>JAJAGP010000624.1:0-281493 GCA_025084515.1 Ancistrus triradiatus
AATCAAAATTACAGAAACCCATCACATCATTTCCCACTCACACCATAAATCCATTTACTCCAACCAAACCAAATGCATACGAAACCCTCATCAGTTGTCATCTATAAATGCCGGCATTTCATAGGTCTGTTGGCTTAAAACAAACTAGCCCTTTCCTGCAGATGACAGAGTTTAGGTGGTGTCTCCAGTCTGGTCAGGTCCACAAACACAACGGTCCATGTTCTGAGGGAGGGAAGGTCTGAGATCATCTCCCTGCCACTCCTGTGGTCATTGGCCACTAACCTACTTCACACAGCAGGAAAAAGTGGTAAAAGTCTTGTCTTTTTCGTCATATGTGACACATAGGTCTTATCTTTCAGGCAGTGTGAACAGAAAAAAACGCATTGAATCTGACATTTACAGTTCAGATTGGAGAAACTTTCATATGAGCTAATGGAATCTGATACATATCTGATATGCAACTCAATCTGAACAACCAGATCAGAATTCATTTTGCTGACGAATGATTTTTGTCATAGTTTTCGTCGACGACCATTTTTTTCTAAAGAAAATGAGATGATGACTAAATTAAAATGAATGAAAAATGACAAAAACTAGGAGGAAATGAATTGAAGTGTTTGAAACGAAATGAACACTTTTGTCAACGAATAAAAATGAGTCGAAAATGTTTGGTAGAGACGACATCCAATCAGATCTGATTTAGTTTTGTGGAAAGGTGGGACACATTGGGTAGCGATTCAGTCAGTAATGCTGTAAGACGCAGACATTTGATGTAACCCTGGGAAGACTGTAAAAGTAGCCTCTGCACTGTTTCTCATGAAGCCAGCTTGACAATGTTAACACCTGAGAGAAAGAGGAGAGTCGATATATTGGCACATTTCTCATTTAATGTCAAGGAAAACAAGACTCTTTGTAAACCTGTGCGGGGAGACTATCTCCGGTAAAAAATACAACAAACTTGAAACGACATCTGCAGGCGTGTCATCCTGAAACTTCAGTGAAGCTATCACTTAAATGGCGCCAGCTCCTATTTTAGCGGTATTACGGTAGTTGCGTTGTACTCGCGCTTTAAATTCGTTATGTTCAAGCCAATATTTCAGCGAATAAGGCAGGGATTAAAATATGTTTCCATTTCGCGACGTGGATATATTTTACATTGTCTAAAAAGTGTTCACACCATCTTTAAGGAGTATTCGGATAATATATAAACTTTAATAAAGTTTAATAAAGCTCATAATATGTTGAAGGTATAGGCACCGCTCCATTTTGAATGTGGCTGCTGTGTCAAAAGGAAATAAAAAGCTTAATAGGCAAGTTTAAAGAAACAGAGGACACAAACCAAATAAGTGGCTATTGACAAATAACATTAAATGAAGTGCCTGTTACTGGTGACTCCATGCTGATTGTTTACCTCTGGATGCGCTGGTCACATGAAGCATTGTTCTTTTGCGGATGTATGAACTGTTCAGACAAATGTCAGATATGGGTCACATTCAAAAAATCGGATTTTGTGATAACACAGGATTTAAGCCACGTTGTCTGTTGTGAGAATGTAGCCTTTTATACGTCTTACTGAAATCCGATGCCTATCTGATATGTAGAAATGTGACCTCAGGCTGAACAGTCAGATACATTTTACAATTCCTGTGACTTTTATGTCATCAGCTCCAGCACACTGTGTGAATTCACAGCTCTTATGAAGCCCCGTAGAATGTCCCAGGGCTCATCTGCTTGGGGTGTACTGATGTAATCAGTCATAAGAACATAATGAACTGAGGAACTAGTGTCTTTAAATAGGTTAGGCAGCATGCAGTAACCCACTTCCTGTACCGAATAATGCAATCCAAGCCCTACACTCTTTTGTAGTTACAATGGCCACCTTGAATGAGTGTCCTGCTTTACAAATTTTGAAGAAAATCACTCACATAACAGACCTTGACCATCTTGACCATCCCTTATTTTTGTTAATACTTAAAATTCTGAGTTGCCATTCAATACACATTATCATGAACAGAATCCTTAGTTTAGTAGTCACTGCTGTACACTCCATCATGGCAGTCATCTTACATTAACCTACAGTTGGCCAGAATCATTAACACAAAGCTTATTTTATAATAAAGTGTTGGTAAATATCATGTAATTTAGTGAGTAAAGGATTGAAAGTGAAAAGTTAACACAAAACACTTACTCTATTGATTAAGCTAACTGCAGCCTGTGTTCTGGAGCGTTCAATTCATGGTTTGCTGTCTGTTGGCTCTTATAAACTAATCTTTTTAGGACCCATGGGGACGTATTTGCACTAGGAATGCAACACTAGATGTAAAAATAAAGGCTAGATCTTCACTGAGTGCTATTGTGAACCTGAATCACTGTGTACTGTGGCGGCGATGCCCCAGTCTGCAGAATCTAATGTTCTTTTGTTAATAAATGCAATAAATGCAGCAACTGCTCTGTGCTAGTTTGGCAATCAAATCAAACACGATATCTTTTTTTTTAGATGTAATATATTTAACTTACTGTTTCTCTATTTATTTATGTCTCTGGCTATCAGCTGCTAACAAAAACCGCACATAACACCAGTACTTTCGAAATAAGTTATCTGTGATGCTTAGAATCACATTGTTTGTTTGAAAAATGACTTGAACCAACGGCAGTGACTTCATAGGGTTAAATGTAGGAAAGAGATTATATTACAGATGGGAAATATTCATTCCTTCTTTCATATTCAGTGACCACTTTATCATGGTGAGGGTTGTGTTGGGTCTAGATCCTCTACTGGATGGGAGTGCTCTGCAGACTGGGTGCCAGTGCATTGGAGAGTGTCACACTTATGCATTCATTGACACTTAGGGGTCAGTTCCAGTAACCATTCCACATACTCCCTTTTTAGGGGTGTAGAAGAATATGCATGCAATATGTCAGGTTTGACACATACTATTACCAGAGGCCATGATCGATCCAAGGTCCCTATACACCAACAGTACTACTGTATTTTTAATTATTTATTTATTTATTTTACATGTGGTGACAGAGCTGTTGGAAGTGTTATGAAGGAGCTTCAGAGTAAGTTCGTTTGTTTATTTGGTTTATGTAACGTTGCTATCAGCATCAGTGGCCATTTCAGCGACACACAAGGTTACATCAAGACTAGTCATACATACACTCAAGTTAATGCCAATTCAGCATTGATTTGAGTGTATATATGACTAGTCTTGATGCCAATCTATTAACCTAAGGCATGTCTTTGGACTGTGGGAGGAAACCAGAGTACCCAGAGTAAACCCATGGGGACATGGGGAGGACATGCAGACTCCAAACAGAAAGAACCCAGGCTGTTCCACTCTGGGATTGAACCCAGGACCTGCTTGCTATGAGGTGGTGGTGGTGCTACCCACTAAATCACTGTGTCTCCCCTTCAGTGTAAGTACTACATCTGCTTGGCTACTCTTCCATACTCCGAGTTCTAGCTTCTAGCTTTCATTTAAAGTCAGCCTGGTGATATATGGCAGACGCGAAGCTGTCATCGGAATTGAATTAATATTCAAATATAACCTAATGAACAGTCTTTACATTACAGGCCTTTCTGAACTTGTGTTCTGTACCATTGTTTAAGAGCTCTTACTAGAAGAGCTGTCTACTAACAGCTGCCTCTACAACTAATGAACCCTCACCGAGTCTTGTACTGAATTTATCTATTCCCACCGCTCCTGCCACTTGTGGTATTATCTGTTCTATGGTTTTACCTCTTGCTTTCCCAGTTCTTTCATGTAAAAAATGATGAGGTTGCGCCATAGGATTGGTGAAGCCAATTACAGAGCAGGAATCTGATGATATTAGTCTGGGTATGATTTATGGTAATTGACCCCTCGCTGAGATGGTTATAATTAATCTGCCTCATCACTTGTGGAAAAGGCCAACTGCTGGAGTCTGTGTTTTATATATATTTATATATAGCTGTGGGATCCTATTGTCTCTCAGTGAAACGCTGGGTCTGAATCAGCGCAGCGCCTTTGGGCCTGCTTGTGCAGCACTGAGCCAGGTTTGCGCCTCTCACGCCTTTTATCCACCACCTTCTGGCTTTCTCTTTCCAGATTTCTCATGAGTGACATCTATGCACGTCTCTCCTCACCTTTGTTCACAGCCCCCCCCCCCCCCCCCATATCCGGTGATTAGGAGAGATATGTGAAGTGCTAGTAGAAAAGAGTGGAAGAGTAATAAAGAGCAAAGCGGAGATGGCTGATGTTGGGCTGGCAGAGCTGAGATGGTGAGTCCTCTTCTCCCTGGGTTTGAATTAGCATTTGTGCAGCTGGTTGACAGCTCCAAACAAGCCCATCAGCGAGTGACTTTGATCAACTCAGCCGCCATGGCATTGTAGCTAATGAGGGCACAAGCGCTGACGCTCCCTCTGCTCGGTACCCGCCCGCCTGTGCCAGTGCCGATCCACACATACTCATAACAGCTGACTGTTCCTCGGCTCTACTCACTTAGTCCTCTCGCACCTCCATCAGTATAGAGCAGTACCGTACTGTTTGAGAAAACATAGTGCCAGCCTATTAAATTGTTGTCTTGTCGATTTTATGCCATCTCATTTTTACTTGCTTTAGAATACTTGAGGCTGAGTGTGAATGGGATTTTGTGTCTCTTTGTGTCTCCTCTCTCAGCTTGAGGGCCAGTTCAGAAATAAAGCTCTGGGAATCCAGAATGGATATGTGGGGGAAATGCAGGCATGAGAGGCAGGGGCGATACGAATGTAATATTGATCTAGTTTAATTAGATTCCTATGAAGACCCTGAGGTTTCCGTCTCAGTTCCTAGTTGGAGACAAAGTTTCAGTATTGAATTAAAGAAATTCACTTTACAAAAGAGCTCTAGACCTCTTTTTCTTAACGTTTTAATATTTGGCATGGCTGGGTGTAGGATGTTATGAACCCATTCCTTGTGTGTAATTGCTTTTTCCCCCTTCATTTCTCATTTTGTTTCTTGCGGAGAATAAGAATGAACAGAAGGTAGATTTTGTTAAACGCTTATCACATTTCCCCGCACCTTTTAAAAAGCTCAAACTAATTTAGCCATATTCAGAGAGTAGTTTGGGGTATGTAACATGTATTCAATACAAAAACTGCAAGATTGATATTCAGAGCTGCCATGTCTTTAATAGCTTAACTTTTCAATTTAGTTGTATCTAGTTGTTACACAATTATTGAATGTAGCCCATATGATGAAATTCACAATTTGTCGGTACTCTTTCCTTTGCTTCAGTTGAAATAGACACCCATAGGCCCTGATGTTTTCACATGGTGGTGGACCAATTCTGAACACATCAGTGACATGGTTCTGTATGGTGCTAGTATGAGTGCATCAGGTTTAGCTAAGCAAACATTTTTAAACACAGTGCACTGCCTTCATTAGAAGGAAAACCTGCACGCCTGCTAAGTGAAGCAATTACCAAGCCATTATCCAGCCAGCAGCACTTTGTGGTCAAAAACTGACATAGAATGGACATAAAGGGTGACCAACACACATTAAACACAGAACAGAATGACCAATAGTTCCTAATTGTGCTAAGTGTTTGGATCTTTGTAGAGGAGAATTCATTCTGCAGCAACATAATGACTCAAAACCCACCTCAAAGCTTTGCAACGGCTACTTGAAGACCAATGGTGGAGGATCCATGATGTTGTCTGGATGTTTGTCCACCAAAGACCCTGAGAAACTCGTTAGGGTACATGACATCATGGACTCAGTGAAGTACCCGGATATTTTATATCAAAATCCTTCTTTTTCTGCCAAGAAACTAAAAATGTGTCATCATCGGATCTTCCAGCAGGACAGTGATCCAAAACATATGTCCAGATCAACTAAAAAAATGTCTACTGAACACAAAAGCAAGTTTCGATCATGGCCATCTCAGTCACCTGATCTAAACCCGTTAGAAAAACCGTGGAGTGAGCTAAAGAGGAGCGTGCAAAAGAGAGGACCTAGGACCAGAGTTAGAGAGATTTTGTAAATAGGACTGATCTCAAATTCCCTGCTATGTATTCTCCAACCTTATACAATGTTATGGGAGAATAAGTGGTGTTTTACGGACAAATGGAGGTTGTACAACGTATTAAACCATCTTCATTGTCTTTTTGGCTGCTTCCATTAAGGGTCATCACAGCAGATCATCCCTCTTCTGCACCAAACCATCTCAATCACAGCTCTCTCACTTTAGCTTCAAACCGTCCTACATGAGCTGTCCGCTTTACATTCTCAACTCCTAATCCTGTTCAACTTTGTCTCTCCCAAAGAAAATCGCAGCACCTTCAGCTCTGATAATCCGGTAGGGAAATCTGATTTTTGATCCACATATTTGATTTGCTGAATGTGCTTCCTGATACAATCCTCCCCATTTCTCCAGGCTTGGGGATCCTGGCAGTTCATGTGGATGTTAATTTGACATGTACCTAAATATTGTTACAGACCAAGTAAACCCCTTCACAGTAAGACTATTCTCTAATGGCAGTGGCCTTTTGCAGCAGGATAATGCACCCTGCTACAATATAAAAAATTGTTTAGGAGTGTTTTGATAAATATGACTCTTGGATTCATGGAGGTGCCGACTCACAACATACAGGACTGAAATTTATCTGGTGCTAACATCTTGGTTTCAGATCTGCTGTAACACATCTGCTCACTGGATGTTTACCCTTTTTTCAGACCATTCTTTGTAAACCCTACATCAGCAGACATTCATTTATTGCTCCACCTTGTGGATGTAAAGTCAGATATAGTTCATCTGTTGTTGCACAGTATGTGTTAGTCAACTTGTAATCCTTCATCAGTGCTCACAGGATGCTACTTACAAAATGCTGGTGGCTGGACTTTTTTGGCTGGTTGACTATTTTCCATCTAACAGTCACAATGAGGTGTTTTAAAAACTCCAGCAGCACTGCTAGGTCTGATCCAGTCATACCAACTGAACACACACTAACACACCATCACACCATCACCACATTAGTGTCATTGCAGTGCTGAGAATGATCCACCACCCAAATAGTATCTGATGTGTGGTGGTCCTGACCATTAGAGAACAGAGTATAGGCGACTAAAAATGGATGTAGAGAAACAAATGGACTGCAGACTATAATTGTAGAACTACAAAATACTCCTATATGGTGTACAGAGGCTGATATACTGGACAGTGAGTGTAGAAACAAAGGGTGGTCATAATATTGTGATAAGATATATTTAATTATATATATTTTCAAACTTCTGCTGCATGATTTCTGGTGATGTTAATTTTTAGAATAGATCCCACATTGCTCACTACACTCATTAAATATGATCTGCCATCTGCTTTATCAGTCTGAATTTTCTTTTACCTGACTTTCTTCAGGCATAGAGGCAAGTACAGTACTTGCTTTAAAAGAAATGGCTTGGTAGTTAGAACCGCATGCGCTGAAAGCTTGATCTTTCAATCTTGGCAACCTTAGACCTGCATGAACTGCATGCAGATAATTTGTAGGCAAACTCTGTATGTTAACTATCTTCTAAAGTGTGTCTTTTTCGCTGACTTTGCTAAATCTGAGTATGGCTCATAAACATTAGCTGCAATTTTTTTTTGCTAGCAAAAATGCTAAGCCTGTTTTGATTATAGTTTAAATGCTGTAAAAACATTGCCCCCAGAACAGACTTTCACATTTTTATAATCCCTGTGTCTCTATAAAAGCAGAAGAGTGTCGTCGGGGCAGCTCACTACTGCAATTCGAGCTGATATTAAATCTTATAGATATTATGTTCTGAACGAGCCACTGCACCACTCAGTCAGCCAGAGACAATGGCGTTTCCTTGCACCCGCTGAGTGACACCCAGCTTTCTTTTCGAAAACTGTCTCCTCCCCCTTGATGTGTCCTCTCTGTCTGTCTTGGCTGGTAGGGCACTTCATGTCATTCCCTTCTTTTAAAGATGCTAATCAAACTCTTTCATTAAATTTCACTACGGCAGTGGAAAGGGTCAGTTTTCTGATTGCATAGAGTGACACTTTAAAGCAAGACTTGCTTCTGTCTTTGTCTTTTTTTGTTATTTCCTAAGGAACCCTCCCCCAACAGGCAGACCCATTGTAGTCAACCCCAAGGCTTTGTCTTGGTTCAGCTCTTGTCATTTTGGACATAGCATTGTGACTGACCTTAATTACCTGGAGATGTAATCAGTGATTTCAAGTCAAGGGCCATTGAATAGCTCATCCAAAGGGGCATGTGTCGTACATGGAAAACATTTTTAGCATTCTATATCAAAGCATCTTCTGAACCTTGATTATTCCCAACTGAACCTATCATTAAGTAGTGTTTGCATGCACTTAGTAATCCGATCATAGTAGAATTTTTGCAGTTGTCTGATTATTAATGTGGTCATGTATACATCATAATCTGACCTAGAAATCACATTAAGAAATACGATAAAGAGAGTTGGTTTTCACCACAGGAATCCGAGTACTAATAGCACGTATACCAGTAACCCGATTATAATCAGTGTTTTCAGACTGTGCATGTGCACGAGCCTACCCCTACGGTTGCCAGGTCCGTGTATTCCAAAGACCTTGCTGTATTTTGGCCTTTTTTCATTGACTTTAGCAGGTTTTTTCTCTCTGGATCCAGCAATCCTGGAATTAAAATGCAGCAAAACAGCTATCAAACACTTTGAGGAGCCAATTAAATGCAGTATATACTCGAGAAAATGAATGATTTTATTATTTAATATTAAAGTTTGAAGTTTAGGTCACATATTTCTATGATAGTATTGGCTGGTTGCAAAGTAGAAATCCAGTTAATTACTGCCTGAGTCATGTAAACCTGGAGCTTTTCCATTATCCAATTACTGAAGTGCATGTATACTCCTCGATCAGATTACTGACACAATCTGATTATCTGCAGTTATCGGATTAACTGCATGTAAACGCACTCAGTATCCCTGTAGCTAGCTCATTCTAGAACTGCACTTATTATGCATTCTACAACCCAAACCTAACCAAAGGTACTTTTGGATTTTCAAAAGAAAATAGCAGTTTTTGTAATTAAATAAATCCTTACATACATCCATAAAATGTCCCCACGAGGTAAAAATGTCAGATCTTTCTATCCTTGGTTGTTTGGTCATCACTAGTGCAGTTCTATGTAATAACGTGTACACTTTTCATGTGCGAATTAATGTGGATGCTCACTGTTGGAACAGGTTTGGGATATCGACATGCCACTTAGACACCTAAGAAAAATGCAAACTGTAATATGGAGTGGATAAATGTTGTGCCAATGTCATGATGCTTGTCCATATGAAGCTGATATTGTCACCAAATGATGTAATATGTAATTTGAGAAGGGATAAAACAAGACCTTAGTGAATACTACAAACAAATCCTTAATGGAGTAAGCCAGAAATTACACAACAGCCTTAGGTTAAATAGACCATATTAATATTTTAGAGTGGTGATTGAAATTTATGAACCCTTTTTAATTTCCAATATTTCTGCATACATAGGCCTACAACATGAAACATATTCTGATTTTCATACAAGTCATAAAGGTAAATTATACGTGGTCATTTATTGAGGAAAATGACTCAATAATACATATCTGTGAGTAGCAAAAGTGTGTGAACCTTTGCAGTCAGTTTCTGGTGTGAGCCCATTGTGCACTAATCCTTCTGGGAACTGCTGATCAATCTTGGATATTGCCTAATTTTTTAAGCCCATTCCTCCATATAGAACAGTTTCAGCTCTGTATTGTTGGTGGGTTTTCTCACATGAACCATTTCCTCCAGGTCCTTCCATACCATTTCTATTGGATTGAAGTCAGGACTATTACTTGGCCATTATAAAACATTAACTTTATTATTTTATACCATTATTTGGTAGAATGACTTGCTGCATGATCCACTGTCTCTAGATTCAGTTCAATGATAGATGTCCTTACATATTCGTTATAAATTTTCTGGTATTATTCAGAATTTGTTGTTCTGGCCCAGATGCAGCTAAACAGGCCCAAACTATGATACTACCACTGCCAACTTTCACAGATGGGATAAGGTTCTTATACTGGAATGCAGTGTTTTCCTTTCTCTAGATGTAACATTTAAAGCCAAATTGGTCTCACCCATTTACAAAATCTTTAATAGCCTTCTGGTTCATCTACTTGATCTTTAACAAACTGCAGATGGGCAGCAGTGTACTTTTTTGAGAGAAGTGGCTTTCTCCTTGCAACCCTGCCATGCACAGCGTTGTTGTTCATTGTTCCTCTGATGGTGGACTCATGAACATTAGCCAATCTGAGATAGGCCTATAGTTGCATAGAAGTTATCCAGGGTTCCTTTGCGAGGGATTGCTGGAGTTCAAACGTTTTATGGCTTGTAACGGTTTCCTTTCTGATTAGCCTTTTTTTTTTTTTAAATAGAGGTCCTCACAAATCTCCTTTGTTCATGCCGTGATACACTTCCATAAACGTGTTGTGAAGATAAGACTTTGATATATCCCTGTTCTTTAAATACAACAGGACCTGATTGTCATCCAATTGATTGAAAACACTGACACTCTATTCACCTTCAAATTAACTGCTAATCCTAGATGTTCACATGTTTTTGCCTCACAGCAATATATACCTCAATAAATAATTGACCAAGTGTAGTATTTTGTCTCATTTGTTTAATTGGGTTCACGTCGTCAACTTTTAGGAAAAACTGATGATGTTTTAGGTCATATGGATGAAGAAAAATTCATAAATTTTCAAGAACCACTGTAAATAGCCTTAGTTATACATCATCCTCTGTTTTATTACGAACAAAATACATTGTTGTACTAATTCTAATAGGTAATCTACATAAACAAAAAAGCAAAGAAATGTAATGTTTAACGAAGTATTGACGAAAGTACATCAGTATTATCACTATATGGTCCTTGAATTCCGCCAGTGTTTCTGTATCATTTATTCATTTTTATTTACATTTTCTCCTTTGTGTAAATCCTTCTCATGATCATGTTAGTGTCCTGAAGAAAAACATGCACGTTAATCAAAATATCACTTAATGAATGGGGTCCATTAACTGATCAGCCGTGATGCTGATTTGCTCTTTCAGCTCACTTATTGCCTGTCTTTCTTTAAGATGGAGGAGCATGGAGTGGTGGTGGCTGAAACCAGCAGATAGCTTCACTCGGTGCTGCGCACTATTGATTTGACCCACACACCCCCCACCCATCGTGTTGCCCCTCCAAGTGGAGAGGGAAAAGCTGCTGAAATGTTCCTTTCCTCGGTCCCAGTGGTCCTTGCTCCCAAAATCGGAAAAACGGAAATAAATAAATGCATTCATTAATGGTGGCTGGATGTTTATTTTCTTTTTCTTTTTCAACTTCTTGAGGTGGTGAATTGGATGCCGATGCCTTAAGAGCACTGGACAGGTTGGCCTCCCCAGTGGCCACTCATATTAAGGATACATGTTGTTGTGGAAGATGTGAGGTAACATTTGCTTAGAGTTGCAAACGGTGACACCAAGCAACCTTCACCCAGCAAGCAAGGAAGTTTGATTGTAGCAACCCAGGCAACGGCATTTTACAGAGCTTTTTAATTGGACAGTGCAGTATGGCACCCATGCCGAGTAAATGTTTCCATGTTACATGAGACTCTTGCAAGTAGGAGAATGTAATTGGAGGTTGCATGGTCTTTGCCAGGAGTGGACAGTAATGAAGTACATTTGCTTGAGTACCGAACTGAAGTATGCTTTTTGAGTGTCCATACTATAACGGAGCATTATTTGTTACAGACTTATGATTTTAACTTTGCTACATTTTAAAGACAAATATTGTACTTTTCACTCCACTATTTTTTATCAAAGTCCTTGCTACTTTGAAGAAACTTTGAAGCTTTTTTGCTTTTCTAAAACATGATTTTTCAAAGGTTACACTGACAAAGACAGCCTATTAAGAATCAGTATAATAGGGTAACATCAAGATTCCTCAGCAAGTGTTTTTGAATTTAAACGTCAGTTCAAATTTAGTTGTGGCAATATTACAACAATGCAATAGCCTAAGAATTTACTTGGAATACTTGAATATTATTAAAAGCAAGTACTTCAGTACTTTAACTTAAAGTAAAGTAAGTAAAAATCACTTGTATCGAAGAAACATTTGACCAATAGTATCTGTACTTTGACTTACTCTGGTCTCCCTTAGTAATGGGCATGAGTAGTCCACTATTTTACTTATGTAACTCAAAATATTTGAATAGGTTTTCTTTGACGAAAGCTGTCCATGTTATTTCCATTAAGAATTTAGTCCATTTAACTGTTCTCCAGCCTAGTCTAGCAGTTGAAGTGCCATACCAGTGCCATACCCATCTATGCACACTAAGGCCATACTCACACTAGGTCATCTGTACCATGCCTGAGCACGTTTGACCCCCAAAGTGTGGTCCTTTTGAATAGTGTGATCACTCCATACCATGCCCGGGTGAGGTATGCTGGACCATGCTCAGGCAGGCTTGAAGAGGTGGGCTCGGAGGCTGTTCTGTTGGATATGAGCATGGAACACAATTACCTGCCTCCTTAAAAAAAATTGTCTTACACATGCAGCCCGAGTAGCCGAAAAATTGCTGCCTTGCATGATCAATAAATCCTTAAAGTGTATGATAGGGCCATGTGTCAGCAAACCCAAAGTACAACTATAAAGTCCATTATGCTGTGCAAGCGTACCTTTCTCCAACACTACAACCCCAACATGATGCCATAAGCATACTCGGGTTCAGAACATTTAAGCGCAGTGTGAGCGCAGGGCAGTGGGGAGGGGGGACAAACATGCTCTGGCATGGTACAAGGAACCTAGGCATAGTATGAGTATGAGCTTTTGAGCTCCTAAAATATTCCGTTAGTGTCCTCTTTCAAGCATGCCCAGTGTTATTGCATGTTCTGTTCTTAATGTATTTCAGAGAGCTATGTATTATCCCTCACTCTGACAGGTTTTTGCTGCTGTATTTTAGACTGTAAGTGTTGGGAATTGCCAGTGATTCAAATGTGCTTTTAAAAAAATCACAATGCTATGTGGCATACTGTCCAGCAGAAAAGCGATTCAGCCTAGCTAGTGGTTTTCTAAATGGTTGGCATTGTTTCCAGCTCCATCGATACGTTCCTTTTCGTTTCTCCTGGTACTCACACGATTTTGGACGTTTGCTATTGAAAATATTAAGAATGTCTGACACTGTTACAGTATGTTGCCATGCTGAACTGTCACTTGTGAAAAAGCTGCATCTGCATCAGTCTTCATGTCTGGTAACTTGCCTTGAGAGACTGCTAAATATATTCCTTATCCCCAGCATTCTGGTCCTTTTCTCTTTCCTTTTCTTCTCTTGCACGTGCGGTGGATTTACAGCTGCTGCCATGCCACCGCGGCCCCATCCATAAACAACCAGCACTCCTGCCTCACGTGCCTCCACATCGTCACGGCAACATCCATCATCAGAACTCTTAAGACAGTCATCCTCTTTCATAAGGAGGCTTCCTCCAGAGCCTGTGTGGACAGCCTTTGTAAATCACATATGAGCGAGAAAGTGAGAGAGAAACAATGAAAATAGCTGCTAGCCAAAGGACAGAACCGCGCTATCCTCCTGTAGCCGCTAGTAGTGATATACAGTATGGCAGTGAGTTTTTTACATTTACTACCTGCACTATGCGGGCGGTGGTGAAGCTGTGATCAAATATGCAGCAATAACACCTTGAGTCATACAGATGTACTCCATCAGTGCACAGAATACCACAGGCGTTCCTAGGCCTTGTAAAGCAGAGGAGAAATGAGCTATGGGAAAGTGTGGAGCACTGCAGTGCTGCACCCGCACCGTACTGTGTATGCCTCTGCAACTGTAGCTGGCATAACACAAGTTTGCACGCATCTAAATGAAAGGAGTGCTGCATTGCTGTATTGTGCATGTCTGATGTAATGGCTGAATGAGTACAAAGGTCTCAGGTTTGCATGTGTCAGGATGTTTTTCTTCCAGGGAACTCGTGTCCCCCAGTGCCAGCTATCAGGACCACTGTGGTGCTTCTAGTCTATCGCAGCTAAAATGATGATTAAAGGGTCTTGCCCTTTAAATAGACAATCCTGTTGACCCAATTTAGAAGCACGATCAATGCGTCACTCGCCAGATTAATTGAGACGCGTCTGATTGATTTTTGTTTTCCCTTTTTAAAAAGCAGCCTCCGCAAAGTGCGGTCTTGTGAGGAATGGGATCGGGTGCATAGAGCAGGGTCAGAGAGGGACAAACAATGTCCTTGTGTAGGCAGGGTTTTTTGCCCTCACAGTCCTTCCTCCTCTGATGGAGGAAGAAGAAGAAAGTTTTGGTGAGCAATATGTGTGTGCATGCTTATACAAAAAAGGAATTATACAGCTACCTTATGGGAGAATCAACGAAACAACGCTTGGAAACGATTCTGAGTCAAATGGTTTTGTCAAAATGGTGTGACAAGTGGGTTTTTAGTACTACTCTGTTTAGTCTGGTGGATCAAGTGTTAATAAAGACATGGAGTTAGTTTTTGCTTATCCCTTAGGAATGCAAGAACAAGAGTCATGTGGTCTTATTTCATTGAATGAATGGATTTGATTGATCGACACGCTGAAAGTAGAGGAACTGTGTAAGTGCACAAATAAGCTCACAAGCCACTGAAGCAATCATCAAGAGAGACATCGCACAAGATACGTGCAAAACCAAAACCAAAAATATACCTTTACCACAATACAGCGTCAAGCAAAATCATCGTATTCCCAACTAGACCACTCCAACAACTAGCCATAAACAAGCTAATTTTACTCTTACCTTCATTGTTTACACACTTGCAATTTTCGTTTGGTTAAATGGAACCTTCTGAGCATGAAATTAACATGCAAGTTTTAAAATTTATGAAAGACAAACACGTAGCACCTTCTTTAGTATGCCAAGAAGGGGTAGACAGCCATGGGCCAGTCCCCGTAGTGAAAATCATAAACCTGATTGGTCAGATATCTTGTCCTTTTGTTAATAGTCTCACACTACCGAATCCAGGGGCATAGACAGGAACCATTCTATTGAGCAGTTTTGATTCTTTACTAGCACTCTGTCAGATTTGCATCCTATAGCAACCAAAAAACACAAAGTAGCATTTTGAATTGAATTATTATTATTATTGTTTACTATATTCATGAAATAAATAGTTCTATAATATTTGACATATACCTGTTTGTTACCCCTGAAGGGGTAGAAGGGCCTGACTGCATGCTGTCCTGTATGGGAGAAATGAACTGCTGTTCCCATAATGCATTTCAAATTAAATTATCAAATAATTTCCCTTTGATACCCTTAGTTGTTCACATTGTGTTTGTTTACAGTATATATGTGTGTGGCGGGTCATGTTTATATATCACTGCTGTGACCATTGTGGCACAGGGCAGGAACATCCCTAGACAGGGTGCCAATCCATCATAGGGCACATGCACTCACACACTCATACACACCCTTACAGACTAAGGGCTCTTTAGAAACACCAATTAACCTAACACATGTTTTTGGAATGTGGGAGAAAACCTAAGTACCTGGAGTAAACCCACATGGATAATGGGAGGACATGCAAACTCCACACAGGTGGAGTCTGAGGTTGGGATCAAACCGGGACCACGGAGCTGTGAGGTGACAGTGCGAACCATTGCAATGCCACCCACCCCAATTTACAAACTTGTCAATGGTAAATCAATGTCATCAGGTTTAGTGACTGCAGTGATAGAATTCAGCTTGTGTTGCTTTGTTCTTGATATAGTCCAGTTTTGTCTGCTAGGATATTTTTATCCTGTTTTAAAACTCGTTTCTTCTAATTAGTTGCTGTTCATAACAATGGCAAAAGCTATAAATCAGTGATGGTGAGGTCTGGTGTGTGCTTCCTGTAAAACATGGAGCAGGCAGATTAAGGTGCTTGGAAAAGAGTGCTAACTGCCTCCTCCTGTGCACATGAGCTCACAGATGTCTGAGATTGGCTACTATTGTCTAATCAATAAGCGAGACAGTATTGCCATCTTTCCTGTACCCACTGAGACAGCCAATCATGCTCTCGGAACACGGATGGCACGTGATTGTGGAGGACTGTGATAGCCTAGCGGGTAAGGTACTGGACTATGGACCAAAAGGTGCCAAGCTGCCACTCTTGGGTCCTTGAGCAAGACCCTTAACCCACAATTGCTTGGATTGTAAGATTGCATAAGATTGTAAGTTGCTCTGGATAAGGGCGTCTGCTAAAATGCTGTAAATGTGATTGAAAAATTTGTAGGTGAAGCTTGTGCTGTTGTACCTAATGTAAGTATTTCATTTGACCAATTCCCTGGAGATACTTTCTGCTCTGTTAAATGGCTCATCAATAAAACCATATGCTTCACTTTTGAGATCAATCATTCCTTCACCTGCAGCTTCACTGATGAGAGGTTAGTCTTACTAATGACTAAAGAGGTGATCTGAGATCTTATTACACGCAGGGCTTGAGTGCTGTTTTCGCTCCTAACGCTCAATAGCATAGATCAAACTGTATAGCACCACTTTGTTTGCAGAGCTGGCTTTTTTTGTATACCACAAATGGATTCTGATATTTGACCATAAGAAACACAATGGTTGTGTATATTGATGACTAACAACTGCATATGCAATACATAAGGAATACTGTAACTGAATTCTGGATGATCATCGTTAGATGAAGAAATGAGACTTAGTTCAGTCATATGCTCATTTTTGAGGGTCATTTTAAATGAAGGAAGTTCATAATCATGATGTGTTCTATGGATGAAGCAAATAGAATGTAATTGAATTATCTGAGTACTTATTTCTGAGATTTTTATCACAGTACTAAGCTGTTACGAGTACACATTTTTGATATGTACTGTATGCATGTCTTTATTTCTTTCATCCCTACACCCCTCCTCTCTCTGTTTTACCATTATACCAACACTCTCTAAAGGTAATGATGGTCTCTGAGTGATGGATTAGGCCCAAAAGCCACACAGTTTTAATTAACAACATGTTCCCTGGTGGCCTGTTGTCCCCAGTGCAGGGAAGGCCACCTGAAAGTCAGTTTGGGCTTCTTGAACACCAGGCTGCACTGACAGTAATGGTTCGCTTAAAAGTCAGGAGGTTGACAGTTGTGGCACTTTTGACATTTTTAGCCCTCCTACTCCTTGGTGAAAGGTCAGGAAAGATGGAGCTATAAAGAAAATACACAATAGATAAGATTTATTATCTAGCCACTGTTTGTAATGGGTGTCTATATCAAAGTCACCGTGTAAAGTCTGAGTTTAATTCGAATTAAGCTAAATGTAAGCATTAAAGTTTAATTCCTTTATCAGCGGTGTAATATCACTGCTGAACAAAAGTAAGACTGTTGGTCAGTTTGGAACACGGTGACTTGTTTAATCAGAGGCTACAATGAAAATCTCAGTGGTTTCTAGTGCTCATTCATACGGAAATCATACCAGAGCAAAACACTTCTCAAAAATGAGCTAGTGTTTGTGTTTGGCCTAAGGAAGGGTTTGTTTTGCTAGAGGGAGCTACAGCTCAAGTTGTCAGATCTATTGAAGCCCCAGCTGAGAACCCGAACAAGCGCTTGTTGCATATGGCCGGCTTTTCCCTAATCACATGGTCCTGAGTGCTGGCCTTGCCTTGGGATATTGAGGCTCAGGAGTAAATGAGGACTGCTCGGCATGAGTGTGTGTGTCCAGCATGGGCCGAGGATCATGGTATCAGCGTTTCAGGCTCGGCTGGCCTGCCTTGGGAGGGTGGTTTGCAGGTGGGCTGTGCGCGGCAGGCCACTCTCTGATTTATGGTGGTGTCAACTCGTCTGGCCGTGGGTTGAACCCACAAATCTCAGCAACTTTAAATCATTGCACCGTGGAGCCCAGGGAGGGCAGAGGGGAGTAGGAGTGTGTGGGGAGTATAAGTGATATGGGGGGTATGGGGGTGGGGGACATCTATTGAACAGCAAGTGCACATAAAATTCCTATAAGCTCACCCTTTCATGCACACAAACATGACAAGAATGCATGCACCGATCCAGACAACACCATCTCTCTTTTATTATCAATCCGTCTACATCATGCTTCTCTCAGTGTCTGTCATTTGGGAGGAGGCGTCATAGATCACCTGCTGTCTGAGGGCCCTGATCACTCGCCTTTTCTGCTGACAGCTCTCCCACGCTTTGATGGAAGAGAGTTTTGTCAATCGCCAGATGCTTGAAGAGATACATTAGGTTTTGAGCATGTAAACTTGCTTGCGTTGTTCAGAATTGATTCATCTCAAAGCATGCACGATCCAGAGGGATGATAATTGGATTGATGAGGATGCTGGACCAGAAATGGATTACGTGAGGCTTGACTTGGAATAGGTTCAGGGATGGATTCATTTGTTTGAATTGTTTCATCAGAATTTGGCATGGATGTTCGTTTGTGTTGAAAGGGTTGAATTAAATACTTTAGGGCTACAACATTTGCCTAAGGACCTTGAGAAAATAGGTACTGCAGGTTTAAAAAGATAAGGAGTAAACTGCTGTTACCTACAATATACAGTGTGCTAATAGATTCCCTTTGTTGGCTGTTCTGTTGTTTGCATTAAAACTTGAACCATCTTGCATTTTTGTAACATTTTTTAAAGATTATAAACCTAATGTCATTTTACCTGTCATTGTATTAGTGTGTAAATGCACCACATGGCCATAGGGTTTTTATTGTTTGTTTTCCCCCCACTCAGATTTTAAGTTTGCCTTTTGTGTCCCTGATGATCCCCAAGTCAGTCAAGTCAGATCTATTTATATAGCGCTTTTTACAATGGAGCATTGTCTCAAAGCAACTTTACAACTTTAGATTATCTCCTAATAACTACGTCCAATCCCAAATTGAGCAAGCCTAGGACGACAGTGGCAAGGAAAAACTCCCTGAGTGTTATAGGAAGAAACCTTGGGAGGACCAAGACTCAAAAAGGGACCCAACCTCCTTGGTCGAAAGTGAATTCCCCTCCATTATACACAGCCAATGATGTCTGCATATGATGCCCAACTTGACTGACAGTTAGCACCAGGACTGTAGCTGCTGTTTCACTTGAGTGACCCATAAAAAACACCTTGAACAGCCTTGCTCAAATTTGGATACCCAAGTCCTTGGGTAGAAATCTGGAGACCCCCTTGTTGATAGGACAGGTAACATTTCCCTGGTATCCACCAAGTGCAAATTCACCATTCAGGCTGCCAAACAATAAGGGGTGAAATCGAGATGAGACTGAGACCAGATTAAGATTTTTTTCATCATACAATAATAAAAAGAAGAAAATGGAAAAAAATGTTATTAGTTTATTCACTTTACATTCATTATACATTATAAAATAAAATTATAATTAAGAAATATTATATTTCATCATTGTTTTTGTAAAATATAACATTAAATTATATAGAGCCTAAAATTATGATTACTTTTTATTATGTTATAGTCTTAGTCAAACAAAGGCAATGTAGCTTTTGGAAGCAAGTGATGGTGATGATTCTGTTTCCCTTCTTCTCTCTTCTTCTCACTTATTCATAATCACCACATAAAGTTAACTGAATATAACCAACAACATCCATTCGATCATTTTTTATTATTAACTGTGAAGACATGATGATAATTCTGGATTTTTCAGACATGGTAAAGTAAAGTGAGGAAAAATCTTGCGAAAATGCACACTTGAAGTCTTAACGTCAGACTATTCAAAATTAAAACGTGTTCATTGATTGGATAGTGAACGAGAAGAGCAGTAACTTTCTTCCCTGTTAGCCAATCAATCTGAGGTCAGATTTTATTTAGGCATGTAGAAAAAGGGCTAATTTATTCTGTTTGAACAGATTGATGTCTGAATGATGTTCAATAACGATTGAAAACTTTATAATTAACGTTACCTCAGATGGACGCATTGGACTCGGATGGTCTCAACACCAATTTCCTAGTCCACCTTACCCCCAAACCAAGACAAGACCGAGTCCAAGTGAGTTCGAGACCCAGATGAGACTGCTTGTTTATGTTCCCAATACTGAACTCAAGTACTACAACACTAGTGGTGGCACAGCGGTTAAGGTACTGGACTATGGGCCACAAAGTACAGGGTTCAAGCCTTAGCAATGCAAATGTGCTACTGTTGAGCCCTTGAGTTAGGCCTTTAACCCATAATTTATTGGATTGTGCATTGTAAATCTGTAAAAGTTGTAAGCCCCTCTGGTCTGCTAAATGAGTTAATCCAAATAGTCCACTTCAGCCGACGCTCTTTGCACATGGCAATCTTAGGCTCATACGAGACTGCTCTACCATGCACGCCCAATCTATGAAGCACCCTATGAATAATTATTTTGCTGACATTGCTCCCAGAGGCAGTTTGAGACTCAATATTGAATGCTGCAGCCAAGGACAGATGATTTGATGGAAAGGTGGCATCATCTGCTAGTCCCATGTTAAAAGCCACTGAGCGCTTCATTGTGGCACGTTCTACTATCAGCGTCTGCACGCAATACCACATAATGACAAAGTGAAAACAGCATTTTAGAAATGTTTGAAAATATCTTAAAAAGAGAAAACTTGCTATGACCCTTTGCTATGACACTTGATTGGAGTGCATGTGTGATCAATTCAGTTGATTGAACATGATTTGGAAAGACACACATCTGTCTATACAACGTCTCACAGCGAACAATGCATATCAGAGCATCAACCAAGCCATGAGGAGGAAAGAACTGCATGTAGAGCTCAGAGACAGCATTGTGTGGAGAGACTCATCTGGAGAAATCTACAAAAAAGATTCTACTGCACTGAAAGTTCCCAAGAGCACAGTGGGAATAATTCTTAAATGGAAGAAGTGTGGAACAACCAGGAGTCTTCCTAGAACTGGCCACCCCACCAAACTAAGTATTCGGGGAGTAAATAGCTTTGGTAAGAAAGGTGACCAAGAACCCAATTGTCACTCTGGTTGAGCTCCAAAGATCCTGTGTGCAGATGGGAGAAACGTCCAGACGGTAAACCATCACTGCAGCACTCCACTAATATGGGCTTTATGGCAGAGTGGCCAGACAGAAGCCTCTCTTCAGTAAAAGACACTTGCAAGTGCCTGGAGTTTGCAAAAAAGGAATCTAAATGACTCTCAGACTGTGAGAAACAAGATGATCTATTTGGATGAAAACAAGATTGAACATTCTGATTTCCCATCTGGATACACTGTGTGAGCTTCATACACCAAGCTGTTATGTCCAATTTTTGCGATATAAATTAACTGTAGGCAGATTAAATGAACACCTTCGTAACGCAGCAAAGAAGGATCGGCTCAAATGCTGACCCTCATACGTTCCATCATCATAAGTAGGTACTGTAAGTGTTAGTATTGCAGGTTTGCTTTCATGTCTCAATCATCATAACATCTGAAATGCATCTGAACCGCGTTAAAAGGTAGCAAATAACATATTGTGTCCTGGTCAATAGTAATATTTTTCACTACAGCATGCAGGATATCATTTCTCTGGTAATGCATTTCACACTGAGGAAGACTAATGCAATACTTACCTTCAAAACTGTATTCCATTAAAGGATTAGACTGAATGAGATTTAGGCACACAGCAGCATCAAACAGATGACTTTCATCAGTATAATAATTGAAGATTTTTTATGCTTTAAATGCCCAGCATGTCTGCCTAATTTAGCTCAGAAACTTGCAGAACTGCATGATAACGTTCTTGCTTCTCGTTACGTATAGTGGCACTGTGCTGGCACTATAAATCACTGCATGTCAGATAAATTTATTAAGTCCTGTTTCACATTGTAATGCAATTCATCCAAATGAGCAGCACACACTGTACCTCACCATACTTTTCTTTAGACTGGTGCTGTCAAATGAAATATTTGATTAAACGTATTACTTTATATCGTTACCATGTACATGCAAAGTATTTATTATCGTTATTAGAAACAGCATGTGCAGGTTGTTGTCTTGTGTGCAAGGCATGTTGCCAAACTGTGTTCTGTTTTTATGCGATGGAACCTGCTGTCACATGGTAACGAGCAAATCCGTACGAGGAAATGTCTGAGATCATTTAGAACCAAAGATTATTAGTGCTGTATAGGAGCTGCAGAATGTACAGCACAGTGGATAGGGACCCATGTTCCCTGCCCATGAGTAAAGGTGCCTCACATTGTCAGGTATTGAAAATGTGATTAATGGCATTAAAAAAATGATAAAATCATTCTAGGCAAAACTGAGCATTTGGCTTCACCTTATTTGGTTTGCTGGGGTATATTTAAGAGCTTGTATTTTAATTACAAAATTCAAAAATAACTATATAAATGAATTAAACTTTATTATGCTGGGGTTTTCAGTGTCCAAAAATATAATGCTGGAAATCTATTGTCAAGTCAGTTTTTTTTCTATAGTGCGTTTTATAATGGAGCATTCCCTCAAAGCAGCTTTACAGTTTTAGATTATCTTCCAGTCCAAATTTGAGCAAGCCTAGGGCCACAGTGCCAAAGAAAAGCTCCCTAAATGGTGTAAGGGAAAAACCTTGGGAAGACCAAGACTCAAAAAGGGACCCAACCTCCATGTGCAGCTTAAATGTTATATGTAAGAATTAACCATTATCAAATTAAAATGAAATATTTTGAAGGGTATAATAAAATAGAGAATATATTGTTTGTGGATTGCTTTTACTGTTTTTATTCTGTGGGATTAATAACTGTATGAACGTGAAATTGCCAGTCAGGTGCAGAATCCTGTTCACACCCAAGCAAATGAAGAGCTCATTATATGTGCTGCATTTTATACATTATTTGGACCATATACACTGCCTTTCCAAAAAAATGTCACACACACTAATATTTTGTTGGACCACCTTTAGCTTTGATTATGGCACACATTCGCTGTGGCATCATTTCCATGAGCTTCTGTAATGTCACATTTATTTCTGTCCAGAGCTGCATTCATTATTCTCCAAGATCTTGTATTGATGATGGGAGATGGGAGAAGTCTTTTCCAGCACATCCCAAAGATTCTCAATGGGGTTCAGGTCTGGACTCTGGTGGCCAATCCATGTGTGAACATGATAGCTCATGCTCCCTGAGCCACTCTTTCACAATTTGACCCTTCTGAAACAGATGAACATTTTTTCCACGACCACAGGATGTGTCTTTCGGCATGGTTGTTTAGCAAATGAGAAGCTACTCACTGCATCAGTTAGGATAATACCTTGTTGCCAGATGAAACATAATCAGCAATGCAGCAATCTGATGGGAGGCTATGTTTTTTAGCTATTTAACTCTGCTTTAACTTTGCTTAGTTAAATCTAGGTGGTGACCTTTATTTGGCCAGGCAGTGTGTGTATCCAAGATTAAGCACTCCAAGGCTGTATTGACAGAGCAGGCAAAAGTGGCCCAAATCTTTTTCTTCATATATGACACAGATGTTTTGTCTTTGGGGCAGTGTGAACAGAAAAAATACTGACATTGAATCTGACATTTGCAGTTACAATATGGGCCAATACATGACAATGCGACTCAGTCTGAACAGCCAGATTGGAAATCATATGTCTTTTACATCATACCAATTAGACATTTGTCACAAATATGCTCTGAGGAAAAGGGAAATGGACAACAGCAGTGAGGCGATGATAAATATTTGGGGTGATATCTCTGTGCAATCAAAATTAGAGGGCACATATTGTATCACAACTGCTCTGTGTTTGAGGAACTTTCTAAAGAAATGGCCACACATGGAAACAGAAGGATGTGGCTGCAGTGTCAAAGGAAAATAAAAAGCTTAAAAGCGAAGTTTAAAGAAACCTGAGGACGCAAACCAAAAAAGTGGCCATGGCCAAGTAACGTGGCCTTTTCATGACTATTAAAGAAGTGCCTGTTACTGTTGACTAGTTTTTGTTTGTTTACCTGCACGTCGTGTGAAGCATTGCTTTTTTGTGCATGTGGGTCATTTCAGGAGTGTCAACATTTTAGACGAATGTCAGATATCGGCATGTTCAAAAAATAGATTTGATGAGAAAATCAGATTTGGGACACTTTGCCTATAGTGTGAACATAGCCAATGTGGTTTCAGATTTGCCACAACATCTTTTTTATATGTCTTAGCCTACATTCTTCTAACAGTGGACAGTGGTGGCTCAGTAGTTATGATTCTGGACTCTCCGTTGTAAGTTTGAGTACAAATCCCGACTTCTCCAAGCTGCCATTGTTGGGTCCATCCTTTACCCTCACCTACTCACCTTAATTCCTGTGGGTAAGGGTGTCTCCTAAGCACTGTTAATATAAACATTTCAGAGACTTGGAATGAATTGCATTATCTGTACAATAGATACCATGCAGACAGAAAGTACCCTATAGGCTACTGTCAGCCAATAATAATTTAGGACATGATCGTATGGACCAAATGAGGCATTTCATGTGACTGTAATCTTTTATTGAATATGTGTCCCCCCAGTGGTGTTATAATATTGATACAACTGTTTTCTGCCAACCAACCATCCCATCAAATTGAAATTTTGGTTGTTACAGCTATGTGCTAGCCTGTAACCTGACAGATTAATTTTATTTACAGATAAATTGATCATTTTGGGGTTCTGAAACTCACTCTGTCATGACTTCGTGTTCTATTTTGTTTTGTCATGATTGTTTTATATTTAGGAACATGCTTCAGTTACATTTTGCTGTATAAGTTTACTTCAACTTAAATTTGGATTTATGTAGTATTTTCCATTTTCAATGAGATTGAGCTAATTAATAACATGGACATAACATTATTTTACCCATCTTTACTAATGCTGCCAATAATAAGCTAGAAGAAGATGGCCATTACTGTCCTCCTATATACATGTGTACAGTAGAGCAAAATGCTTGGCTTCATATATCCCACCTTGGAAGGAAACCAAGGTCAGGGTACGGGGTCATCTGTGGCGCAACATTGCTGGAGCAGTTGAGGGTTAAGGGCCTTGCTCCAGAGCACAACAGTGGCAGCTTGGCAAGGCTGGGGCTTGAATTTTCAACCTTCCAATCAATAGCCCTGAACCATGACTGCTGAGCCACCAGTGCCCTAGGCCTTTCAGCTGAATCTCACAAAATTTGCTCTGCATCGTTGTGAGAGCCTAAAGGCAAAAAGATATTGAAAGAATTCCGATTGGCCAAACAGGACTGCTACAGACCAATGAAATGTTTTCCCACACAGCTTAATTTGATTTATCTTGGTGCCTGGAATGTTGTGGCAGAACACCTAGGTCACAGAACACTGTGATGATGTTCCAAAGTGCTGTAACCCTTTATTCCTGAGAGTATTCCTGTCAGTTCAAACTTTCGCAATGCCATAGTCATCAGTGGTAGGGCTCCAAGGGAGTTATTGATTTTGATATCTATGGGGGAAAGGAATGGCCTTCCAATCTACCCAGCATCTAAAGCCACTAACCAAACAAAAGCATGTCTAAGATCATATATACACACTAGAATTAACAAATCATCTTCCTCCTTTCAGCACGTTCAGCTTTCTTTTTATTTATGCATAAGCAGCTGTGAAAAACAATTGATGCAGTGATTGATCTTTCAAATGACTGTCATGAGTTAATCTTTAACATCCCAAGTACATTAAATAATCACGTGGTTGACTGAACATTCAAGAATTAGTTTTGAACCTCTCAAGTACAGTGGATAGCTGTCATGTGGTTGTTAGGACAGGTAGTAGTTGGGAATTGTATTATAGTAAATAGATGGCAAATATTATTTCTGGCTCCTTAATATTTGACTGTGGAAGTAAAAATTTATTTTCGCTTCTGGAAACAAAACCAGTCAAAAAAGTCATTTTATAAGGTACGCCTTGATAGTACCAGGTTGGACCCCTTTTCGCCTTCAGAACTGTCTTATTTCTTTGTGGCATAAAATCAACAAGGTGCTGGAGACATTCCTCAGAGATTTTGGTCCATATTGACATAATAGCATCACACAGTTGCTGCAGATTTGTTGGTTTCACATCCATGATGCGACTCTCCTGTTTCACTACATCCCAAAGGTGCTCTATTGGATTGAGATCTGGTGACTGTGGAGGTAATTAGAGTACAGTAAACTCATTGTCATGTTCAAGAAATCACTTCGAGATAATTTGAGCTTTGATGCATTATGATAGTACACTGTGGTCATAAAGGGATGGGCATGGTCAGCAACAACACACTCGAGTAACTATGCTCAATTGGTATTATGTGCCCTAAAGTGTGCCAAGAAAATATCACTTACACCACTACCAGACTGAACCGTTGAGACTAGGCAGGATGGATCCATGCTTTCATGTTATTTATACCAAATTCTGATCCTACCATCCAAATGTGGCTGTTCCAGTCTTCTGTTGTCCAATTTTGGTGAGCCCATGCAAACTGTAACCTCAGTTGCCTGTACTTTACTGAATGGAGTGGTAGCCAGTGTGGTCTTCTGCTACAGTGGCCCATCTGCCTCAAGGTTAAAGTTCAGAGATGCTATTCTGCATGCCTCGGTTATAACTAGTTGTTATCTGAGTTGCTGTTGCCTTTCTATCAGCTGGAACTAGCCTGGCCATTCTCCTCTGATCTCTGGCATCATCAAGGCGTTTTAGCCCAGAGAACTGGTGCTCAATGGATATTTTCCCTTTTTTGGACCATTTTCTGTAAACCCTAGAGATGGCTGTGAGTGAAAAGCCCAGTAGCTCAGCAATCTCTGAAATACTCAGACCAGCTCTGGCTTGCGCCAACAACCATGCCACGTTCACAGTCACTTAAATCCCCTTGATTCCCCATTCTGATTCTCAATTTGAACTTCAGCATGAATAACCTAAATGCATTGAGCTACTACCATGGGACTGGCTGGTTAGATATGTGTTAACGAGCAGTTGAACAGGTGTACCTAGTGAAGTGGCTTGTGAATGTAATCCCCCACTGTATACATAGAATAATCAGAAAAGTGCTTTTTTACATGAATGTTACCTTTATGGACAAAGCTGTTTAGAGATTTTTAAAAGCAGGAGCCTGATCATGCCTTGTCTGGAGCCATGTGCAATACCTGCTGCAGTGAATCATCTCTCCTGGAGACTTTCACATCCAAGAACTGCCGCAGTGACTATAAACTGTTACAGTTCAACTAAACCTGCGTTATCCTCTCAAGACAAGCTACTCTAAACATCTTACATCTCATCCACAATACTGCTCGATTCCCTTTATATTTGGTCATATAAGGAATGTTCTGCAGTCTCACCCAGAGGACGATAGATTCCCCATTTGAGCGACATTTCTCTCTTATGCGTCTCAGGGAGGTTTTCCTTTCCACTGTTGCCTCTGGATGCTCATTTGGGGTTTATACTCTGCTTTTTGTACAGCTGCTTTGCGACAATATCTATTGTTAAAACGCTACATACATAATTTGGAATTGAGCAAACGGCTGAAACCTGCAAAAGTTGTGGTCTATTTAAAATGATTGCTTATAGATAGCTGATTTATATCCTCTTCACATACACATACTTTTACACCGATATTGCATTTCTATATAGTGCTTCAATTTAAAAGTTTGGGAAACTCCCATTGCGGTAGTATTGACTAAAAGATGTAATATGAATATACACTCACCCGCCACTTTATTAGGTACACCTTTTCATTTATGTACAGTATATATACTGCTGAAGTTCAAAGTGAGCATCAGAATTAGGAAGAAAGGGGATTTACTTGACTTTTTGTACATTGCATGCTTGGTGGTCAGATCTGAGTATTTCAGAAACTGCTAATCTACTGGGCTTTTTATGAATAAATAAATCTCTAGGGTTTTAAAGAGAATGGTCCCAAAAAGAGAAAATATCTGAAGAGCAGCAGTTCTCTGGGCAAAAATGCTTTGTTGATGCCAGGCATCAGGGGAGAATTGGCAGACTGGTTGAAGCTAATAGAAAGGCAACAGTAACTCAAATAACCACTTGTTACAATTAAGGTATGTAGAAGAGCATCTCTAAATGCACAACACATCGAACTATGAAGCAGATGGTGGTTTGAAGCAGCAGCAGACCACACCAGGTGCCACTCCGCCACTGTCAGCTAAGAATAGGCAACTGAGGCTACAGTTCACTTGCACTCACCAAAATTGGATAATAAAAGACTGGAAAAATGTTGCCTGCTCTGGTGAGTCTCGATTTCTGCTGTGACATTTGGATGGTGGGGTCAGAATTTGGTGTAAACAACATGAAAGAATGGATCCATCTTGCCTTGTATCGACGGTTCAGGCTTTTGGGGTGGTGATGTACTGGTGTGGGGGATCATTTCCTGGAACACTCTGGGCCCCTTGGTACCAAATGAGCATTGTTTAAACCCCACAGCCTACCCGAGTATTGTTGCCAACCATGTCCATCCCTTTAGGACCACAGTGTACCCATCTTCTATGTGCATGTCACAAAGCTCAAATCATCTCTAGCTGGTTTCTTGAACATGATGGTAAGTTCACTGTTGTCATTGTAGCCTCTAGTCACCAGATCTCAATCCAAAAGAGCCCCTCTGGAGTGTGAGGAAATGGAAGATTCACATCATGGATGTGCAGCTGACAAAACTGCAGTAACTGTGTGATGCCATTATATCAATATAGACCAAAATCTCTTAGGACTGTTTCCAGCACCCTGTTGATTCTATGCCATGAAGAATTAAGGCAGTCCTGAAGGCAAAAGTGTGTCCAACCCGGTACTAGCAAGGTGTACCTATTAAAGTGGCTGGTGATTGTACATTATTGATGAAACACTAGCCTAAGCTATAGCTGAAACAGTGTTCATTGTCCAGGTATAATGTCAGTAAGAGATTTTATATTAAGGCTCTTAATTGGGTTGGATAAATGGATACAATTAGGTTTCCTTGTAATTATTTTATTAAAGAAAATGAATTATTTATTTAACAACACCCACGCTTTTAATGGGTGCCATGCTGCTGTTATGACTTTTTTTTGTTTGTTTAAAATAGCTTTTCCAAATGCACCTGCATAAAACAAGTACTATTCATGTATATGTAACGTAGCTGCGATATAGCTGCGAAAAATCTATCCGTCAAGGGAGAGATCATTGTTTATGTGCAGTGTTATTCTGTTCAAAGTATGATAGCCAGGAAAATAACACAGGATTAAAAAACAGGCTCCTCTTTCTGTAGGTCTGTAAAATTTTTGCATAAGCAGCAATATGAAGTACAGACAGAGACATGTTTGTAACCGAATCCTGAAGTGATAGGAAGCAAGTGCTGAGTAGGGTTATTAGGGCTTTTCCTTGAATTATTTCTGGATGATTATCTAGGCAGGACAGCCTAAAATACGAACACAGGCAGATCCATAGTCGAAATGGATATGTAAAATGAATACCTTAAATACTGTACATTGATTGGCACAGGAATACATCAAGTTGCAAGCATTACTTCAGAAAGAACTGCTGATATTCAGGATGTCTTAAATATTAGAATAAATAATATAGTGGTACCTCAGTTCTCCATGTTAATTCTCTGTAAATTGAATTAATTCGTTCCAGACCCCAAGAAAATCCACACTGTATAAGACATTATATGCATTAATGGAGTTGTATTGTACAGCTTCTCCCTGATTTACGATCATAAGTTGAACGTATCATGAACCGAGGAGTTTAACGAGTGTTGAAAGCTGAAGTTGGTTTCTTATTTGCCAGCTTCATATTCGTGTTTTCCGGTCCACCTTAAATGACTGCAGTTACATTATGGCACCTGTAGATGGAGATTCACCTATCTTACATTGACCTACAGCAAAATCTTAAGTAATTTATTGAATAATGGATTGAAAGTGAAAAGTAAAAGCAAATCACTTTATTGGTGAACTCAGGGCAAGCATAGCCAAGCTAACTGCAGCCTGTGTTCTGCAGCAATCAATTCCTGTTTTGCTTTTGGTTGACTCTTATAAACTAATCTTTTTAGGATCCATGGAGCCTTATTTGCACTAAGAATGCAGTACTGTAGATGTAAAAATAAAGTAAAACACAATAAACATGGTGGAGATCTTCTATAGACAGGGGTAACCCTGAATTACTGAATCACTGTGTACCGAATTTTGAATCACTAATCGAGTTTTGGCTGGAACAAATCATGTGGCTCAACTCATACACATTTAAGCAAGTGCTCCTGAGCAAGAGTACTGAGCAGACAATGACAACTGAGACAAATGTCTAGTAAAAATGCATTAAGAACCCAATTTGACGAGTTCCGTGGTGGACAAGAACCGAGGTGTCTTTTAACTCCGGACATTATGGCCATACACAGCCAATCAGTGCTGCCAATCCACGAGCAGAGGTGGGAGTTTAGAAGCGAAAGTCCGTTGTGTGCTTGCATGCTCAGTAGCTCACGCTTGGACTAGACACTGTTCCGTTGAAGTGTTTAGAGACTTTTTAATTGTGTTTTTGTGTACGACTTCCCACTACTTCTTTGTAACAAGCTGTAAATGGTGTTCTTAGGTGTTTGTGTCTGTCCTACTGTAAGCAGTACTCATTCACCCCCCACCCCCCTACGCTCTGCCCATTTTTGTGCTTTTCCTGTTTAAACACACCCACTTTAACTCAGTACTGGGCTTGTTAATGAGCAGAGTACTTGGATCAGGTGTGTTGGGAGAAGGGAAAACACGATGGGAGTCCAGGACCAGGATTGAGAAACACTGCTCTGACCTATAGCTATATAAACTGGTTCATATTCACTCGTTGAGTCTCTGTTTCATTTGACTGGACTTCCGTGTTGCTCATAATACTGTCTATCAATGCATTTTTGCCTTCTGTCAAACATAAGTGACACGTCCATCATACTATTATATCCATTTACATAAATAAAAAAATTACGTATTTACGCATCATTTGCATGCAGTTTTGTTGTGAAACTACTTTATATTTACATTACAGTAGTCTATAAAGACTATAAGACTATGGTAATGTCTGGTCAACATCCATTTCGGTTAACATCCTGTTTCACAGAACGTAATGGGGTCTTAAACAGTGCATACAGGACCTGTAGATGAACAAGTAATGAGCAGAAGCTACAACATGGATATCAACCAAAGCAATCAAGAGCAAACAAAGGGAAGAAAGATTTACTTTATTTAAAGTTGTTCCTAACTTGACTTACATATACATCCTGAAACTATACACTTTCTTAGATCTCATGTGCTGTGTTTGCTCTGAATAACAATGAGCATGTTTACAGCTTTCTGAGAGCTAGAGAGAACTAGCTTTCTGAAAGGGCATCAAACGTCCCACGTCACATCCTCACCAAAATGATTCCTGCCCCAAGAAGCATGTCACAGCTCATCAAGTGGATAAGAACCCTTTTTTTTTTCTCTCTGCAAAAGTGCAGACCTACTGACAACACTTAGAACGATGTCTAATTTACTCATTTGCTGAACGTTTCTAATTAATACGACTGATGAAATCAAGAGGCTTTTGTGCATCCTGCCAGATGCAGTGCTGTGTTTAATTTTAATCTTTATTTACACATGCATATTAATTGCAGCATTCCATCATATGGGCTCTTTGTTATTAACATCACTATTAGCTGGGAGAACCTGCCCACAGAGGGAAACTGGAGCTCTAGCCATGTATTTTCTTCCTTTCTCTGGCAGGGATAATGTGCCCTTACAATGCACTTATGGAAAAAGGATGCCTGTCATAGCCCCAGGCCTGGTGCAGGTGAGTGCTAAGTACCGGAGCAGCAATCGCCCTAGACTTCCTCTCCAAATGAGAGGTGACACCTGAGCTCAAGCACTGGCTCATAATCACACACTTCCTTATGTGCAGTCCTCCAAATTCAGCACTTTTCTGCTCGGCTAAGTGACATCACTGCTGCTGGTTTTGGAAATGCTGCCTGCTGCATTCAGAGTGCAGTCAGGTCTCAGACACAAATAACAAAGGCCTGGCTCAGGCTAACATTTTCTGTGTACAGTGAAGGATAATGTCTGTGTAGCTTTAGAAGCTTTCTGTTTGTTTGCCTCTTGGTGTTTGTGTCTAGTAGCTGGGCTCAGTGTTGGTTTTTTTTAGGCTGCAGGTCATGTCTGTTTACAGTATGCAGTCCTTGGCAGTATGCTCCCGCTGCTCCCCCTCCCCTGTTCTTCTCGCTATGTTTATACAGTTAGATCTAGTCAGACATCCAAAAGATTCTGTCTACCCTCACTCTCTCCTCACAGTAGTCCTTGAAAGTCTGTGAACTCTTTAGGATTTTCTGTATTTCTACATAAGTATCTCATACAACATCAAAGGATTTTCACACAAGTTCTTAAATTAGATAAAGAGAAGACAAGTCAAACAAACGAGGCAAAATGTTATAGTTGGCCTTTTATTTTTGACAAAATTGGTCCAATGTTACATACAGTGAAACCTCGGAATTCGAATGCCTCTTCACTCAAACACTTCGGACATCGAACGGTCTGTTTGAATTTTTTTTTTACCATCAAATTCGAACAAAAATTCCGACTTCGAACATGGGCACCCTAAACAGAACACTTGTTGGTGTGACCAACTACAATGCACGTAATCCAGTCCAGTCAGTGGCGATAATGCACCAATATGGTATGCAAAAACCCAAAAGGAAAAGCATTAGGGTGTGATCACAGGCATATAATGTATTATATTCTTTGATTATTATGTATATTATATCAGTCTATGGGTGTGATTTCAGACACCCACTCAGTCTCACCACTGCCCCAGTGATAAGACAACTGCTTCACTTTATATTCACATATTTCATGTCTTTATTGATTTTATGCATTGTATTACATTGCTTTTTTCTTGATTTTAATCATTAGAGGCGTAAAAAAACGTTTTGCGTCGAGAACGGATTAATCCTATTTGCATTACTTCTCAAGGGGAAGTTAGATTCCGACTTTGAACAAATCGGAGTTTGAAAGGCTTTTTGGAACCAATTCACTTAGAAGTCCAAGGTTCCACTGTATTTACAAAAGTATTTGAACGATCATTTTCAGTATCTGGTGTGACTCCCCTCTGCAGCAATAACCACAAATAAGCACCTCTGATAACTGTTGATCAGTCCTGTACATCAGCTCGGAGGAATTTTAGCTGATTCCTCCACAAAGAACAGCTTCATGTCTGGGATGTTGGTATGTTTCTTCACCTGAACTGCTCACTTCAGGTCCTTCCACAGCTTTTCTGTGAGCTCAGGATTTTGACTTGTTCATTCCAAAAAATGAACTTTATTCTACTTTAACCATTCTTTGGTTGAACAACTTATGTGTTTAGGGTTGTTGACTTACTGCATAATCCACTTTCTCTTGAGATTGAAGTTCATGGACAGATATCCTGACAATTTCCTAATTAATTTTCTGATATAATTCAGAATTTATTTCCATCAATTATGGAAAGTTGTCCTGGCCCAGATGCAGCAAAACAGGTCCAAACCGTGATACTATCACCATCATGTCTTTTAGGTTGGATGCATTGATTTCCTTTCTCCAGACATTACACTTCTCATTGAAATAAAAAGTTTCTATTTTGGTCTCATTTGTCTGGATGTTGGACGGTCACTCCCAGGGTGGGTAACCTTGGTCTTGACTTTCTTATATTTTCATTACTTTGGTGGAGTCCAATGTATTTAGAGATCATTTTGTAACTTTTTTGCTTTCTGGTGAGTGTCAACAACACTTTATCTGAAGTCATCAGAACTCTGCTTTGTTTGTGCCATGATAGACTTCCACTAATGCATTAGGAAGATCAGACCTTGATAGATCCGTGTTCTTTAAATACAACATAGTGCTCACTCTGGGCTGAAAACACCTGACTGTCATTTCATCTTTAAATTGTTTGCTAACCAGATACACTGTGGCTAAAAGTATGCGGACACCACTTCTAATTAGTTTTCTTTGTTCTTTCTGGCACACTCATTGCTAACAGGTTCATAATACGAAGCATACTAGCATAGATTGTCCATAGAACAACAGTGGCAACAGAATGGGTTATACTGAAAACCTCAGTGCCTCTAAGTATATCATTTTAATAGGTATTTCTCCTCCCCAGCAAGTCAATTCAACAACCCCCATGCCCTCCTAAAGCAAGGCCCATAAAGGAATGGCTGGCCAACTTTAATGGAGAACTTGACAGTCTTGCTCTGAGCCTTGACTTTAACGCCATCAGACACCACTGAGATTAATTGGAACAGCAACTGTGAGTCTGGGCTTATTGTCTAACATCGGTGCCTGGCCTCAACGAGATGTTCCACATTCAGCTGGAAAGTATTCTCAGAAGAGCGAAGGCTGTTGTGGCAGTGAAGTGTAGAGAAACTCCATGCTAATACTCATGTTTTTGGGTGTCCAGAAACTTTTGTCTATATACTGTAGGGATAGGGTTAGGCTTACTACATAATGTAGGGATAGGGTTAGGCATAATTTTACTGATCTCTCTCTCTCTCTCTCTCTCTCTCTCTCTCTCTCTCTCGCTCTCTCTCTCTCTCTCCCTGTCAGTCTTTCTATCTGTCTTTCTCACTGCCTCCCCTCCTGCCTGATTCATTTTCTACTACTGCAATTACCAGGATTGATCCTCTCAGGGTCTGCTTCCACTGCTCCTGGTTTTACAGCAGACCCTTATTTATTCGTTTGTTTCCTGTTGCCTTTCCAGCTTAGATCATCTTGGGCCTGATTGAACATTTGGCCCAAAGTGCTTTTAGCGGAAATGAGTCGAACCCCACGGCAAAGCGGCAGTGGAAGTGGCCGGTGTGAATGCCAGCTAGGTTTGAGTTATTGCAGGGGGCAGGATGGAAAAGTCAGAAAGGAATGGCATATGGGTCTGCTGAATGTTTCAGGCTTGGAGGTGCATTGATCAGTCTGGAACTCTTTTATTTCCAACAGCTGGAAATGGCCACAGAGCCAGAACGACCCCTTTAAATCTTGACAGATGGAACACCATATTTGTTTTTTTCTTCTCTCTTCTTCTTCATTTTAATCAAGCCCAAAGAGTAAAATTTCCCCTTATCCCCACACTGTAAGAGCCCCTCTTACAGTACAAAGAGTGGTAGGAAAATGTCGGTCGTTCCTCTTGCACTCACCTCCCAGTCCTCTGTATATTTGTTAGCATCAGAAAAGGCAGTCAGGGCAATCACCATGTTATGAACAAAATTTCTGTGTTTCAAACTGGTCCTCTTATCAATGCGTGGCTTCACAACAGTGTGTCATAAGGTGAGTGGGTACGTTGGCTTTCTGTGGTGGGATCCCATTCTTTGTGATAGGCCTCCCCAGTGGATTAATTAAGTGTTGTGAGAGAGAGCTACAGTACAGGCTGGCTAGAAAACAGAGATGTAATTCTACCTGCCAGGTGATGCTGCTTCATGGGCAGGTTAAGGCACAGATTAAGGGTTGCGTGGCTGGCACAGAGCACAGAAGGAGGGGGTGGGCGCCTCATTAAGCATCACTCCCACTGTGTTTGGGGGAGAGGTGGAGGAGCCAAAGATGGGAGTGCAAAATAGAAAGAAAATAAACAACAATCTGGTCAGTCAGACAAGAGCTGTTGTGAAGCATTGCCTAAAAGAGGACTTTAAGTGGTTTGGGGGAACCACAAGTTCAGCTAAAGCACCATTTTGTCTGTTTTACTGGAGCAGTCACTTGAGACTGGCTGGATATTTCACGGTGAGACATGTGAGACAGAATGTAGTGTAGACTGGGAGTGTGCCAGGTGTCTGAATCTAACAAACTTTGGTGTCATATCCTGTGACACTATGCTGAGTGATGCGTATTGAGCGTTGTCTTGATTACGTGTGCGTAGGTTATCTATTTATATACAACCTCTAATCAGAAAAAGTTGGGGCAGTATGGAAAATGCAAATAAAAAAATGAAGTGTTTCTTGCGTTGAGTTTAATGTAATTGCAGTATGACAGTATAAATCCAATATATGTCATGTTTTTTTTTTCTGGTCAACTTTATTTCATTTGTTGCATTTCAGGCCTGCGACACGTTCAAAAAAAAAGTTGAGACGGTAAAACATTTACGTGTTTGTAATGTTGCCATTCTTTCTCACAACACTTAAAAGATGTCTTGGCACAGAGGATAACAGACAGTTAGTTCTTTCAGGTATTATTTCCCCCCATTCTTTTTGCAAACATGTCTTAAAATGTGCAACAGCACGGGGTTGTTGTTGCATTTGTCGTTTCAAAATCCCCACCACCACCAGGACTGCAGGCAGCCCAGACCAGTATCCATACTCTCTACTTTCGAAGCCATGCCTTTGTAGTGTGTGCAGCATGTAGTTTTGCATTGTCTTGTTGAAAAATGCATGGATGTCCCTGGAAAAGATGTCATCTTAGAAGTAGCAAATGTATAAAATCATAGTGTACTTTTCTGCATTAATGCTGCCATCACATAAGTATGAATTGCCTTTCTTAAGGGCATTGACACAACCCCATACCATGACAGACCCTGGCACTGTGTTCATTTTTTCCAAAAAAATATCCGGAATACAGGTTTGCCTGGCCGCAATACACATTTCCAGTAAATGATCCATCCCAGATGCCTCCAAGCCCAGGGAAATCAGTGCCACTTCTGGACATGGTTAACATAAGGCTTCTTGTTTGCACAGCAAAGTTTGAATTGGCATTTGTAAATGAAACTCTGTATTGTACTGCATGACAAATATTTGATAAAGTACTCCCTTGTCCATGTGGTTCTATCAGCTATCGATGAATGACGGTTCTTGATGCAGTGCGGTCTGAGGGATTGGAGATCATGCCTGTCAGTTTAGACTTGTGCTTTTGCCCTTTGCTCACTGAAATTCCTCCAGATTTCTTGGCGTTTAATGATATCATCGTTTTTATTTTAACATTTCATATGTTGATATCAATAATCAAGAATTTGCTCATGCATTTGCTGACAGACAGGAAATCCTCATCTCATGTTTGCCCCTCAAAGACTGAGACTTCGTGGCTAATACTTTTGTACCAAATCATGATTACAATCACCTGTTGACATCACCTGCTTGGAATCACATCATTGTTTTGTTTTGTTTTTTTACCTCATTACTAGCCCTAAATCACCCCGACGTTTTTTGGAATGTTTTTAAGGTCTGAATTCAAATGAAGTTGACCAGACAAAAATGAAATATCTTGAGTTCATACTCTGCACTGAAATAAATGTCAAAGTTTGGGGATTTTTTTTTCTCAAACTGCCCCAGCCTTTTCTGAATTGGGGTTGTACATCTACTAATCTATACATGCCGTGTATGTGTTCTGATCCCTCTAAAATTATTTAAAGAGGAGAGGACCTCCTAGCCCACTGACTGACCCCTGTCCCATCGCTCTGTTTCTCCGTGCTCCTGCCTCCTGGAGCGCTCCCGAATACTGCTGGCCTTCCTACCTGCAATTAACCTCACAGTCCCCCACCTACAGACCACTGAGAAATAAGCAGCCTGCACTCTAATTACTCATTTATCTGTCTCATCACTCCTAAGTAATTGATGATCCGGGGAAATGGTTAACTCATTTAAATTTTTCACTCAGCTGTTATAAATATGTGATGTGATGTGTGTTTGATCTATTGTCCTTGTTTACAGTGCATCATCCCAGTGTGAAAATGCACAAACATGGGCCGGCAAGCCCTGTCTCACATGGTAACCATATGTATGTGCAACTTGAGAGCTTCGACACAAAGATCTATGAATCACAAATCAAATGATATGAATTATCTATCATAATGAACATTATGTATCGGACATCTAAAGGTAAGACGGTGGCCTGCTCTTTCACATTAATAAGAACTCATCATGGCCATAGCTGTTATCTTATTAGGAGTGCTGCATCTAAATGTGATCATTATTTCCAGCAAGAGCAAGAGGGAGAGAGGATTGAAAGCAATGGAGTGCAAAGATAGGAGGGCCCACTAAGCAGCCAGTGCTGAATTGTCTTATTTCAATTAATTTCCAATGCTAATGTCTTAGATGGGTGTGATTTTAACATAGATGGTTTTAATAAGCGAGGCAGTGCAGCACAACACATTAGCTCCTTCAGAGGAGGTCAGCCAAGTCCGCTGCATAGCCACTGAGCCGCTCAGAGCTTTTCTGCTCTGTCACTTCTCCACTACTTTAAATCGACCTATAATGCTTCATGGAGCTGCAGTTTGTAGTCCCACCTGGATATTACGAAACCTGCGTAAACCCTACCACCTGATGCGCATGTATACCTGTTTAATTGACCAAACAAGAGATATTTAACTATTTTTATTGTCTCTCTTGAGACTCTTGTCCTTGTTGTGGTTTCTCTAAATTTCCAGGCTTGTATTTTGAGCAGGTAGGTGCCCCCCAAGGACCTATGTATTGCAATGCGGCTTTTGTGCATCTGTTTTTAGGTCTTCCCTGGGTCATTGTGTACCTGCACGCATGTCCCCAGGGGGCTTGCTCAAGGGCTGGCTATTCTCCTTTTCCTTATCCTAAGGGGATTTTCTGTCTACCGAGACTGAACTTGGAAAGTTGCTTAAAGAAAGAGAAAGAACTTTATGTTTTCCACACTATGTTTTTTAATTACATAAATAACCTGAGCACATTTGCTTTCTGCTAACGCAACAGTTTAATGTGATCTCAGTCCAGTTCCTGTTCCAAAGAAGGCATAGACTCCACTCCATATACTAGTGCTTTGATCCTAAGCATGCTGAATAAGTGTTTGCTCTGTTTACTCGTTTGTTAGCATTAAAAGCTCAACAGTAAGGCCTTAAAAACATTTTAGAAAAACAAATTACTCAACACTTTTGGAGTACAGGATCAACGTCCCATCAGCGTCCATTGTCTTTAACGACCGAGGTCTTAACAATTATCATGAACTATAATAGGAAATTAAATCAGTCTTTTAACTCCAGACGTTGTGACTGTAAACAGATGGTCACCTCAACAGCCAATCAATGCTGCAGATCCAGGAGCAGAGTTTAAGAGTGGGAGTTTAAGAGCGGGTGCTCGCTTGCTTTTTAGCCCACATTTGGATTAGAGACTCTTCTAACTTGGTTGATTTGTTTAGGAACCACGTTTTGCACGGTTGCCTCGCAGCTCCAGAGATCCCCGGTTTGATCCCGACCTTGGGCCTGTGTGCCGTTTGTATGTTCTCCCTGTGTCCATGTGGGTTTACTCCTTTTGCTCTGGTGTCCTCCTGCATCCCAAAGACATGTGTTAGGTAAACTGGCTCTAAATTGGCCCAGTGTGAATGTGACTGACCAGTATTGATCTACCCTTGTTCCTGAAGTGAATAGCCATTGATGCCAGAAGTGGTGTTAAGTAAAAGAAACAAACAAACCTTTATATTGGAATTATTAATAGTGACAAGCCTTTTGTAGCTCCGCACCCCTGGGTTTTGGTAGTCAGGTACATCTTTGAGAGACTGCTGCATTTGCACTTGTCTAATATGTGACTGCAGTGCGTCTCAAACCTCCTCCTGAACTGGTTTGAAAAATCAGATTTAAATATTTAAATTGAAATTGGCCTTGGGAACATTTACCCACACATGTTTATATGGCTATCCAGATATAATCATGATACTCAAGAATTACTCAATCTACTGATGAGGTGGTAAGAGGCAGCTGCTGGAAATCTCCATTTTCATACTGTATGGGTTCAAATCCCAGGTGGAGCTTGCATTATGAAAGATGGGTGCCGCATTTACTGATCCCCGCATTGGACTGGCGTTCTGTCCGGTTTGTACCTCTGTGTATAATGAGTTAGGTTCCAGATCCTCCCCATGACCCTGAGCATGGTGAGCAGGATAAAAAAAGTATGCTTTGCTTGTTTAACTTTTAGTATTGGAAGTGACACAGTCAGTCTTTGCAGTTTGTTCACTACGATGTTTGGGTAGTGGAGTTAAATGAGTGCATTAAAGGTGAAAGAGCTATTTTATATATCCGTGCATCTTGAAAGCTGCATCCATTATCTTGAATAATTAAACTGATTATAGAAATATAATATGTTATTTTACATTAAACTGCCTACAGCAATAACACTGATGTTAATGTGTCTGTTGACATTAAGGCTGAGTTCACAAGGACACTTTGGCAATCATTGTAAAATGCATGGACATGCATTACTGGTTTGCTGTAGGCTTGTTTGTGGGCAGAGAAGGATTTTTTATTTATCTCTGCTTTGTGACGGACTGGACAATAGAATACAGAAGTGCAATTTTTACTAATATTTGTAATTTGCATACCTTGTTGTACTTGGGTGCGTATTGGTCATCAACACAGTGTTCTAATTTGAATGTTAAAAGGGGACTTTTTTGATGGAAACTGACTTATCCTTGAACGTAGCCCAATAAGCAAATCACACACTTTCTAATACCTTACACCTCAGGCGCCGTTCGTTCCTGCGTTTGATCCACAGCCACGGTCAAGCAGGTTTTAATTTGGGGTACGGATTTATCCTTGGCAGATCCTTGTCTCATTGTGCATGGGCTCTGCAGCTGGTTCCACGGGGCTTCTGTAACAATGCATAGGCCCTCTTTCTGCTGAGTCATCTGCACCCCAGACACAGGCCAGCAAACAGAGAGGTAGTCATTAATTTAGACCTTCTTTTCTCTATTCCACTTTATTCCGCTCCGTTCTGCTGAGAATGCACACAAGGATACAAAGGTTTATTCAAATCACTAATGAACTGCATGCATTCGAGGCTAATCATTTGACCTTTGGTTTTGTGTTCTTTGTAGACAAATGCTAGTTTCTGCACTAAGAAAGCATTAGTTATGTCATGTGATTTATAACAATGTTAAGGTAACAAATGCAAAAGCATTGTGAGATCGATGTGAAATAAATAGCGGAATCTTGAATTAGCATTCCTTTGCTTTTGTTTTACACCGTGTGCTTACGGATTTTTATTTTGCCTCACTTGCAGGTAGAGATTAGTGTTACTAATAACTTGTCACAAATGTTCTGTTTAAAATCCCAAAAGTAAAAGTTGGGACGGTATGGAAAATGCAAATAAAAAATATATGCAGTGTTCCTTACATTTCCTTTCCATTGCAGACAGTATGAACACAAGGTCTATCAGTTTTCTGGTCGTCTTCATTTCATTTGTTAATAATCATCCATTTCTGCAAGACATTCCAAAAAGTGGGGACAGGGTCAACTTAGGGCTAGTAATGAGGTAAAAAAAAATTAAAACAGGTGATGTTAACAAAAGCAGTATCCAGGAAAGACTGAGTCATTGAGGAGTAAAGATGGGCATATGATCTTCAGTTTAACAGCAGATGTGTAAGAAAATTATTGAAATGTTTAAAAACAATGTTCCTCAAAGAAAACTGGAAGGGATTTACATATTTCTGTCCTAACTTTTTCTGATTTGGCTTGATTTGCATTGTCTTGAAAAATGCATTGATGTCCCTGGAAAAGATGTCGTCTTGAAGGCAGCTTATGTTGCTCTAAAATCTCAGTGTACTTTTCTGCATTAATGCTGCAATCAGAGAAGTGTAAATGACCCAACCCTATCATGACACAGCCTGGCTTTTGAACGTGTTGCTGATCAGAGTCTGGATGATCCTTTTGGTCTTTGGTCCAGAACACATGGCGCCCATTTCTTCCAAAAAAAGATCTGGAATAGTGACTGACCACAATACACATTTCCACTGTGAGCCCTGCAAAGTCGATGCCTCTTCTGGACATTGTTAACATAAGTCTTCTTTTTTAGCACAGTAACGTTTTAAGTGGCATTTGTGAATGTAACTCCGTATCAGCTATTGATGAATGGCGGTTCTTGTTGCAGTGCCATCTGAGTGATCAGAGATCAAGCCTCCTTAGGTAAGGCTTGTGCCCTTGCCCTTTATGCACTGAAATTCCTCCAGATTCCTTTAATTGTTTAAAGATATTATACATTGTAGAGGAATATTCAAATCCCTTACAAACTTTCTGTGAGGAACATTCATGTTTTTAAACGTTTCAATAATTTTCTTACACATTTATTGATAAACTGGAGATCCTCTGACATCATTATTTCGTGTTTTTTTACCTCATGACGAGCCCTAAATTGGCCCTGTCCCAACTTTTTTGGAATGTGTTGTAGGCCTAAAATGCAGGAATGAATGTTTATTAACAAATAAAATGAAATGACTAGCAAAAAACCTGAAATGTCTTGGGTTCATACTGTCTGCAATGAAATAAAAGTCACAGGAACTGTAAGGAACACTGTGTATATATTTTTTTATTTGCATTTTCCATGCCGTCCTGACTTTCTGATTTGGGGTTGTAGATGCATATTTACTGCACGTTCAATGCATCCCATCACTACTTGATTTGTCATTAGTGAGTTAAACCAGGTCTTCAATTCAATAGGTCTTCAGACTGACAGGATATTCTGGTCTCTGATTCCTGCATCCTCACTGGACAACAAAATCTCTGAGTACAGGAATGTGACACTCGCTGGACATGATTAGGCTTTAGTTGAGTGTGCAGGGCAACTGTCCATCTTATCTGTCCAGAAAACTTTAGTCTTGATGTAATCAGATTTACTTATTTATCAGCTCAATCATTTATTAGCTCTGGGATGAGCTCGTGTCTAACTAGGAAGGTCATAAAAGTAAAACACACTGCTGATTTACTGATGAACATCTTACAAGTCATAAATTTGATTGCCATAACATACTGTCCCTAGTAGGCTTCAACTTTGGTCTGTGGACCACGGCTAGAGAGAGAAAGTTTGCAGGTGGGAGTCCTGGCGTAGTTTGACATGCTTGCCTTGGGCAATGTGGAAAAAAAGGCCCACTGAACTTGTGAATTTCGAGTCAAGTTCCCTCGCTTTCTCCCTCTCTCCCTCTTTCTCTAGCCAGTTGCTTGATTTCTTCTCCTGCTGTCTGTGCACTCATGCAGAATTAGCTTATTTGTCAGCGAGCTGTGCCTCCAAGCCCTGGTGCACATCTCCAAATCCATTTCCAGAAGCGCGGCACAAAGGACGTTGTCCTTATGTCATGACGACAAATTTGCTGAGCTTCCTTGATCCCAGTGCAATGCAGGAAAATGGTCCCATCGCTCCTGCACAGGCCTGTAGAACAGTAATGACTTGGCTTCTGGCGCTGAAGAGTCCTCATTGCACCTTTTTTTTATTATTATGATTATTACTATCGAGCATAAGCTGTTTTTTCCCCTCTTCCTCGGAATCCAAGGTGATCTGTAAACACACACAGGCCTGGTGGCAAAGAGAGGGGGTTGTATCAGATATTAATAGAACGACAGACATGTTCACCTAGAATCCCAGAGTCTAGCAGCATCTTGGTGGGAATCATATCGCTGCAAAGAATATCTCACTGACATTGAGACAGGAGTCTCCCCTTTCTGTTTTGGCATTTGCATACAGTACTGTACAAAAGCCTTAGGCATTCTATAGTTTATCACTTTATGTTCTGCTTATTATTTATATAAGTGTCAGTGGCCACTGCACTTTCTAGTTCTGTGATTCCATACTGAAGTCCATCTGTTTCTCTACATACTTTGTTAGTCCCCTTTACTCTGTTCTCTAATGGTCAGGACCCCCACAGATCAGGTCCTATATGGGTGGTGGATCATTCTCAGTACTGCAGTGACACTGATGTGGTGTGTTAGTGTGCGAGCTGGTACGATCACATCAGACACAGCAGTGGTGCTGGAGTTTTAATACACTGTTCACTCACTGTCCACTTTATTAGAGGCATTCACCTTGTTGCTCCACCGTGTACATCTAAAGTCAGATACAGTAGCTCATCTGTTGCTACACAGTTTGTGGCAGTCATGCTCTAATCCTTCATCAGTGCTCACAGGATGCTGCCTAAAGGATGCTGGTGGCTGGACAATTTTGGCTGGTGATCTATTTTCATTCCAGCAGTGACACTGAGGTATCACAGATATACTCCAATCTGTAATTGTAGAACTAAGTGCTGTGACCACTAAGACTTAAATAAAAAAGCAGAATGTAAACTGAAAATACAGAATACTTCTTTTATTTTACATGCTTTAAATGGCAGTGAAGAAGCCCTTGGTGGTTCAGTGGTTAAGGCTTGGGAGTACTAATCAGAAGGTTATGAATTCAGATTTCACCACCCAGCTTCCACTGTTGATTCCTGCTCAGCTGAGTTGTACAGTAAGTCACTCATGAGAGCTAAATCCTGTAACTGTAAACGCCATTGTAATGTTGCAATGGTGACTATTTAACACTCTCACAAGAGCTGACCAGATGTAATATTAGTCTTTTTCTTCACTGATACTTGAAGACACCACCTTTTATTTTAGTAACAATAAGGATTCTGTCAGAGAATCAAATTAAGTCAGTTTTATCCCACTCATATATATATATATATATATATATATATATATATATATATATATATATATATATATATATACTGCAGATATATCTAATCTAAACACAAATTCAGTATTTAGTGTGAACTCCCCCAAAAAAGACGTTTCATGGCTACTACCCTTCCACAAAAGATCATTCCTGATCAAGCTTCTTCAGACTGTAAAAGGGGTCAGCTTGGCATCCAGATGAAACTGCCAGATGTTGCTATTGCTCAAGTGTAAGGACAGGCCACATTACATACTTGTCACTGTAGCCTATAAAAGCTAATTTTTTCTATTTATTTCTATTTTTTAAATGCTGCATACAATTTCCCGACTAAGATTCCTGTATATTCTGGTTGTATTCAATATACAGAGCCTGAGAAATGATTACAGTGGTACCTCGGTTTCTCATCATTACTTGTTCCCGAAGGCTTGGTGAGAATTGAAAATGAGGAGTACCGAGCAAATTTTTCCCATACGTAATAAAGTAAAGTGAATTACTCCGTTCCAGACCCCCAGAAAATGCACAATGCATAAGGCATTATATGCAATAATGGAGTTGGATTGTACAGGTGCTCCCTGATTTAGTGTGAAGGGGATATGTTTCCGACAAATCCATCATAAGTTAAATGTATCATGAACCGATGGAGTTTAACGAGTGTTTGGTAGAGCGGGTCTATACTTTATATAGCGGAGCCTATGATAAGTAATCATGAATAAGTACGTTACTGTTTAAAAACACATTAACCTACAGTTGGCTACAATCATTAGCATAAAGCTTATTTTATAATAAAGTGTGAATATTTTCATGTAACTTAGTGAGTAATGGATTGAAAGTGAAAAGTCAGGGTGCTAGCATAGCTGCTAATGCTAAACTTCAGTCTGTCTTCTGGAGCGTTAAGGTCGTGTTTTCCTTTCGGTTAGCAGTCAATATAACCCTATTTAGGACTCATGGAGACTTAGAGTGGGGCAAAAAGTATTTAATCAGCCACTGATTGTGCAGGTTCTCCTACTTAGAAAGATGAGAGAGTCTGTAATTTTCATCATAGCTACACTTCAGCTATGAGAGACAAAATGAGAAAAAAAAATCCAGGAAATCATATTGTAGGATTTTTTAAAGAATTTAACTGTAAATCATGGTGGAAAATAAGTATTTGGTCACCCACAAACAAGCAAGATTTCTGGCTCTCACAGACCTGTAACTTCTTCTTTAAGAAGCTCTTCTGTCGTCCACTCGTTACCTGTATTAATGGCACCTGTTTGACCTCGTTATCTGTATAAAAGACACCTGTCCACAGCCTCAAACAGTCAGACTCCAAATTAACCATGGGCCAGACCAAACTAACAAAGGCTACCATCAGTAACACACTACGCCGAGAGAGACTCAGATCCTGCAGTTCCAGGCGTGTCCCCAGTACATGTCCAGGCCCATCTGAAGTTTGCCAGAGAGCATATGGATGATCCAGAGAGGATTGGGAGAATATCATGTGTTATAATATCAGGTACTTTCTGGTAGAAAATCAACTTGTCATCTTTGGAGGAAGAAGAAGAATGCTGAGTTGCATCCCAAGAAACACCATACCTACTGTGAAGCATGGGGGTGGAAACATCATGCTTTGGGGCTGTTTTTCTGCAGAGGGGACAGGACGACTGATCCGTGTTAAGGGAAGAATGAACGGGGCCATGTATCGTGAGATTTTAAGCCAAAACCTCCTTCCATCAGTGAGAGCATTGAAGATGGAACGTGGCTGGGTCTTCCAGCATGACAATGATCCCAAACACAGCTCGGGCAATGAAGGAGAGACTCCGTAAAAAGTATTTCAAGGTCCTGGAGTGGTCTAGCCAGTCTCCAGACCTCAACCCCATAGAAAATCTGTGAAGGGAGTTGAAAGTCCGTGTTGCCCAGCGACAGCCCCAAAACATCACTGCTCTAGAGGAGATCTGCATGGAGGAATGGGCCAAAATACCAGCTACAGTGTTTGCAAACCTGGTGAAGACTTACAGGTTTGACCTCTTTTTCTAAGCAGGAGAACTTGCACAATCAGTGGCTGACTAAATACTTTTTTACCCAATTGTATTTGCTCCAAGAATACAGCACTGTAGATGTAAAAATAAAGAAAAACACAGAGATCTTCTCTGAGCAAGTGCCATTGTGAATCTGAACCACTGAATCACTTTGTACTGAATCGTGAATCATGTTTCAGCTGAATTGAGTCGTGCGGCTCAACTCATACAAGTTTAAGTAAGTGCACCGAGTAAACAACGAGAACCGAGACACATTTTTCTGGTCAAAATGCTTCGTGATTCCGAGGTGATCAAGAACAGAGGTAACATTGTATGTTTGTTTTCATTATACCTTTGCCAAAACAGCAAATCTAATGGTGGCATGGTGGCTTAAGAATTTTGCACAGTACTGTCTATCAGAATCTTATACGTGAGTTGTAGTGCACAACCATTGTGTAGTGAAACTCAACAATAAGACACCATTGGTGGATATGACCTATGACTCAGGATGTTAATTCACCCAAACTGTGCTTTTACCCTGGTGCACCTCCTCACCTTCCATTCTCCATGTGTGAGAGCTGCTTCTGAGGCTTTCTCAGCAGATGTTGTTTTTTAATTGAATCCAAAATCTCTGTGGATGCCATCTTTCCCGCCTCATCACAACAACAATAGCTGGTTATGGGGTAATGAATGGCCAAATCATAGCAGCTTTGTTTACTCATTTGTGACTGTCACACTGCACTGTGTTTAAGGATTCGAGAAACTTCAGGCTTGTGTTCTCATCAAATTCTCAGGTTTATAAATGAGTTTGGTGCAGGCAAATTATTTGAAGTTGTACCTGCGAGAAATTTGACGAGGATTAGAAAGGAGGTTTTGTAGTATGTAATTATTCCTAGCTTGTAATTTGCATTTCACATATCTAGACCTGCAGGGACACTTTCTACAGGCATCGTGTGTACCTGTTACAGGAAATCAGGGACAGCCTAAGTTTGGCATGTAAACAAACTGGCTAGAAGTTGGCCCTCGTGGAGATTTTAACCAGTGGCAGATTGTCCACCTTGTGAGGAGGAAGAGGCGGAGGAGGAAGTGGATAAGACCAAGGATGGGTCCTACTGTGGCAGGTCCTGTGTGGTCTGACCGGCCTGCCCGCCTGATTGATTAGCACTGTGATGGGGATGTATGGTGGGGTGAGGAGAGCACAGCTCACTCCTGAATCACAGTCTCACGCCGATGTGCGCACACACTTTGCCTAGCCCAACAACTGAGAGTGGAATCTCAAAGGAAGGGGGCCTGTATACAAGAGCTCTTTATTCTCTTAAATGAAGAACATTTTTAATGTCAGACTGAGAGCACTCCAGCTGTGTGCAATAAGCACAAGCGTTATGAATACCATAATACTTCCTGATAGCTCTCTATTACCATCACTTTGTTTATTTGTCAGTACAGGGGCTTCTGGAGCCTTGTTATGAAACTTGTAAATGGATTCTCAGACTGTACCACAGTGCTGCCCACAAGGCAGTTGGTAATAAGAATCTACTGGAACGGATCTCAGTTTTAATAAGGTTAGTATCTGGTCACACTGACTTGTATAGTAATGGTCTGGGTATTCATTTCAAACTGAGTTTAGTCAGAGCGTATAGAATAAATGATTTGATTATGACTAGTATAGTATATACTAGTATATTATATCATATACAAGTCTGTGAACTACATACACTTGTTTTGCATTTTGTTTGATATTATTTATTTGCATTTCAATGGTGGACAGTAGTGGCACAGCACAGTTGGAACTAGATTCTTTACCTTCTGAAATGTCCTAAAAGTGAATCTAACATTTACATTTTTAAAACACTGTATAAGAGAATTTGTTAAACAATTGCATTAAACAATTTACAAACCATAATCTACCTTTTTGGTATTTGTAAAGTATCTTAAAATGCTTTGTCTATCAAATTGTACTACAGTGGTACCTCGGTTCTCTATGTTACTTTGTTCCAGAAGGCTTGTCAAAAACCGAAAACAACAAGTACAGAGCAAATTTTTCTCATAACGATTAATGCAAATTGAATTAATCCGTTCCAGACCCTTAGAAGATCCACACTCTATAAGGCATTATATGTATTAATGGAGTTGTATTGTACAGGTGCTCCCTGATTTATGATGGGGAAATGTTCCAACAAATCCATCATAACTTAAATATAACATGAACTGTGGACTTTAACGAGTGTTTGGTAGAGGGCTCTATACTGTATAATAGCAAAGCCAATGATAAGTCATGATAACCTACAGTAGGCCAAAATCATGAACACAACGATTATTTTATTATAAAGGGTTGAAAAATCTCATGGAATTTAGTGAGTAATGGATTGAAAGTGAAAGCGCTTACTCTATTAACTCATGGACTCATTTTCTGGGATTTTGTTGATAACTATGATTAGATACTTGTTGTTTGAACCCATCTCTCTCAACCATCTAAATTGGCACCGTGTCTTTCATGATGTAATTTGGTGACAGCATTGTCTTGCCATCTGTTGCACTTTTTGTCATAGGGCACTTTTTTTGCAGAAGATGGTGAAATAAGTCAGAGTTATCTTTAATTTCCGACATAGTTTGAAGGCTGCCATCTTTTGAGCAACAGCCGTCTTTTCAAAGCTAAACTACCTCCAACAATATAGACTGACTGCGTGGTTGGTGTCTGTGTTTTGTCTCCTGGTGGTTTGTTCAATCATTTTTAACTTCAGTGATGTGCTTTTAGGTAGAACACTAGCTTGATTTGCGGTGCTAGAATGCTGCATACACTAAGTGCACATGTGCAGTAGTTCTTTCTACCTGGCTACATGACGCAGTGAGTACATGAACTATTAACTATTATGTCAGTTCACACATCATTAAAACAACAATTACTATATTATTGTAGATGATACATATCACACACCTAGTTCTTACATTTATGTCATAATAATAACATTTATGAACGTCTATAAAACATTTATTGTATTAATCAATCACTGTTTAAGCTAGGAATTTTGACCCTCTGAGATAACAACTTCTCCAACCTGCTAGGTGTGCCACTTGATGAGATGAGAATAAAGATGTTGGTTGTAGAGGTGCCCTTCCCTATGAAAGGCTTTTCTTATGAACCATGCCAAGATCACAACAAATTTCAAATGATCTTAATTGTATAATAATTGGAGAATGCAGGGACTTGAAAAGCCACCAAAATAAAAAAGTCTGGGTGTTCATCAGTATAACAATATAACTAATACAATGTAACAAATTGTCCTCATGCTGTTGTACTGTAGAACTTAATTCCAGAATCTATTATCTAAAGGTCGTCTTCCATACTCTAGACATTGATTTTGATACTGAATGTGCAGATATACATGTATTTTTCATCATGTTTTTGCAAGCAAACTGCCAACTTTTGTGCAGATCCTTGGCAGTGATGTTTTGCTTTGCATACCTGACCAGCTTATTAACTTTTTATAAGTTTTTTTTTAATAAATGGCAGCTTGGCAAAGGTGGGGCCTCCACAGTCCCGATATCAGATTTACGTAAGTCGGTGTCCTAAATGCAACATGTAGTGCTGAAGGAGGTGGAAAAGAAACCTAAGGTAACAACTGTAGGCTACAGTCTGTGTTGATTTGTCCAGAATAATAAAACAAGAAAGATTAAAAGTTACCATAGAGAAAACCTATGCTCACAAGAAAAAGGAGAAAAGCAAAAGTTGATGGATATTTCGAGTTCAGAAAAAAAAAAACACTTGAATGCTCTTCAGAGCTTCTGGGACAAAGTTCTGTAGATATATGAGACAAAAGTAAAACTTTTTGGCAGAACTACACAATGCATGATAACTTTGAGGGAAAAAGTACTGTATACCAAATGTTCTCACAACTGTGAAGTATGGTGGAGGGACTGGGATTGTTGTGTTGCTTGAAGTCCTGGACAGCTTGCACTCATCAAGGGGCAGTGTAGTAAATCCAACCTGGACTCCAAATTGGAGAAGTGCAATTGTGTAATAAGACTCGGATGCATGTCAGAGCACAATTTATGAAAGACTAATACAGAAATCCGGGTAATTCAAAATGGCTTGAAATGAAACTTTTACTTTCAGTATTGTAATAAACTGCAACACATACGCTGCAGTGCTCTAGAACGGAGATGAGACATGCTTAGCCACCAGACCATGAGAAACACATCAGCATTCTGTTTGATGTGTCTCTCTGTATCCGTATCTCTTTAATCAGTTGTTCCTTGTTACAAATTGGCGATATGAAATGAAGACAGTTTCTAACCAGCCAGCTCTGACCACTGGTAGCTATAGATTAGTTGCCTGTATTGTTATCCTAGGCCATCGTTTACACTGGATATATCCTGATCTAATGTAGAATTATCGGTTATATTAATAAGAGTGACTCACCATCACTGGCTTTTGGCGTTTACAGTTTAAGAATGTTATTCTGAACCAGAAGGTATTGTGTAACAAAACATATGGCCTGATGACTTTTATGAACTCCTGCCAAGATGAGAAGAACTGATCGAAGATGTCCACTCCCTCCAAATGACCCTGAACTGAGACGACTTTAATCTGGGTTGAGGTGAAAAATGAGGGATATGGGGAAATATAAAAGTGCAAGGCAACTTGTTATTCTGGCCCTTCTGTGTTACTGATGTGACTTGTCAGACAGGCAGGTGGCACAGTATGGCATAGGAGGAGAGGCACCTGCTGGCAGAGCAGACATTCAGAACGAGTGTGAGAAAGACAGAGAATCTGGGAATGTGGAGAGCCGGTGGAAAAACGAGAGCAGAAAAGAGAATGATAGAGTGCATTTGAATGGTCCGGTAGTTAATGCTTTATGAGATTGGACTGGGGGGGAGACGGGGGAGTGCAGAGTATGCAGTATTACGCCACATAAATCTGGAAGCCTGCTTTCCCTGCCTGTGCTCCCACTTAATTACCTGAGGCCTGTGCACACCTATAGCTCTTCCCTAATGGCCAGCTCTCGCTGCTCCTCTGATGCCACCCGCTGCCCTCAGAGGAGTCTCTGCACATGTATCTGAAACACCTTTCGTTTTTGTTTTTTTTTAATACAGTGTATCATGTATGTACACTGCTTGGCTGGGAAACTCAGAATTCTGTCAGTCTTGTAGATAGGCAGTATCAGAATTTCATGCAGAAGCTGGCTTCTATCAAGGGGCCGTACTTTTTAACTCAGCATTGTGGATTTAACGATTTTCCCGAGCGTGTGGTGGCTACAAACACCGGTATCTGTGTAGCGTTGCCATCTTGAACACCTCTGATTGACCTTGGAGATTATTGCTGGACTAGGCAGCAGAAAAGTTATGCTATATCTTAGTCAGGAGCTGTCTTCTATCAATGAGCTGCAGTGTCGGCCATCGATCCGTTCCATGCCAGGACACAGGACTTGATTGATGCTTGGCGAGCGGCTGGCTGGCCTGGAGGTTAGCCTTGGGAGAAAACACAAGCCCTCTGCTTTTCCACTGCCTCCAATGTAATGCCGCTGATGATGGAGTATAGATGAGGACTCTCTGACCCAGAACTCCAAGGCCTTCAAACTGAATTAGACAAGAACCTGCTTGATCCTAGGTGCTTTTTTTGGCAATACTGTTTGCAGTGTTTATTTAATGATCTATAAACCTGATTTGGAGGGTATCGCATGCAATGGAGAGCCTGTGTCTAAAATGTATCGATTTGTTGCTATGAAGAATGTGCATCAAAGAGAAGGCGCCTTCCAAAGTAAACTTCACTGTCCCCCAAATTTCCATGACACATATTAGATCAGGTGAACAGATAATAGCATGTTATACTGTGGCAACCTGTTGGCCAAAGCACTGGAACATCATATTTTGCTTCACTTGAACTGAAATAAGCCACACTGCATGCTGTTCATAAGTGTAACGTAATAGTGGAGTGTGTGAGTTCTCAATGTTTGTTTATGGTGTCAAAAATGGCAGACACCTGGTGAAACCCTGTATCCTCTCTGGAAAACATCCAGCATAGCATTTGTTGACAATAAGCTTGAATATAATTTTAGTGTTGCCTCAAATGGCCTCTAATTTCCTGTATATTATGTCACTAGTATAGTTCAGTTTATCTTTTGTTTATTTATGGGATATGAAATGTTAAGCATTAATTAGTGGGGTTAAAGATTGCATGGCAGTGTGCTTAATTATGTGTAACTCTTAGCAAGGGTATGCCAGAAATAGCCAAGAAAATTGCTAACTGTTGATTGGTCACACTGAGGAGTAGTGTTGTAGTCAAGTGTTGTAGTTTCCTTAATCAGAATCACCACATAAAATCAACTGAATATAGCCAACAACATCCTTTCTGTTCATTTTATTATTGAATGTCAAAACATAATAATAACATTTCAGTCTGTCCTAAAACCAGATTAGACACTGGGTCTTGCCACAAGAGGATGTACAATGGCTTACCCTGCTGCTCTATAAAAAGGCTCTCCGAGGCTACTTTTGGGTAATGTACCTCTTGGTGAGAGATCCTTGACGGCTAGAAATGCCTCTACAATACACGCAAAGAGATTGTTGGCACGACATACCTCGAAGACGCACTCAAAGACATTTTGCCCAGTTAACAGACTTTGAGAGGGAGTTCATCATTGGACTGAGAGAAGCAGGACTGGTCGTTTTGAAGAATTGCCTTCCATCTAGGGTGTTCTGACCTAACTGTTAGGAACTGTTGGTTTTGTGAGGGCACACACACACGGCGAACCAGCTCCTAACAGCCCACCAGACCACCACTACAGAGGATAGGTTGATCCACGGACAAGCACGAGCACCTCCCACAGTTTCGTTGTCCACTATCCAAACACAGGTGGCACGTCCGCTACACTATTACTTGTCCTGCCATTGAGGACTATTCAAAATAAAATGTGTTCATTGATTGGATACTGAATGAGAATTGTTTTCCCTGTTAGCCAATCTGAGTGCATATTTTATTTATGCAAGTAGATAAAGTGCTGATTTATTCTGTTTGAATGGATTGTTGATATTCAATAACGATGTAAAAAAGTTCAGTTTATAATTACTGTGACCTCAGATAGACGCATTAGATTCGGCTGGTCTCGAAAACAATTTTCAAGTCCACCTTACCCTGAGACCGAGATAAGAGTCCAAATGAGGTTCGAGACTGAGACGTGACCACTTGTTTTTGGTCTTGAGACTGAGGCTGGACTCGAGTACTACAATACTAGGAAAGAGTTCATTGTTTTTCAACATGACTCTCTAATGGGATGTCATCATTACAACCAGTCAGAAAGTTAAATTTCTGCCAGGATACATCTTTCTGAGCCAACTGCTATCGTGCTGTTATTGGGAGGTGAAAATGTCTGAGTGCAACAACAGCTCCGTCACTAAGCTGTAGGCCACACAAGGTCACAAAGCAGAAGCGTCAAGCTCTGCAGTGTGTAATAGTAACTATCCAGTTCCAAACTGCCTATGGAACCAACATCCGGCCTGTTCATTGGCAGGATCGTGGTCAGCTACACACAAGCCGGTAATCATAGACAATATCAAGCTTTGGGTGGAGTGCTCTCTAGATCATTGTTCACCATGAATCTGTGTGTAACAAAGGAGAATGGGTTCACCATTTGAGCCCAGTTCTTCAGAGCTTTTCCCTGCCACTGTCACCTCTAGCTCACTCATTTGGAGGTCTAGATTTGGCTTTTGTAAAGCTGCTTTGAGACCATGTCTCTTTTAAAGTAAGCAGCAAGCTCTTCCTACCGATCGGGCTTAAATTAAACCTCCAACTAACAGTAGTAGAGCATTCAAGTTGCCAGGGCTTTTATTGCTTTTTAGGGTCATGCCACTTTTTGACATGAGACTTCCCTCTTGCTTTTATCCTGTTAAATTAAGTATCGGTGTGTGTGAGTGAGTAGGTGAGGGTCTTGTTACCCCCAAATGCCTTGTTAAGAGAGTGTCTCCATGTGGTCAGTCCACGAGAGATCATGAGTTGCCAGGTCAGTAACAATCAATCAGCTTTGATCTTTAATAGACCTCTCTCCCTGGCTTCCCAATTAGACCCTCTGTGCTGGAGTTTCCAATAGAGAAGCACAAGAGAGAGAAAAGCCAGTGTATGTGAGTGTCCTCATATGGTGCAGCACATTTTTAGATGAACATTACAAGCAAGTTTTGAATTAACTCTCAGAATGCACAGGATATGATTTCTGCAAAATAATATGACAGATCTTAGAGTGTATGGTGTAATAAACTACATATATTTCTCAGCTCCCATGCTCTACCAGCAGGCATTAAAGGATTAATACTGCACAGAAGCATGGTGCCTCCCAGCTTCTGGGAATCCTCATACAACAAAGCAGAGCAGACAAAGAAGGAGTAGCAAATTTCCAGTGTTCTCAAGGAAGAGCCCCTCAAGCATACCGGTTGCACATGTGCCATTCTGTCTTTTCTTCCCTTGTTTTTGTTGCCGTGAATCAAGACGTCCTTGTTATACAATATAAATGAGTCAAGTCCAAGACGGTCCCTGTGATGCATTTCAGTGATTGTCTAAGTGAACCTTACAGTAAGGGGATAGCGATTTATTTTGTTTTCTGTCTTATTTTAAACTTGTTGACTGAACACAACCCAGCTATTGTAAGTCATTGTGTCTGAAGATCTTTGTTTTATTCCTTATTTTTAAGGTGTTGCACAACAAAGGTAAACTGATTTACTAAACCTAGTTAATTCGAGGGGTGGTACGGTGGCTCAGTGGGTAGCACTGTCGCCTAACAGCATGAAGGTCCTGGAACCAATCGCAGGTGGTGTGGTCTGGGTCCTTTCTATGTGGGGTCCTTTCTTCCCCATGTCCTCGTGGGTTTACTCCAGGTACTCTGGTTGCCTCCCATAGCCCAAAAACATATATCTTAGGCTAGTTGGTGTCTCTAAAGTGCACTGAGTGTGTGTGCCCTACGATGAATTGGTGCCCTGTCTAGGGAGGTTCTTGTCTTGTGCCCTGTGCTGCCTGCTAGTGTGCTAGAAATTATTTTATTTTTGATTTAATTCTTTTCATATACCCATTTTTAATGTATAATGATCCTTAAACCTGGATCTTTTCTTGGTTTGTTCATTATTCATAGCTGTACAAGCAGACTTTGTATGGAGGAAATAAGTATTAGAAGTGTTAGAACCAGTAAAAAGCATTATTAGATCACATTGGTATACTAAGGATGGACTTCCCGATGCTATTCAGTGCAGCACTGATGATACAGACATGGATGATGGTATCAAGGACTCTCTGTGCTTGTTCGTCATAGTGGGTTATATCATTTTGCTTGTGGATTATTCTTTGAAAGTTTGTGTTATGTTCATGTTCACGTGTAATTTATTTCATTAGTGCCTAATCAACATGAAAACTAGTTTAGTTTGATCTATTCATTATTACAAATGTGTCATGTTTTGAAACTTTGTTTGTTTAAAGCTTTCTGAAGGTCAATGATAAGTCATAAGTCCAGCTCCAGTAGCAGATATTAGCATATACAGTTGCTGCAGTTAAAAAGCTCATAGTTGCATCTCGGGGCTGGGCTGGCGGTCCGCCACGAGGTGAGCCACTGGCTGTCCCAGACCCTGCCTCTCCGGTGCCCCGTGGATGCCCCTGTCTGGGTGTCCAGGTTTCGGGGTCTGGAGTGTTCATTCTAAAAAATTAGTGTTCAAAGCAGGCCACTTTTCACCGGAATACCTGAGCTAGGAATAATGGAATGAGACTCCTGTTCTATTCTGTGGGTTCTGGAACCAGGGCCATGATTAAGACGAGCGGGGGCATTCGTATTGCACAGTTAGAGGTGAAATTTCCACCACACTAGGCACCGGCTCTCCCACGACCCTGATTGGGGGATAAGAGGTTAAGAAAATGAACAAATGTTAATGCCAGCAAAACTGCTCAACCTGCTCGCCTACATGGGTGGAAAATACAGGCTGGAATTACCACAAATTGACCATGTTTACACTAAGTTGTTTCATGCACCTTGATATTCAAATATTAACTCCTAAGTTGGCACCTTCCTTTTAGCTTAAAATTACAGCCGTTGACGCAGCAACTGTCTATTGCGATCAAAACTGTAACAGTAAAGGAAGTGGGTGGTCCAGTTTTATGAGCTGATGTACATATTATGCGGGATATGGCAATCTGTTTTCAATCTGGCTGACTGGCAACACATTTCACTATTAAGTGAAAGTGCAAATGGGGTCATAGATCCATGTAGTGCATTATTTTCTAATCCTCAGTCATTTTGACAGTGCTGATTGTGGTTATACCGAGGTTACTAATAAAAAATATATATAGGCACATATCAGTTTTGACAGATTCGAGCCATAAAGGGCTTTAGGATTGCATGAGCAAATACTTATTTGATGTACAGTAAAGTGTATTGCTTTATTAATAATTGCTTTATAATCCTGCATTAATAAAGCAGCACATAGCAGCAATAAAGACTTATAGGTTAAGCCATTATGCTGTATTGTTTTGAGTACAGAGTGCAGGGATTACTAAGCAATGATTAATAAAGTTACATACACTATATAGATAAAGGTTTGTGGAACACCCCTCTAATTATTGAGCTCTGCTTTTTCAGCAACACTCACTTGGAACACATTCATAATATAAAGCATACATTTCTGCAGTGGTAATTCCACTGTAAAGGCGATTTGTCACTTCATTTTGTTATGTTCAGTAACAAGTTGAGGTTTTGTTTGAATTGTTTAAAATAAATTCTATTCATTGACAAACAGTGGCTGTAGTGAGACTCTCAATGGGATACATTTATAGGTTTCCACTTCCAACAAGTCAGTTAATCAACTTTCTGCCCCACTGTCCTTAGGTCCTTAAAGAATAGATTTGCCAACTTTGATTGGGAATGTGGTTGATGTGCACAGAACCTTGACCTCGACTCCATCAGACACCATGAAAATGCAGTGGAATGGGAAAATTGAGCCAGGGCTTATTGTCTAACATCAGAAGCCGACCTCACAGTCATGTTGCAGAATCTATTGGCCATTTTAGACGAACAAAGGCTGTTGTTTTGAATGTAACTTTGGGGTGTCTACAAACTTTTGTCTGTCTAGTGTAATTCAAATGAATATAGTTTTTGTAAAAGTGTGGGCACTCCAGGTGTGAGAATAAGCAAATACAACCGCTTCAGGGATCGTAAATATGACATATTTCCACACATTGTAATGCACAAATTTTAGAACCAATTAGGGGAAAATGAAACATTTTGGGAAGCTTTCCAGATGGTCCACTAGAGTGTCAGGTAAAGTACTAACTCAGTTGTTAATAAAATTTGCAGAAATGTAATATTTAAGTGTGGTCCCTGTGGAGCTGTGTTAACTTCATTTAGAAAATTAACAAAACTTGTTCTGGTATGAGACTGTACATAAAGGTCATGCTACGGGTAAATGCTATTCTGGTTCCCAAAGGTCTATTACTTTATTATAGCACCATACATACAGAAACAGTCATTAGCAGAGTTCACTGTGATTCTCTGACATTCATGAGATAATCAAAAGTCTTTCAGGTCACAAACTGACCGATAGTGACTCTTCAGCACAAATCAAGACAGAACAAATGAGGCTGCACTGAGATCGACTGGCCAGTGAATCTATGAAGGTTACTGCTTATTCAACAGTTAACCACACACACACACACACACACACACACACAGTCTGTTCAAGTTCACGTGCAGACTACTTTGCTTTGTTGGATTTTGGTAAAGTAAGGACAGAGTGTGTGTATTACTGTGCATGTAAGTCTTGGCTGCATGTTATTCTCTGGTGTAGTGCTGGCATGAAATGACAACCACTTGTACTGGTGTCTTTTCTCTGTGCTCTGTGGTTCCTGCTGCTCGGACCCCTGGCTGCTTCCCTTCTATCGCCGAGTAACACAGAGAGAGGCTGATTGCTTAGGGCCTGTGCTGTGCTCTGCCTGTTTGGTAGCTGATCAAAGGACCACTCATTTGGGTGCCCTGTACGTTAAACTGACAGGGGTAGAGGAAAAGAGGGGAGAGAGGGTAGGAGTGGCAGAAGTGGAGTGTGGGGAGGGGGGCGAACTCTCCAGCTGTCTCTGGTGCTATTCCAACTGAGGATGGCACAGGCCCACAAGGGAAGGCCGACTGGGGATGGGCTAGCAGAACGCCACAGTCGAGATATGTGAGATGCTAATGATCCTCCCCATGCCGGGATGGCACGCTCCACCAGGCCCGTCCAAGTGTTTCGCTCCATTGGGGATTCTCACCAGCAGGTCCAGGTAGCTATGATTGCTTTTTAATGCGTGGCTCTTGGCCAATGAGAGCAGTGATTTTCATGAAGTATGACTGCAGAAATATTAAACTAGCTAGGGATCATTTTTCAGTCATAGTCCATTAAACAGTTGGGAGGGGTAACCGAGCCAGGAGCCTCACTCTTGCCTGCACAAGTTTACCCAATTAGGGCTCTAAATTTTTATTAATATGCCACAATGTAAAATAAACACGCAAAACAGCTTTTGTGGTGTATGCCAATTAAGTGCTGTTTTATTTGACTGCTGCTTTAATCAGACAGCTGTGCAGAGGGAGGATTATGGAGTTTAATTGAATTGTAGTACTCCACTTTTCCTGTCAAATCCCTTGTGAATTTTCAGGAAATCTATAAGGGCATCAAATGCTGATTTAGGTGGATATTCATAAATTGTGCATTTATGTCATTTAGCAGACACCCTTATCCAGACCTACAATTGATACAGTTTTACAGTCCAAGGAATTGTGGATTAAGGGCCTTGCTCAAAGATCCAACAGTGGCAGCGGTGAGATTTGAACCCTGGACCTTCTGGTTCATAGTCCGGTACCTTAACCGCTAGGCCAACACAGTCCCATTTTATGCTAGTGTAATGTCAAAAAAAAACCATGATATTTAAACGATATTTAAAATTTGGAACTTGCCTTAAAGCTGTAGTGTAAGTGTTCCTAGGTTTCCATGTCTCCGAAGGGTCACGGGCTACAAGGCCACTCAGGTAAAGGAGGCTAGTCTAGTCTCTGGAGCGTGATGCAAACGAATGGTGCTCTAATACAGATACAAGTTAGAAGATGTAGAAGGTCTTCTGCAATGGTTTGGCCATTTTTGCTAAAATCACATGTTGATTTTTATTTTTAATTTAAAAATCCCCATATTTTCCTGGTCACGGTCTCAGGAGTCTGGTCCCTGAGAACACAGGGTGCAGGGATGCCAGTCCATTGAAAGGCTGTCAGGAGTTCCCCAAACAGTCTTTTTTCTCTCAGACACACCCAAATGTGTCTGCATGTGTCCTAGTCAGAATGCATTGCATTCCTTACAGTTTAATACATTTGAATCACTTTTTAATCAATTTGTCATGTGCATATGTTTTCATATGATCCACTAAAGCTTCTTGATGTCTCCAGAATTAACTTATATGTTAACTCTAAAAAATTCAGTGAATCAGGCAAGAAAATGTAAATTCAGACCCAGTAGTAAGCCAGTATGTCAGGCCAGTATTGGATCAATGCATCCCTAATTTATCTCATTATTATTAGTATAAGACTTCCTTAAGTATGTGTGTATATCCGGGCAGTTTGTGTGTGAGGGAGAGAGCACGAGGGCAGAAGTGGCAGCAGCGCCAATGGCAGCATGGTGTTATTAATGTGCCGAATCCCTTGCAGCTATGTCTGCAGCCTAGGCCACTCTCTGTATTAATCAAAGCAGCTACACATGCTGCACATGATGAACTGGTCTAGGAGCTGTGTTTAAACACCAACTGCCACACTACATGCTTGGTAAAGAGGCTACAGAAGATCCCCAGGGTATAAAAGGGGTAATGAATACATCGTTTGGAGAGGTGGCTTGAAACCCCGAGGCCTCAGTAAGACTTTGCTCCCTGTGGTCCTGCTGGCTTAGGCTATAGATCAGGAGCGGGCAAGGTGGTGCAGCCATATGGAGTGGCTGGTGTGTTTGGGTTGGACGGAGGTTATGACTTGGACTGGCCTGTGGAGAGGAAGTTCCAGACCTGCATGTGTTCAGTCAGCACTGCCAGAACAGTGCGTGGGCTGGAGCGTCAGTGGGGGTGTGGGGACCAGCCCAGAGCTTGAGGCCTAAAGCCAGAAGGACAGGTTTCAGAAGGGAAACAGTCCCAGTTAGGGGCCAGTCAGTGCCAGTGTTAATTTTATAACAGGTTTGCCATATTATTAATTTTGGTGCATTTTACTTTGGCTGAAAAGTACATAGTTTAACACAAAGTTAACATTTTTGTAAAGGAAAAGGATTTTTAAAATGATAGCAGAATTTATTGTTACTAAACACAATACAGGTGCTATTTCACTTTTGTATTTATTGCTTTTGTAACTTGCCATAAAGAACATACATTAATGTCATTTAGCAGATTTACATTTATGTTATTTACCAGACACCCTTATCCAGAGGAATAAGGGTGATACAGTCTTACAGTCCAAGCAATTGCAAGGTAACTGCCTTGGTCAAGAACCCAACAGTGGCAGCTTGGCAGAGGTGGCATTTGAACCCTGGTCCATTGTACAGTACCTTAACTGCTAGGCTACTATGGTATCCTGTGGTATAATAATGTGTTCACTATGTAACTGGTTATTAAGAAATTAAACCACATCATCAATGATGACATTGGAAAAGTTTAGGCACCATCAGTCAACTTGCATAATTACATCTTTTGTTGATTTACTAAATAGAAAGAACTTGACATAACTTTTGTATGGATCCAGACATAAGTATATATACATTCACTGGCCACTTTTTAGGTTAATTACTTGTTAATGCAAATGAGCCATTCCAACAAATAGGTGCCATTTGCTTGGTGTAACACTTAAAAATTAAACTTCATTTTCTATAGTTTATTCTAACAACACACATACTAACTATTCATAATGAATATAGGTCAATCTCAGGCAACTTCATTTTATTCAAACATTGTTTCTCCCAGTACTGAGTTTTCAGCACAGAATATGGAAATACATACATCTAACCACATGGCATCCATACTAATAGCATTAGGGCACTGAGCACAGGCTGATGATTTACCATAAAATATTTTTACAATAAACAAATAACATCTAAAAATTATTTTTGTAACAGCATAGTGAATTGAGTTTGACCTTTCCAGTCATAGGTAGAATATCATCAAATATACAGGAGAAAATAACTTACTTTTGATCTTCCTATTGAACTTCCTATTGAACATGTGACTGGTGGTGTAATCCATAATTTTCAGAAGTGGGAATATGTTAGGGTATCAAGACTAAAATATGCATTTTAAAGTAAAATATTACAGATTTCTTCTAAAAAATATATTTAAAGCACAGATGGGACATGGAGTGACACAGCAATGCAAAAAGCAAGATTTCAGAAGGATTTTAATTATTATAGTTCATTGTAAAGTGTAAAATTGGAGACCAGGGACAGCTAACAAATGCTGTTTTTCAGTGTTCTAGGTAGTTTTTGTTTATGTTTTAAATTATATACCTTAAATTTGCAATTGTATCACTGAGCGGGACACCTTACTTAATAATAAAATGTTTCTTGTAGTTAATTATATTACTTATATATACATGTCCTAGAGACAGAAATGGCACCCATTCGGTGGAATATTTAATCAGTCAATCACATGGTCCAGACAAGCTGATGACGTTCAAACCAAGCAAGATTGGAAAGACATTGCCTGGTCTGATGAGATTTCTGTTGTGACATTCAGATGGCAGGGTCAGACTTTGGCGTAAACAACATGAAAGCATGGATCTATCCTGCATTTTATCAATGGTTCATTATTTCATTATTATGGTCCTTGATTTCTGAGGAACGTTTCCAGCACCTTGTTGCATCTATGCCATGTACAAAATGGGCACCAAACTCTGAGGCCACTAGCAAAAATGCTTCCATTTGGCATTCTTCTAGAGAGAAAAAAAAGCTAGGAGAATGTCAAATCTTTGAAAAAAAAAAATCTTACAGAATTTTTTAGTATTTGGTGTGTTCTTCCTTTATCTCTAATGACAATGTGCACTCGGGCTATTATGGACTCCACAAGTTTGCACCAAATCTGATGAGTCTTGTTATCCCAGCATGATGTCACAATATTTCAAAGAGCATCTTATGGTGTTACTGAATAAAAGTCTGTGACAGTCAGCACTCCTTGATCTTCTTTGGTCTTCAAAGCTTTGAGGTGTGTTTTGGGTCATTATCCTACTGCACTATGAGTCCTTCTCCACAAAGATCCAAACAAGCATTTTCACTAGTGCTGTCAGATTTTTGGCCTGTATGTCTGCAAGATGTCATGCAAAAGTGTTAAACATATTTAAGAAAAGGGAAACACAATTGTTTGTGTAAGCAAAGTTGTGTGCACCTTTCCATATAATCCACTAGTACTTGGATTTTAACTTATTAATGGCAGAGAGCTACAGTAAGCATATATATATATATATATATATATATATATATATACGTATACGTACACATATTACATAACAGTGGGGCAAAAAAGTATTTAGTCAGCCAGTGATTGTGCAAGTTCTCCTACTTAGAAAAGATGAGAGAGGTCTGTAATTTTTCATCATAGGTACACTTGAACTATGAGAGGGACAAAATGAGAAAAAAAAATCCAGGAAATCACATTGTAGGATTTTTAAAAGAATTTAATTGTAAATCATGGTGGAAAATAAGTATTTGGTCACCCACAAAACAAGCAAGATTTCTGGCTCTCACAGACCTGTAACTTCTTCTTTAAGAAAGCTCTTCCTGTCCTCCACTCATTACCTGTGTTAATGGCACCTGTTTGACCTTGTTATCTGTATAAAAGGACCACCTGTCCACAGCCTCAAACAGTCAGACTCCAACTCAACCATGGCCAAGACCAAAGAGCTGTTGAAGGACACCAGGAACAAAATTGTAGACCTGCACCAGGCTGGGAAAAGTGAATCTACAATAGGCAAAAAGGGGTTGATGTGAATAAATCAACTGTGGGAGCAATTGTAAGAAAATGGAAGACATACAAGACCATTGATAATCTCCCTCGATCTGGGGCTCCACGAAAGATCTCATCCCGTGGGGTCAAAATGATTATGAGAACGGTGAGCAAAAATCTCAGAACTACACGGAGGGACCTGATGAATGACCTGCAGAGAGCTGGGATCAAAGTAACAAAGGCTACCATCAGTAACACACTACACCGAGAGGGACTCAGATCCTGCAGTGCCAGACGTGTCCCCCTGCTTAAGCCAGTACATGTCCAGGCCCATCTGAAGTTTGCCAGAGAGCATATGGATGATCCAGAAGAGGATTGGGAGAATATCATGTGGTCAGATGAAACCAAAATAGAAAAACTCAACTTATCGTGATTGGAGAAAGAAGAATGCTGAGTTCAATCCCAAGAACTCCGTACCTACTGTGAAGCATGGGGGTGGAAACATCATGCTTTGGGACAGGACGACTGATCCGTGTTAAGGGAAGAATGAACGGAGCCATGTATCGTGAGATTTTAAGCCAAAACCTCCTTCCATCAGTGAGAGCATTGTAGATGGAACTGTTACTATAAACATATTAATTGGATAATTTAGTTTAATTCTTACATATAACATCTAGGCTGCCCAGGGAGGTTGGGTGCCTTTGTGAGTCTTAGTCCTCCCAAGGTTTCTTCCTCAAAATGTTTAGGGAGTTTTTCCTATCCTCTGCCCTAGGCTTGCTCAATTTGGGGTTGGTCTCAGATTATAGAAAATTGTAAAAGCTGCTTTGAGACAATGCTACATCGTAAAGAAGTGCTAAAGAAATAAATTTGACTTTGACTTTAGGGTGTAAGTGGTTAACAAAAATAGTTTTTTCTGTCTTAAATGACACAATTACTGTGTAAATCTTGCCCTCATATGCTGTTTATGACCATTTTGACATTTTAAAGCTTGTGTCAAAATTTCCAAACTGAAACCTAGAGAGTCACAGGTAAAGAAAAAAGATCTTGTCAGAGAAAGTGAGGGAGAAAGGATAGAAATAGAAACAATGGCACTGAAAAAAACATGGGGGGTAGAGAGAGTAAGGCAGAAAGTGAGAGGCACTGATGGAGCAGCCTGAGGGCTGGTACGTTGGAGTCGTGCTACAGTGTGCGGCTCTACTCTGCATTCTCACCACACTGTCAATAACTCATCAAACGATGCAGCATGATGAACACAACGCCTGCAGATGAGAGGGGATCCTCCAAAGTGATGCCTGCCAGCCATGCCACTGCCTCCATCTCCTCTCTCAACTCCACACGCCTCGAAGGCAGTGATGCAATCACGCACATTCTGATCAAATTACATCACCTGCAAAGAGACTACATCGCCCGAGTAGCGTGCCTCTTTGTCTCGGCTCGGAGTCTCCCGTGCCCCGAGTCACCCCCTGAATTAATAAAGAGGTGAAACATTAATACAGAGTGAGCGATTTTATTGCTAATTAATTATTGGCTATATTGTTTTATAAAACTCGGCCACATGGCGCGGGTTTAAATGCGTTCCAGCCGTGATCGATTCGCTGGAGCACGGCCTATGCGCATGCATATTCATAGGGTGATGTAAGGAGAGCGGCGAGTGTGCTGCCGGGTGATCCGTGGACTTTACAGTCGTGCCCGTGGAGCCTGCAGCAGGCAGTCACCATAAACAATCACGCCAGGCCCATTAATAACTCTAAAACTTGTGCGCCAGCCCAGCAACAAAGAGCACAAGTGACATTTTAATAGGAGTTTTTTTCCGTTTTGTTTTTCAATAATGATCGCGTGGTTTGCTGTGGTGCACCACACAATATGTGCCTCCCTGTTGTTTTGAGGCACAATGCATATTTTTGCTGTACTTGGCATTTATGGAGAATAATTTGATGTACTGCGCGGGGCTCGCCAAGTTGTGTTTCAAATAGGAGGGATGCATGTGATAGAGGAATTGAGCGTGAAATATCACTCATTCATTGGACATGTGTCAGGTGTTTAAGACAAACGTATGTATGAGTTCCATATGAAAACTATATAAGACTATATGACACGTTTTTGGTGGTACAGTGGTTAGCTGGACTATTGACCAAAAGAGTCTGACTTCAAGTCCCAGTATTGCAACTGTTAGGCCCTTGAGCAATGCGCCTAACCCACAGATGCTTGGATTGTAATTTGTAAGATGGTATCAGTAAGATGAAGTCGCCCTGGATAAGGGAGTCTGCCAAGTGCTCTAAATGTGTATGTTTACCATAATTGCAGGTACATGTATATTGGTACGGACACTCAGTCTATGTGCAGTTTTATCTAGAAGACACATGGAGGGTTTTTTAACTATAATTTTATTTTTCTCTGCTTCTTCAGAATCCAAACCAGGAAACGGGCTTTGTAAAACCGGAAACATTGCTCTCTTTGGAAACGTAGTGTATAGTGGACTGCTGAACGACCATTTCTGGCATTTCGGGGTTCCCCTCGTCACAAGACTGGTGAGTAAATGCCTGCTTTGTGTTCATTCTCTGTCTCATCTACACTTATTTATGCTACTGTCACATGAAGCTGTGACTTGGTTCTAAATGTACTGTGGTTCAACATTGTATCATTGGTTTTGATATTGGAGGGTAGTCTAATAAAGTGACTTGTTCTTGGATGCTTTTAGTTTTCAAAAATTCCACTTACAGTCTCAATTTCCTTCCCTTTTTCCTGGTGAGGGCCGTCTGAATGTTTGAAATACAGAGTTCTAAAGACAAGAAATGACCAGCTTTTGTACCTTTTTACTACTTGCTACTTTTCAAAATTGCATGTATTTTAATAGGTTATTCTTTAATTAGTGTGAATAGTGCTGATATATACAGTGGTGCTTGAAAGTTTGTGAACGCTTTAGAATTTTCTATATTTCTGCATAAATATGACCTAAAACATCATCAGATTTTCACACAAGTCCTAAAAGTAGATAAAGATTTTAACGCCAGTTTTAAACAAATGAGACAAAAAAGTATTATACTTGGTCATTTTATTTATTGAAGAAAAATGATCCATATTAGTGAGTGGCAAAAGTGGGTGTGAACCTTTGCTTCAGTATCTGATGTGACCCCCCCGTGCAGCAATAACTGTAATAAAAGTTTTCCCTGTAACTGTTGATCAGTCCTGCACACCGCCGGCTTGGAGGAATTTTAGCCCCATTCCCCGTACAGAACAGCTTCAGCTCTGGGATGTTGGTGGGTTTCCTCACATTAACTGCTCACTTCAAGGTCCTCCACAAACAATTCAATTGGTTAAAGGTCAGGACTTTTGACTTGGCCATTGCAAAACATGAACTTATTATTCTTCTTGTAAACCATTCTTTTGGTTAGAACGGATTGTGTGCTTTAGGGTCGTTGTCTTGCTGCATGACTCACCTTCTGAAACCTTGGCCAGATACGTAGCGGCTGGTTTGTAGCACAGCAGTAATCACACACCTAGCACACAAAACTTCTAATTCCAACAAGGAGAGAAAAAACTTTATTAAAAACACAAAGATTTATTATTTAAAAGCCCAAGGAGGCAAGCTATGAGCAGGAACTGGAATGCTGGCAAACATTTGCCTGGTGGTTTATTAGTATCGAAATGTTGATTGATGGGGGAAAGGGTGTTACCAATGGAGTTCAGTTACGTGTGCTGGATCTTGCTGGGCGGGGGAGGAACTGTCTGACAACTGACATGTTGTTGGGATTGTTGGGGACAGTTTTTTGGAAGTTGGCCACCTTGGAAAGTAAGATTCAGTTACATGGACAGATGTCTTGACATTTTCCGTTAGAATTCTCTGATATAATTCAGAATTTCATGTTCCATCAATGATGGCAAGCCGTCCTGGCCAGATGCAGCAAAACAGGCCCAGACCATGACAGGCAATACTACCACCACCATGTTTCAAAGATGGGATAAGGGTTCTTATGCTGGAATGCAGTGTTTTCCTTTCTTCAAATAGAACGCGTTTCATTTTAAACCAAAAAGTTCTATTTTGTTTCTCATCCATCCACAAAACATTCTTCCAGTAGCCTTCTGACTTGTCACGTGATCTTTAGCAAACTGCAGGACGATGAAGCAATGTTCTTTTGCAACCCTGCCATGCACACCAATTTGTGTTCAGTGTTCTTCTGATGGTGGTGGTGGACTCATGAACATTAACATTAGCCAATGTGAGAGAGGAGGGCCTTCAGTTGCTTAGAAGTTACCCTGGGGTCCTTTGTGACCTCGCCAACTATTACATTACAACACGCCTTGCTCTTTGGAGTGATCTTTTTGTTGGTCGACCACTCCTGGGGAGGGTAACAATGGTCTTGAATTTTCCTCCATTTGTAACCAATGTGTCTGACTGTTGGATTGGTTGAGTCCAAAATATCCTTAGAGATGGTTTTGTAACCTTTTCCAGCCCTGATGAGGCATCAACCCAACTATTTTCCTGAGGTCCTCAGAATCTCCTTTGTTCGTGTCATGATACACTTCCACAAAACATGGTTGTGAAGAGCAGACTTTGATAGATCCCTGTTCTTTAAATAAAACAGGGTGCTCACCCACACCTGATTGTCATCCCATTGATTGAAAACACCTGACTCTAATTTCACCTTCAAATTAACTGCTAATCCTAGAGGTTCACATATTTTTGCCACTCACTAAGATGTAATATTGGATCATTTTCCTCAAAAAATAAATGGCCAAGTATAATATTTCGTCTCATTTGTTTAACTGTGATCTCTTTATCTACTTTTAGGACTCAGGTGTCAAAATATAATGATGTTTTAGGTCATATTTATGCAGAAATATAAAAAATTCGAAGGGTTTACAAACTTTCAAGCACGACTGTAAACAGGCTCAAACTGCATACAGCTGTACTACTGTGACAAAATATAACACCACTATCAATGTACAGGTATTCATCGCATAACATCTGTTCTAATATACGTCTGTGGTCCGATGCGTCTATGATCCATGTTATTAAGGTAAATCATGCGTTTCTTACCTTGCCAGATACAGTAGCGGCTGTAGTACAGCAGTAATCACACACATAGCAACACAACTTCTAATACCAAAGAAAGCTTTATTAAACACAAAGATTTATTAGCCAGAGCAGCATGAGCAGACTGAATGCTGAGCGACATTTGCCTGGTGGTTATTAGTACCGAAATGTTGATGATGGGAAGGTGTTACCGCTGAGTTCAGTTACGTGTGCTGGATCTTGCAGTGCGAGAGCTGTGTGTGGATTGTGGGACAGTTGAAGTTGCACATATATGGATATAAGCTGACACACTATGGGAAATGAAACAATTGTGGGTCCTGCAATGGACACCGGAGAAACAAGCAGAGAAACAGGCAGAGAAAAAGAAACTGAAACAGAGTTAAACGTGCCTTTCGGTTCCCTGCTGTCTTCTGAAATATGTGCTCTCATTGTAAGACTCTCATTTTAAAGTTACTCACATTCTAGACATGCAAGTACTGTATGTGTGAGATATATATATATATATATATATATATATATATATATATATATATATATATGAGAGAGAGAGAGAGGGAGAGAGAGAGAGAGAGTATGTATGAGAGAGTACAGCTGTACAGCTTTACAGTGAGAGAAGATTTACCTCATCTTAAATTCTGCGTTAAATAGTAAAAATATATATTTTTTAAATCAATATTTGGTGGTCAGTGTTGATATTAATGACTTGAGTGGATGTGAGCCACTGTGTTCTTGGTTCTCTGGCACTATTGTGGCCGGTCCTTTGTTCTGTGTTGTGACGGAAAGCTGTACATCAGTGAAGGTAATTTCTTAAGTCTGGATTAAGTAAAGTTTCATTTGAAACACACTGTTTTCCTGACATCCATACAGATGTGCTCTCATCCTGTGAAAAATAGCCATCCCATTAACACATCGCTAAGTTATAAAGTTTTGTTTTGCAGCCATTATGGTACATATTGATGCTGTCTTCCACAAGAAACATTTGGATTCTTGTTCACTGGCATGAAAATGTGATGTTGTGTAGCTTTTTATTGAAAGCAGGAGTTGTTTAGAGACGCATTAGTCTAAAGAGCGACTCAAAAGGCTTTATTAAAACTACATGCATTGCATGATTCAGCCTTTTTTCCCATGAGCCCTGATTAAGACTTGCTTGGACAGGGTATTGAGATGTCATTTTTTGAAAATTCAGTCAGTGCAGTGTCTTTATATTGTTATTTCCAAAGGGGTGTCAAGCTGTGAAAATATGCCAAGCTGTCTACACAGCCATTCGGTGTGACAGCACCAGAGCAGTGTGAATGCCATACCTAAGTCATTGACCTGAAGTGAAGGTTTAGGCTAAATGATGCTTTCAAAGAGGCAGCTCTGTCAGTATAGCTTTTTATCTCCGTTTGTGCATGCTGTGCAGTATGAATAATGACATATGCCATCTGTTTTTGTGTATATAGTATGGGCAAATTACACACATCAATCCAGTGCTGCAACTGTTGTTTAAGGTGCTACATAATGGCAATTGCAGAGCTCGGCATTTAGTGCTCTTGATTTTCTATGATCTGTCGTGTAGAGAAATGTTTGAACGAAACGTTTCCTCCTATAACTGAACCACATTACAGTAGCTCTGCCATGGAGTACAAGGTAAAAGACAGTCATTAGCATGGGCAGTTAGAAATGTAGGGTTTAGTCTCGAGTCGGTCGTGTTAAATGATTCTACTGATCCTGATTTGTGCCTGCTAATCCAGTCTTGAATTTAATACCGCAAAACTGCTTTTTAACGCCATTAAGTCTCTTCAAAGTGTTCCAAACATCAAGCACCACCACCAAATGGAGAAAAATGGTGGCCACTTGTTTTTCTAACTCGGTCTCCCTCGATTTTCCATGGCGGATTAATGAATAAATGAATTGTAGCAGTAATTGGAAGGGAAAGGAGTGCCCTGTGAGTGGTGGAGAGAGGCATGCAGCTCCATTGAGTTTATGGAGGCAGAAATGATGACGCTGGCTAAAGCGCTAATGAAGAAGGCAGGGGAGACTGAGGCGGACTGGCTGACAGGACTAAGAGTTACAGTGCACTACGAACTGTGTGTGCGCATGAGTGAGCGTGTGTGCTTGTGTGTGTGAGAGAGAGAGAGAGAGAGAGAAAGAGAGAGAAAGAGAGAGTGGAGAGGAGTCCTCATTATGAGGTGTGTTGGAAACTTGGTTTGCATGTGGAATGGATTGACGGTTTCCCACTCCATGGCTGGTGAAATGAGGAGGGCAGGTGAGAAGAGATTACTGGAATGGGAATGTCCAATCACTGTCGCTGGTATCACATGGATGGCTGGATAATGCTGAACGCTGTCAACTGGCTGTCAGAGCTGAATTTCAGCTGCTCAGCAAAAAATGTGTAATTGATAGCCCTCCTGAGCTGCTTAGGTCTTGGAACCAACACAACATAAACGCGACTCTCTCATCACAGAGGCTTTTAATATCTGCCATTTCAGGATGGTGATACTGTGCCACGAAGGGTTATATTGTTACAGTTTCCAACAAAAAGTGAGGAAAACAGTGGAGGGAAATACATCTCATAGTGTTCGCTGCTTGGAAATATTCTTAGGCTTGTACTGCTTCCAAGACCTGCTGCGCTAGAGGCCAGTACGGCCTCCCAGATGTGTTCACCTGCCGTTGGCGGCCACCGGCTCCTAATTAAGACAGTCTGGCATAGACACGGGCACAACCATGGACCTGTCTGCCCAAGCCTGGCTCATTTAGCCCTGCTTAAAGAAGAAAAATACTTGCTCATACTGTTTTCTTCCAGTTGGCTTTGCACCTGGGCTCAGGTGAGGAATGATTACGCAGGAGCCTGCACGAAGAGTGAGCATAAATTCTGGGTTTGTCCCAGTCTTCATAGTAGACCAGCTTGATCTAACCCTGATGGGGTCATATGCATTGGAATGAATGTAGGTCAGTAGAGGATGGGACGTCTAGAAGAGAATTCGTAGTGGTAATAACGTTCTCAGTTTCCAGCTCTACGTGAGCAGTCTATGAAGTTCATAGCGAGGCCATGCCCAGTTTGGGAGTCAATAGGCAAGTAACAGAGATGAAGCCCGTAGACCGAACAGTGCTAGCATTAAATATTGAATAAATGCGTGGCGAGTGAAGACAGAAAGAGAACATGACAAGACGCATAACCAATTCACGTCTCGGACTATTTTTCCCCCGTCTTCCTCTTAAAGGAAAGGTTTATTGTCTCTGTAATGGAAAATGACGTCCCGAGGGCCATTCGTCCGCTCAGTACTTAACCTGAACAAGCAGCACCCCGTGCATGTAGGGTAATGTTTCAGATGGAGCTGGAATGAAGAGGAACAGAGAAAGAATAGAAAGTGTTACTTAAGCGCAGAAAATAGCAAGATCCATCAGAGAAAAATTGGTCGGGAAATAAAAGAATGGCTGAGAGAAAGATTGAAAGAGGAAATAGAAAGCAGCAGAAACAAATCCAGTTATCCTTCACATGATTAGTGTGGTTGTGATACTGAATACCATTTTATTCACTTTTCGATTATCTGTTGCAAACGTGATCTGCCTACTTAATGTTAGGCTGAAAAATGGCCCTGTTTTATATTCTCCTCACTGGCTTTCTTCCTTAACATTTCCACCATATTTTGAGCAAGCTTTAGCCACGGCACATGTCTCCCTGTCTTTTGACTTATTTATGACCGAGACTTGAAATAGAATGGGGCATTTGATAAAGATGGTTGCTTTAATCCAGCTTGCTGAAGGAATATTTCGTTTTGGTGTCCCTGTTGAGGCTGATGGAAAGGGAAGCCTGACATTATGTTAAAACTTCGGGAAATCAATTGGTGCAAATCCATAAAAAATGCAGGCAGAACTTTATTGCTTCAATTGCTACATAATATATTCAGAAGAAGTAACACTGTGATTATGTTGGCCTCAAATTAGATTTAGTATTTGTATTGATTAAAGGCCGGAATGAAAATGAATGATTGGGTGCATAAGGATTTAACCCAATAAGACGCTCCATAACTCAATAAAGTGTTCCATATTTCTCCTGTGTTTTGTTTCAATCACTAGAATTCACCAGCGAAATGAATGCATCCAATGGTACCAATGAAAAAATGTAACATTTCTTACAGTCTCGCCTCTAAATTCTTTTCTTTTTAGTTTAAAGTTAATATACAGATTTTTTTTGGAGAACTATACTGTTTACTGGGGGCTCAACCGCCACAAAAATGTCAGTTGAAGAGACGCAAATTAAAGTGTTTGTAAGTCCCAACAGCAATCAATGTGACAACCTACTACTCATTTATTTATTCTTACTACAGTAGCATTACTGGTGATTGGAAAGTGCACAAGTTTGCACACCCTGAAGGATAAATTGCTTCGGGCTCCTCTTGGTTGCTCAGTACTAGGTATCTCCATAAGTGGAACACCCTGATCTTCAGAGGTTTTCACCATTTTCTGTCCATTTTCTGTCTTTAGTAATTAAATCATTTATTTACTTAACATAGCATCAGCATCAGTGCCTATATTAGTGACAGAAACAATGTTACAATATTATTCTTCAAACTCGCTCCCACTGGGGCAATTTAGAGAGACCAGCTTTGGTAATCGGAGGAAACCCCATGCAGTCAAAGGGAGTGAGTGAGCTCCACACAGTCTGGGGTTGTGATTGACCAGCAAACCCTAATGTTGCGACAATGCTTGCACCACCATGCCCTCTGACTCTTGATGTTACTTTGATGCAGTCATTTGTTTGCCACATAGTAGATACTAGAAGAAGGAGGTTTCAGTTTAAACCCAGATAGTTTGATAACTTATGTGCAAACGTGCATAACTTCCCCATATATTCACAATACATAGTAATATAAAGTCAATTCCAACGAGGAAATAGTAGAAGAATCAAACTCTTTTTGGCTTTCTGGACATTTAACATATCAAAAGACCTTTTCCAACTGTTGCAACTTTACAAGTATAACAAAATTACATCGGGTCACCTTTTAGAACAAAAGATTACTTTTTTCTTTTACTGGTGTTAGAGCTTGTTACCCGAAACACTTGTAACTTAATTTTTTCTCTGTATTTCACTGGCACCTTAATGCACTCACAATCCACAAATGGGTCTTTGGCATCTTAAAGGTCATCAGATTTGCGCTTCTCAGCTGCAAATTAACTGTACGGAGTTCATTTTGCTGAGACAGGCATGTACACTTAACCTCCTCCATCCCCAAGCTCGGCATTACCCCAGTGCTCTCACTCACTAAAAAGCATGCAAACACACACAAACTCATGGCCACACACACATTCAGGTCTTTACCTCTGGCAGCCCAAATAGCAGCCCTACTTACTGCACGCAGCCTGTCAAACGACTCCCTCGGCTCTCTGCTCCTGCTTACTCCTGATTGGCCAAATCGCAGAGCGCCGGAATCCGACAATCTCTCACAGTTGCATCTATTTCACCAGCGCTGCAACGGGAAAACAAGGACTAGAAAAGAAAGAAAGGAAGCAGAGAGAGAAAACAGGCAGAGCGAAAGGAAAAAAGGACGACTTGCTCTTTTTCGGTGTACTTACAGCTTCATTCCTTTTGCTTTAATCAGTTGTTTCTTGGCGTTTGCGCTGGGCGACTTTTTTGTGCTGACCAACACGAGACTCTCCTGCATCTGCTCACAATGAAGCACTTACTCTCAGTTCTAGCAGAGACAGCAGACAAGTGTACGCTTCGCCACACCAGCCTGGATGAGTAGTGATTGTGAAGCTCTGGCTGTATCAGTCACTAAAGCATCTGCAGGATCTCCTACACCGGTAAGGAGCAGTACGTCGTTGGAGCCATGCTGGCGAACGCTGCCGTGCAGCTTCTGGAGTACCTGCCCTAGAAGCACAGCGTCCTACTCAGCAATAAGAGCGTGAGGCAGCAAGAGCCCAGACAGCAGAAGAGACTGAACTGAATGTGTGCAGACACGGAGAGAGAGAGAGCGCGCGAGGGAGAGAGAGAGCAGAGTGCAAGTGAAGAGAAAGCTGTTTGAGTGGTCACTAAGAAGAAAAGAGCAAGGGGAAAGTGCAAAATAACAGGAGGCAGCGCTTTTCCAGCTCACTTCCTTTTATCTCTGTCGCTTTTTTGTTTTTCCTCTGGGCCAAAGAATCGCCCGGCGTACTCAACAGAAGAGGAACTGACACAGTAAGAGAAAAGTTTTCAGAGCATGCTGGTCTGAGAAGAAAGAAGAAACAGATAACCACTCTGAGCGGCAGCCCATCCCACCGAATCCACGTCTGCTTTCCTCTGGTTCCTGCTCACCTGTACTCTGGCTGAAATGATGATGTATTTTTGGGTGAGTAACTTGCCTTTACCCATCATAATGGCCTGCCAACCAATCTTGCTCTTCATTCTCTTTGGTATGAACAGACTGAAGTCCAATAGAGACTGCAGAAGTAAGTTGAAATATGTACTGTAGGGCTGAACTGGCTCAACGTTTCCTTTTCTTTTCTTTTCTTTCTTTTGCCGTGTGTATATATATATATATATATATATATATATATATATATATGATCTCTTCCCTTAGACTAAGTGTTATTCACTCTGTCTGAGTGTCAAAATGCCTCTGTTTGAAAGGCCCCTGTTTTGCAGTGCTAGTCTAAAGGGAGATGAGAATCAGGCTGTATCTGTACAGGAATGTTTTATTGATGTTCGGTACGAAGAAAAAGGATCATATAACCTGATTCTGCAGAGACCTGGCAATTTCTCAGCTCACTGAAGAAGACTGTTCATACAAGAAATGGGTCGAGTGGATTTAAATGCAGCGCTGGGCAAATTTGTTTAACGTGAATCTGCCTTTACCTATAGCTCTATCTCTGGCATAGCAATGTGTTTGCTTATATTTCGCCTATCTTCCGGTTACATTGAAATACTAAGCACCAGTTCATGATAACCTTTTTTTGGTTAGACTTCCATTACCATCAAACCTACCCTCTTATTTACAGTTGTGTTTCATCATACTGGTGTTTTCCTTAGTGGCGGGAAGGACCTACCTGCCCCAGCGTCATGCAGTAACGGAAGGATGAAAGAGTAGGTGTGTGTAAAAAGGAGTGGGAGTTGGTAGGATCCAACTGTGCAGGAAGCAGGCTTTTAACTGTTAGTTAGCATTAGGCTGTACGGAGGATTCCTCTCTCTCCGCCTTGCTTCCTCCTCCCTCAGCTTGGCCGCGGAGAGGCTCGGCCCTCCCCTGCCCATCAGGGGCCAGATGAAAAGTGCGCACCCGCAGATGTGGCAAACAGGATTTAATGATCGTCAGAAAGCAATCTCTCATCTTCGAGCTCGGTGCGGCGCTTTGATAGTGAGGGCTGGCCATTAATCATTCTCCTTCATCGTTCCAGTGTGTCGGAGCCCGGAGTGTATGCAGCCTGCTCAGCCTGTGCTACGGCGCCACGCGGCCTGGCCCTGCGCCGGCACCGTGCCACTCACACACCTAATCTAATCGGGGATCGCTTTCAGCTGGCCTCCAGGAAGTGCAAGAAAAGAGATAAAATTCACCCATGTCAGACATCCTGTAACTGCTTTGCTAATGTAAGCAGAGCGCCTCTCCTTGAGAAGGAGAGCAAAGTATGATGCGACTTCAGAGCGAGTGTCTGTGGACGGAAACATTGGGATGTATGTTTCTTCTTGCTGAACTAGAGGATGGTGCTAAACCAAAATTTCCCCCTGGGGATCAATAAAGTATTTCTATCTGTCTATCCGTCCGTATGGTCCTGATACTGTAGTGAGGAAAAATGCTGATATCCAGAGGAGCCTCCATTTCTGTTGAGGCCATACCCAAAAGTATCGAAAAGTATAAATAGGGCTTTGCTGATGTTTTGCTTGTTCTAGCAGCAGAACAAAGGAAACGCAAAGGCATGGAGCCGAGACTGCTTTTTCTCCTGTTCTGTGTCTATAAGTTGATAAATAATTGAGTACCCAGTGCAGGGGACTTGTTTTTGAGTGAGCATGTGCGGTGATGGGAGAACACAACACTCACTTTTATATAAAGGCTGAAACCAAGGTTGCCCTAATTTTAAGCTCAGCCAACCTAAAACCTACAGTCTTACACAACCGTTGTGCATAGACATGCGAACAGAACAAATTTAACCTAAACCATTTCCACTTACGTTTTTCAAATGTTTATGAACTTTCCGTCAGGATGCTGTTACCAGAACATGTACACAACATGGAAACATGTTGTTTAACAAGGCTTTAGGTTACCCACTTGTCCATCAGCGATCAGGCATGATGACTGTGCATTGTGCAGGTACGCACTGTTTCAAGACCGCCTTACGTTCTGTGGAACAGGACGCTGACCGAAGTGGGCGTTGATCAGACGTTACTATAGTCATATAGCCATCTTATGCTATTGTAATGTAATACAAAGTGTATTTTCCCAAGAAAGCTGCTTGATAGCTGAAATCACGAGTGGAACACTACCATCTACACAGCATCTCTAATTTGGAAATTCACAATATTTATAGGAAACACAGTGCACTGTTATGGCCCTGTCTAGTTGACAGCAGTAACACTGAAGAGGATAGTATGATGGACCAGATACTTTGGTCTGATAGAAGCCAAAAATGCATTAATAGACAGCATTACGAACAACACGGAAGATCAGCCAGATGAAACAGAGACTCAGTGACAGAATGTGAGCCAGTTTATATAGTTAGAGGTTGGACAGAACATACAGGTGGTGAGGGGACAAACAAAGGAGTGCTACTTACGAATGCAATTTACAGCTTGTTACAAATAAGCAGTGGGACGTTATACAGACGAACACATCAACCAAGTTAGAACAGTCTCGGGTCCAAACGTGAGCTAACAAGCAAGTGAGCACATGACCAGTAAGGTAGTTACACACATATACACCCACGAATGATGGACCTTAACTCCCGGCTCCGCTCGTGGATCTGTTGAGGCCGACGAGGAGACCGGCTGCTTACAGCCCCAACATCCCGAATTATAAGGCGTGTTTTTAAGACCTCAGTTGTCAAAGTGAAAGGACTTTGATCGCATGGTTGTTAAATGACGCAACGTTCCATCTATAACTATTGATGAACCTGGTTAGCTGTCCTGTGTAAAGGCAGGATTATAGCGCTGCCTGGGAATGTCTGGCTTTGCTGACGCTCCGTCTGAGCTCCCTATATTCATTGAAGGCAGCATCTTTCGGAAGCGGCACCGATCAGCCATGTAATTCGGAGTGGAGAGCGGCTGCCACTGGTGTCATATTGCTAAATGAAGTGCTTGTGCTAATTTGTCACCACATTAATTGATCTGTGTTCTCCAGTCACATACTGTTGGTCCTGTAGCGCTCCGTCTGTGTATTCATCTCCAGTGCTGTGCTTCCACGAGCCCGTCTGACAGCTGGAATAAGTTTCCATTTGCCCTGTTGTCTGAGGGAGGCCTTCAGCTCTCCTGTTGCGGCCTACACTCACAAGTCTCGTTTCCCCACTCTTTTCCCAAATCAAGAAAATCTATTTTCAGCCGTGACATTTACTAATGCGTGCACAGCAAAACTGTGTTCATGTATAGTCATTATTAAGCTGCCTTTGTGTTTGTTTGAGTTCGGGGGGTTTTTTGTCACCTTGTACTACAGAACAATATTTTGAGTTTACCTGCCACCCGGGCATCCACATAGTCCTATGGAATTCATATTACTCTCTGTTGAAACAGCAAGGCATGGTTTTAGTGGAGGTACAGCTTGTAGCTTGTAGATTGTGAAGGCTTCTGAACCTCTCCATTCTTCCAAGTAAATCCAACTCCTTTTGTTCCTGGTCCTCTCAGTACACTGTGTAATCCCGCCGCCTCATACGGCTTCTTACATGCCTGGCATGTTCTAATCTCCCTCACGACGCCAATAAGACGATTACACATCGGACCAGTAGAGGGATTTATGCCTTGACTACAAAAGATTCATGCAGACTGGGGTGAGCCACACCGTCATGCTGATAAAGAGAGGACAGCGAGAGAAACATCCACAGTTGTGGCTGCGAGCTTATCACACTTTACTATCATTAGCTGTGTTTACACAGGCTTTCCCAGGGAAAAGCCATTACAGAGATGCTCCATTATCTCCATCTCTCTTTCTCTCTATCACACTCACTACCTTCTCATATTCCCCCTGGAGGTGTGAGTCGACGGCATCATCCCGAGCGCCGTTTAAAGCCTCACACCTTTCTAATGGGCAGTGGCACTGGGACTTGAGCAGGAAGACCAGAACTGGAGATCAGTGACCAAATCCCTGGGCCTTGTGCCTGATGAGAGCAGCTTGTTGGCCGGATAGATCCGTCTGTAATCCAAACGTGAGCTAACAAGCAACTTCTGTTCTTAAACTCCCACCTCTGCCTGTGGTCTGCAGCATTGACTGGCTGTTGAGGTGATCGCATAGATTGGATGTTTGCGTCTGCTTTTTTGGGAGTCTTATTATAATTGTCAAGACAAGTTGTTTAAGCGAACGGACGTTGATCGGACGGTGCATACCTGTAGTGTAATTACCTATAACAATCTTCAGTGTAAGTGTATTTTCACTTGTGATCATTTGCTGAAGTGTGAATTACCATGGAGTGATGGCTTATCACATTCACTGCCATATATAGCAAAATACAGTACCTTAACAAATTTAGCTTCCCCACCCTGTGTTTTTTCAACCAGTTCTAGCTTTGGTGTATCGATAACCTCAATCTCCTTGATATTTATTGAATATTTACATCACATATCAAATATTTTAAATGATTCACTCTGAACTTTTCGTTGCAGTTCATGTTCCAACATCTTATATTCTTGTCCAAGGAAATCATTTCAGTGAAACATTAATAACTGCTTGTTTTTAATGAATACAAAAGTCACATCGAAAAAAAATATCATCCTAGACTGTTTGGCAAATAAATCTCCAGCAGTGTGTCATTTTCAAAGCTGGCCTATGAACTCGAGGAGCTCAGCGCACTGTCAAGGTCTTACAAGGCTACGGTTTTTGTTTGGCTGTCTACACTGAATGGCTAATGGGCTCTGTCTGAAGGCCTGTAGATTTAAGTAACTTTGTCTAAAAGCCTTTTTAATGGGCCTCTTTTGGTTTGGAGAAAACACTGTAAGCAGGAAGCGTGAGATTGAGGCAAGGAAGAGTGCAGGCATGCTGGAAGGAGGGGGAGAGATGTCTTGAACAGAAATACACTGTTTTTGTTTGCTGTATTTTTTTTTTCTTACATGCTTCACGCACATCTGCTCTCCATTATTTCTAATATTGTCACTCTCTCTCTCCCCACGTCCCTCTGTATATTGATTTATTCCGATCCTCAGCAGTATTGTGACAGTTGCTGAGACTGGTCAGTGACAGGAATGTGATTTGCTACTTGTTTGTGTTGATTTGCCGGGGAGCTAGGCCATGTTGACTAGTGTTGCTGTGTGAACACTTTTAGTCTTAGGAGGGATGAGCCTTTATATAAATATCGCTCACTGTTGCATCACTGTAGATAGTCCTCCTGGGACTTATCTATTTATGCAATTGGCCAGATGCACTTCATACATACTGTATACTATCGACACTTTACACTGCCTTAGTCTCTTAACTAAATCCCTATGTTTAAAAACATGCATTTTGCTGAGAGCCTTCCAGTCTGTTCTGAATCCCGTCTATGTTATCCACTAAGCTCTTCCCACTCTCGTTGTTGTTCCCTTTTTTTGGATGTGTCCTGGCTTTCGTTTCATGCTCCTGAAGCCGTAACATGGTGGCTGTAGGATAAAGTAAAATCTTCAAGTTTTGTCCATATTAGGTTATTTTATGTAAAATGAAAGCTTTATAAATGCTCCACCTGAGAAGTTTAACTTGTGGACACTTTTCCAGCTGTACTAAGGAATTTGAGTAGGTCCTGTTTTCTGTAGTTTATTGTGATGAAGCCATAAAATAACACATTTGGTATGAAGCACTGTTTCCAGTTCGCAAGGGAAGAAAATAAACGAGAAACTGTTCTGTAAGGGAAGTGTCAGATTTCTGTGCCAGCCTGGATAGTGACAGGTGACAGAGATAGACCTTTGCATCGCCGTTGATATTTACCCAAGATCAGTGTAAATGCTCAGCCTTTCTGATCCCATTTCCAATAGACCCATTTATACAAACATTGCATTTTTGAATTTCAGTTTCATTTCAGGTAACTGTCAGCACTCATACAGCCTTTTACCAGAACAAAGCCAGATGCAGCAGCTATGCCATCGCCTGTTTCTGTCAATTTAAGGAAGTGCGATGTCCAGACTTTGTAAGATTTTCCTTCCTAAATGAAGTAGAACAGTTTGTGGACTTATAGAACGTGTCTCCATTTTCTGACGACTTTATCTGACTGCATGAATTTGCTTTATCTTTTGGAAATTGATTACAAATATTCACCCCCTCCACCCGCTCACCTTGATCTATTGCTTTTTCTAAGCAATCTCAAGAGGCTGTGTTTTGTTCTACCATCTAAGTTTTGTAATTCAAGAAACGATTGTGAGTTTCACATAGTCTGCTCTTCCAACTGAAATGAAATAAAACCACTCGTCCTCATTGGCACAGCTAATTGAATTTAATATATGTTCTTCATTGTTTTGAGCTGATTGAACGTAGCGTCTTATTATTCTGCAATGAGATTTAGGCCAAGTGATTGCTCTATTAGCTAGCGCTGGGCACACATTCATTTTGACTTCATCTCAAGGTGTCGTGCCTCAATTCCACAGGTAATTATACTGGAATTAATATCACATATAGTAATTGGATTCCAAAGCAGAAGCTCTTCATAATAGCACTTGTAATGCGTATTTGGTATTAAAACATGAAACAGTGTTGGCACACAAGGTTCAGCATAGGAATCATTATACAGGTGAGTCTCAGTACGAGGTAGCTCTTTGATCCCGGGAACTCAAAGCCCTGCAGCACTGAATGCCATTGTGCAGCAGCCACCAGGGATACAGTCATACACCGGTCTTAACATAAAAGATCGACATTACATATGCACGATGGCGTTCCTTGTAGTCATTATGCAGGAGCATTCTCAGTTTTGTTTTACTCTATGGAGTTTGGCATATAGCATTACAGATGATAAAGAATTCACACTTTTGTTTTATTGTAACATGCTACACAGTCCACGGATTAAATGGAATGAATTCAAATTAAACGTAAGTTTACTCTGTGAAGTAACAACCAGGGCTTATGCATGTTCAGTGGACATTTGCAACGTGTTTTGTTAAAGAGTTTAAATGCAAAGGTTGGACAATTAATTAAATGCATTTAAGCCGAACGTATAAAAAAGACTTAACAAAAATACATAATACAACATATACTAAGACAGGACACAGGCAAGTACATAATCTACACAAAACACACAAGAGAACTGCTTAAACAGAACAATAAACAATAAGGCACAGGCATTTATACACAGCAGACCTAATGTGGTCTCACACCCCAAAGAACATTTGGACTTAAATGTACCCTTAATCTCCAAAACAAATTTTCTAAAGAGTTTATATATAGTGCTGTATTAATAAGGTGGCTAGCTCTAGCATCCAATTAGCTGAACTGTTATCTGTCTGTTAGCTGCGTGCTCATTAATGACACTGGCTTTGATATATTTGTACTTGGTTGGCTACTATTAAATCAGTTTCTGATAATATAATACAGCAAACTGAGATTCCAGTTATGGAGACCCCAAAGTACAACACACATTAACAAAAATAAAACACAACAGTAAATTAAGAAACACATCAGCACATTCAAAACAACAAAATACAGAAACACAATAGCAAGTACAAACAATATGGCAAATCAGAAAACACAAAATAAGATTTACAACCACATCAGCACAAACAGAAACAGAATTCAAAACCATAAAAACAAATTGGAAATCACAAAAGCAAATTAAAAAAAAACAGCAAACACAAACACACAATGCCATATCATCAACAAAATGGTAACACAACAGCAAATCAGAAATGACAAAAGACAACTTAAAACCACAGCAGTGAATACAGAAATACAAAAGCAAATCAGCAGTAAAAGGGTAAATATAGAAAAACAACAGAATGTCCAAAAAACACAACAGCAAATTCAGAAACCACAACAGTGAATACAGAAATGCAACAGCAAATTCAACAACAAAACAGTCAATAAAGAACCACAACAGCCCATACAGAAATGCAACAGCAAATTAAGCAATTAAGCACTTAGTCCACATTAAATACGAAGTCCAATTTACACAACATGAATACGAGTATACAAACTCTAAAAACATACACAAAAGAAGCCAGCCAATATTATGCGGAATTCTGCCAAAATAATAATATGAAGCGCCATTCATTATTTTTATCGCTAATAATGAATCATCCGTAATTTATTTTACACAGCACAAGTTTTTCACTTTTTTCATCTAATGCGTTTCAAAGTCACAACCTTGTGAATGTGCTGCTGAGGAAATGATACCCGGGCAGCACGGTGGCTCGGTGGGTAGAACTATTGCCTCACAGAAGGAATGTCCTGGGTTCAGTCCCCAGGTGGAGCGGCCTGGGTCCTTTATGTGTGGAGTCTGCATGCCTTACCTGTGTCCGCGTGGGTTTACTCCTGGTACTCTGTTTTCCTCCCAAAGTCATGCACGTTAGGTTAATTGGTGTCTCTAAAAGTCCCCCAAGTCCTGTCTAGGCGCTAGGCACCGGCTCTCCTGCGACCCTGTTCAGGATCAAGTGGATAAGACAGTGAGTGAGTAACATTATAGCCTCTCCCAATCTTTATGGTAGAGCACAGTTTAAATCCACAACAGCAAATAGAGAAACACAATAGCAAAACATGGTAGATACAGAAACACGACAGAAAATTCAGACACACATACTATTGTAGCCTACATTTGCTGGAGCTGGAATGGGGCGGAAGTCTCTCGTGTTGCACTCTGTCTAGACCTGGTACCTGACTTCAGATCAGTGCAAGGTAGTTTACTAACATTTAACTAACTGGCTTGAAACCTGCTGACATGTTAGCTATGTACCAGTTTTCATGTACAGGTTTACCTACATGTGATTCGGTGATATGGTGGCTTGCTGGATAGCACTGTCTCCTCACAGCAAGAAGGTCCTGGGTTCAATCCCAGGGTGGAGTGGCTTTGTGTGGAAACTGCATGTCCTTCTCATGTCAGTGTGGTTTTCCTCCCACAGTCCAAAGAAATCCATAACTGATTACGCTAAATTGGCATTGACTAGATTGTATGTATATATATATATATATATATATATATATATATATATATATACATATATATATACATATATATGACTAGTCTTGAGGTAACTTTGATTATTGATGTAACCTTGTGCGTGCCACTGATGCTGATAGTGACGTTAATAAATCAAATAAACAAACCTACATGTGATTATTATAACATAATTATTGTATTGGTTGAAATAGATTACTGAGCATATGATCACGCATAATTACATTCTCATACTGAAACCAGCCTTTTGTCCACCTGTGAAAAAGAGAGACTAGTCTATTAGAGGTTAGCTGTATCACAAATCCCACAGCGTACAATAAACCAATTTCTTTTCGCCAAGGAGTTGGGTCCTTTTTGAGTCTTGGTCCTCCCAAGGTTTATGCTGATAGTGACGTTAATAAATCAAAATAAACAAACCTACATGTGATATATTATAAGGCATAATTATCAATTTTGAATTGGGACGTTAGTTATTACTGAGCAGATGATCACGCCTAATTAAAGTCTTCATACTTGAACACACCTTTTGTCCACCTGTGAAAAAGAGAGACTAGTCTATAAAGAAATAGCTGTATCACAAATCCACCAGTGTACAGTACCACATGCTAGAAATTTAAATGTAAATAATATTTGAACATACTGTTTGGTATGCAGTTTGGGTATGCAGTCAAAAAGGTGGATGTTTTGATAGGTCAAGCACTACAGGTGCTCCACGATATGCGGATATGTTCGTTGTATGTATCATCAACTGAGGAGTTTAATGTATACTGTGTATATCATAGAGTAGCCTACCTTAAACATGCTTAAAACACTTAAGTTAACTTACAGCTGGGCAAAACTGTTGAATATCTCATGTAATTGATTGAATAATGTATTGACAGTGAAAAAACAAAAGGGTTAGTGTATTTTCCGACTGAGGGTGCTGCTGCTGCTCAGGTACCCAGCATCTTTGTGAGAGTATTGTACTGTGTATCGCTTGCCCAGGGAAAATGTGTAATTCAAAATTCAGAGTATGGTTTCTGCTCAATGTGTATTTATGTGTATTATCGGATTCCCACCAGAAAGTCGAAAATGGGGAGTGCCTCTACTTGGATATGGGTTCTGTATATCTCTGTACGTTTGTAGCAATTTTGCCCATTATTAAATTAATCCTGGAATAATTCACACTTAACCCTACATTAATCAGGGTTGTGGTAGCCTAGTGGTTAAGGTACTGGCCTCTTAACCAGTAGGTTCAGGGTTCAAATCCCACCTTTGCCAAGCTGGCGCTGTTGGGTCCTTGAGCAAGGCCCTTATCCCACAATTGCTTGGATAGTAAGACTGTATCAGTTGTAGGTCACTCTGGATAAGGACTTCTGTTAAATGTCTAAATGTACATTATTTGTTTATTATTTTTTAGCAGGAGTAATATTTACATTTACAGCATTTAGCAGACGCCCTTATCCAGAGCGACTTACAATTGGTACAATCTTACAATCCAAGCAATTGTGGGTTAAGGGCCTTGCTCAAGGACCCAACAGTGGCAGCTTGGCAGAGGTGGGATTTGAACCCTGGACCTTCTGGTCCAGAGTCCAGTACCTTTAACCACTAGGCTACCACAGTCCTATATTTGGGATTAAATCATTTAAAATTCTAATGAAATATAAACTGTAGAATGTACAAAGGGTAATCGGTTTGAGGTCTGGACAGGCCTAAATATAATATGGAAATGAGTTCTTTAAGTAGGGTTAAACTTTCTCTCCCCGAGTGCTAATTCAGCATCCGACAGCCGATCTGCACCGTCCTGCTGAGGATGAACAAATGATCCTTCAGCAGCCGGTCACATAGGATCAGGACTAATAGACCAGCTGGATTGGGCGCTGTACTTCACATGCTGCGTATGAGGTCTTGAGTGACATATCAATCACCGCAGCAGTGGCCAGAGTATGTGTTTGTTTCCCCATTGTTGTCTTCATCATGAAGAGTATTATTCCATCTGCCATGTTAGTATAAGCCATATAAATCACTACACCGAGAAAGGCACGCAACAGTGATCATTCCTCCTCGGAGGTTTACTTTCTGACACGAGGTACACGGCTTATTCGATTCATATTGCCATAATGGTCCGGAGATGCCTAGGAGAGGACAGGAAATCAGTGGGAGCTTGTTCCCCTGTTAAAGGAGCAAGTCTGAAACATGGCTGACCTTTTCGGTGAGTGTAGGAGAGGCCACGTGTCAGCCTGGCATTCGGGGACCTGCCGCAACGCGAGGGGAGAGAGGCAGACTAAAAACAAATGGACGGAAGCAGCGATCAATTTGCCATGCAGCACAACTGTTCGAAATCTGCCCGTAGTTATTCCAGCTAGTTAAAGTTAATGCTGCCGCTTCTCCAAGCTGCCAGCGAGGCACGGCTGCTTTCAGTTCATTCTAGGCAATTTGTGCTTGTGTGTGTGTGTGTACAGTAAGTGCTGATCCAGCTTCAGATAGTGTTTAGATTGAATTACAGAACTGATACACTATACGTATGTAATATATGGCTGTTTCTTTTCATTTAAGCATTATTATACAGTATGCGCACGAGTAATTGTATGAGCGAGCAAGCGTGTCTGGCCGGGGTTAAGCAGACCTTCGTGCTGAGTGCAAATAAAATGAGAGGATTGCTTCAGTGAGGGTTTTACGCCAGCCTCGACGTTTCACCAGTGAATTTCCATGTCTCTAATTTCTCTACTCTCCAGCCTTGCCTTATCCTGCTCATTAATATTTAAACCCACACCTTCTGCAAATTCGCAAAAAACGTGGGGAAGAGGATTGTGTTCTCTGGGATCCCTTAATCCCCTGAATTAGCAGTTTAATAGCAAGAAGCCATTTGTACATTAGAGAGATCAGACTCGCAGGACCTTCCTTTATACTCACTACTTAAATACTTAGAATTCTAATGTGGCTACACGGCGCTATTTAAAGTCACCCTTTCAACACTCAACAACAAAGAGTTTGAAAGGACTCCTCCGAGAGGACGTCAAGAAACGCTTTGTGTGTGTGTGTGTGTGAGCATATTTGTGTGAACACAATGTTTTATATTAGCCTTTTAATTTAGTACAAAAGAATCCTAGGCAAGTGCTGTGAAGTATCTGATTGACCTAAGTACGCCTGGGACTCAGAGAAGGTGAACAAGACTTTTTTAGCCTACTCATACATATGTATATTGTATCCTCAGTGTTAATATCTTATTTCAGTTGTTTATAGCTGATTTAGCATTCCTTTTTCATAGCAATGATACACGATAAACAAGTCTGCTTCTGGGAAATGAATTAGCACTCAGGCAGTTTGTGAAAGCTGGATCAAACCACCTCTGCTTTTTTCTCATTTTCATATCGTTTGCTGAAGCTGACAACTCTTTTAGCGCTGGATGAAATCAAATCTGGTCCAGGAATGACTGTGTGTTTTTAACAATCATCCAGCTGGAAGTAATTTAGTCTCACGCTTGCGTGGAGATGGTATCTTTGTGGTCGGTATAAATGTGTGGGATTTGCACAAGCCTAAAAATGTGTGAAATGCTCTTTAGGGAGGCACACCCTCAAATCAAAAACAAAGCAAGCCCTGTCTGTGTGGCTTGATTAGTAATTAAATTAGCTGGGATTAGTTTAGGATTAGTCATTCACGCTGCTTGAGCAGGTATTCCACCTTGTTTTTCTTTTTCCCACATTTTTTTTCTGTCCTTCTTCAGCAGCATTCATTTGCAGAAAGTAGTTTGCGCTTGAGAACTCTCTGAAATTGAATGAGTCCAAGGCGCTGGACTGCAAGACATCTGTTTAGAGATAAGATGTATACTGTGTGTATATATACAGTACAATCAACAATCAACAGTCAACAATTATCAGGGTTATGTGGTGAGTGTAGTGTAGTGTAATGATGATATATGTACGGAGTTACAATTTTACAGCGAAAGGATACATTTATTGGGAAAAATTGTACAACTGAAAGGAGGCTCTGGTACCCTGTTGGGCCACCTCAGGCCTGGATACTAGATAAGATATGGTTGGGCATTGGAGGCATACAGGTTCTGTATGGAATGGCTTTCTAACCACAGATGTTGCAGTTGGGTCTGTAACTCACACTCATAGGATGCTGAAGCTGGTGTCCCAGCTCCTCCCATAAATACTCGATTGCTTGATAAATCTGGTGACTGGGTAAGCCAAGGAGGAGTTGCAATCTGTCAGAGACATTCCTGGGAAACCCTTGCTGTGTGTGGGTGAGCATCATCCTGTCGACAGTTGGGAGCCCGTGAGAGGCAACGTGTAACCACAGGATGTCCTGCACTTATTGTTGAGTTGTTGGTGTCCCTCGTATCGCTGCTAAAGGTGAACGACTTTCATATGCAATGACGCACCAGATGTTCACATCAGAATTTGGGGCAGTGTGTCACTCCACAGCAAAGGCAGGATTAAAGTCTCAACATGAGCTCCATACTTGCACCCGTCTATCATCGGATCCAAAACAGAACCTGGATTCGTAGCTAAAGACAATACAGTTCCAGTCCATAGCAGTGCAGTTTTCTTGTTCACAACACCACTGCTAAGGAAGGTGATGGTGGCCGGCTGTCAGTGGCAGGAAATGTAATGGGCACCATGACAGCAAAGTTCGTACTGCAGAAAATGGATAACTACACAGAAAAGAAGCTGATGCCAACTGATAAGTATGGTGGAGGGTCTGTGATTTTTACTCCAAAGGCCCTGGGAACCTTGTTAGACCGGGTACTTGGCATCATAGACTCCATGAAATGCTGGGACATTTTAAATCTAAATCTGTCTGCTTCTGTCAAGAACCTAAAAATGGACATCATCCAAAACAAATGTCCATATGAACACAAAAATTGTTCGCTGAACACAAAATCACAGGTGTAATCCTGATCTAATATATCAGAGAAAACTAATAATGCACAATAGCAGACCTTGGACCCGGTATGATTTGGAGAGAACCTTATAAGATGATTATGGTGAATGTGCTGTTTTACTGGCAAAGGGAGGTTGTACAAAGTATTATATGCAGGGGTGCACATGTGGCAGGTGATTTTGTTAAAAATAATTCTGTCTTGATGAGGGATTTTAAATTTACTTCTGGTATAGGACGGATTTTCTGAAGTGTGAGATTAAGCTAATTTATCAAAACGCTAATTTCTTGTAACTCTTTTCTCTCAACCTTACGAGAGCTGCCAATAATTTTGTATTGGACTATGTACATAGAAAGATCTGACATTATTTACCTTGTCGGGACATTTTACTTGTCCTCATGAGGAAAATTGCTTTACTCCAACTTTCTTTTGGAAAATAACAGCCTGAGGTTACTCAGGTTAAGGTTAGGGTTAATAAGCTACAGGCATTAATAAGCTACAGTAATGATTTTGTTAGTGAAAGTCCCCAAAACCTATGTTTACCAAGACAGTGGGTGTGTAGGTGGAGACTTTGTTTGGGAGTGCCTTGTGGTGCACTAAACCTTTAGAGACTTGGAGGGTGAAAATCATATTACATGTAATCAGCAGCTGTGCAATCTTTTTATTATACAACTCTCTAGAAAATAGCTTTCAAGATTGATGTGTTCATGTCATATGTTTCTTTCATGCTAGCATATGCCTGCATTTTATTTATATATTAACACCGGTTCCAGGCTTTTTTAATGATTTTCTAATTACTAAATGGTGACTTCAAGTGAGCGCTTGCTGTATGTAAACACCCATAGGAATGTAATTGTGTTGATATAACACTATAAAATGCATGATAGGTTTAAGCTTTTAAATGGTATTTTCCCAGATTTTTACATATTCTGACCTGGTAACAGGTATTAAATCAACCCTATTTTTAACATATATGGAGTAAAATAGGTAAATACACACCTGACCTGCCATGGCTTATAATCCTTACATTTGGTAGTTTCAGCCATCATTTAAAAATGTCATGTAATAAGTGTTATGAATAAAACATAAGACTGTATTTTCTCATGGAGACATGTTCTGATCATTTTGGACATATTTAACATAATTTAAACCCAAAACATTTTGTGTATACATATGTATTTTAATTGTGCCTCATCAGTTTTTTTACCAATAATAATAGTATTAATGTTTTTTCTTTTATTTTATTTTGTTAAGGAATCCAGGAATTTATCTGAAAGGTCTCTGGAGTGTTTTTGTGGCAAGAAGAGTTCCCATTAATAGAGGGAGAAATGTAAACAAACAAAATGCCTGTGCAGTAAAATACACTGGTTTAAAGGGACTTGTTTTACACAAGCACCTGAAATTCAGCTTCAATCATTTCAGAAAAGTATGAATCAAGAATGAACTTTCAATTTTACCTTGTGGTAAAACAGACATGCAAAAATCTAGATGTAAAAATAAAAACGTATTTTGAAGTGTAAAGGTTTGTTGGACTTTTCTTTACTTTTCTTTATTGTGTTTTGAAAACTATGTACTGTTTGATTTCAATTGTTATTTTACATTGTAATGTATACAACTCAATGAAGGTGTGAAATGGAATAATTTGCGTTTATTATTCAATATACCCTAAAGAGATGTTTCTTATGTTTGTGGTAAAGTCTGATGGAACTCTGACATAAGGAAAGATAGAGGTTTTGGGGGCAATCTGAGTGCCAGAGTGGGCATGAGCTCAGGGACGGGATGGTTATTGTCAGGTTGAATGTGCTGCTGGCTGGTGACACAGCTGCACTGGTCCGGATGACTTGAGAAGCCGCTTGGATGGAGCTGACGGCCAGCTCGCAGGCTCTGTTCCCCCTCCGCATGCCTATCCCGCCATGCCAGCTGTTCGCCGTCACTGTGGCAGAGAGCAGTGGCATGCTGCGGATGCGGTCTGTGCCAGTGGGCATTAGAGATCCAGCGAGGCCTCATCCCTCACACCTGTTCAGCTCTGACAACCACACCACCACCGCTGCTGCTGCGGCTGTTGACTGTTTATCAGGACTCTCTGTGGGCTACCAGGGTTTGCTAAGGTGCTGGCAAGAGCTAACTTTTGGACCTCCGTTGGTGCTGACTTTTACATTAGTGTTATATAGTTGCTGCATTGGATAGATAAAGGAGATCAATGATGGATTTACAACTATTCCAGAATAGCTAATAACTAATACACCACAACTAATATGCCACAAGTTAGGTTTCCATTAAGAAACTTGTCCACAGTTGTTTTAATATAGCTACATTATCCAAAATCATCCCCAACAGATATCAGAGTCCAACAATGACAGCATGCCAGAACTGGAACATGAACTCACAACCTTCTAATTTGTAGTCCAGAGCCTTGGTCACAAAACACCACTGTCATGCTTTGCATCACCTTTCCATACTCTCAGTTTTCAACCACTGTACACACAATGCTAGACAACATCCACAATAATGCTAAAAAGCACTGAATTCAATTCAATCTCATTCACTCTGACAAGCCTGAAATTTGGTTGGAAGGCTAGAAAAAAAGTATTTGCCCCTTGTCCACATTTTCATTGTCAACTGTCAAAGCAGCCTAGATCAAACAAGCACACATTTGATATGATGTTACTTGATTTAAATCAGATCTGGGTAAAAAGATTTAGAATTCAGAAGATCTGCGCTATTGTACTTCCTCAAGAAATGCCAGGTAACTTGGATTACATGAAATCAACATTGGCACGGGAAAGAAAAGTTATGCATCATTTCTGATTAATAACAAGGACTATGTCAGAGACCTAGAGTAGACCTCACCATCCATCCCCTCTGTATATTGTTTTTTTTCCTCTGAAACACAAGATGAGTTTGCCCACTCATTCTCCTTCCTTATTTACTGACTGCTTGGGAAGAGAAATGAGGTTTATGGTAATAGGGGGATGTTAAGCATGCTAGAATGTTGTTTCAGGCTACGTGCTACTTGTTTTGTTTCTTTTCTTCTCTAGATGTTTTGGCCTGTGTTTGTGTGATCTTTTCTACATGTCAGCATTGTTTACCATAAACCATCTTATCTACTGTATGGCCCACTTTTATGATCCATTGATAGAGTAGTATGACACAAGGTATTACACAAAGGTCTTAAGCACATGAACAAACTAAAATAGTTCAATAGGCATAAAAGCATTTCCCTAACTAATCTAGATCACTAGCTCTTATGATGCCATCTGTAGCTGAGCGTAACCATAATTTGTCCTGCACTCTGGGTGGAAGGGATAGCTTTTCTCTCTCTCTCCTGTCACTCAAAGCAACAATAGCCAATCTTGTCATCTGTGAGCTGGAGTATACACAATGGAGCAGTTAGTGTTGTCTTCCGAGTGTTTTCAGCTGCTCCATGACATTACATGAGCAGTAGTTCTATGAGGTGATGGCAGACTTCATGTGTCTCGGAGGCAAGCACATATTAGGTTGATATCAGGAAATGTTTGGAAGTCTTGCAATGTGAGGTTGTGTGATAGGAGAGCCTCAGCAAGCAAGTTTGAGCTGGGTAAATGTGTGGGAAGGACAAAGGGAAAAAGAAATGAAATATTTCTAAACATATTTAAAAAAAAACACAATTACAAGCACAAAACAAGTAGAAGCCTAGGCTACACAATGGTGCCCATTTCTAAGAAAAGCAACTCGTAGCTTTATTTTCTTGTAGAGTTTTGGGGAACTTGCATAATTCCACCACACACTTGATTATCTTCAAGAGAAGAGCAATTGTGGTAATAGATGGTATCAAATGTACCAGGCACATCCGAAACTCGATTCACGATTCAGTTCTCAGTGATTCAGATTCACAATAGCCCTTGCTCAGTGAAGATCTGCGTTCGTCTTGTTTTTCTTTATTTTTATACCTACAGTACAGTGTTCTTAGTTCAAATAAGTCTCCAAGCATCCTCAAACGTTTAGTATATAAGAGCCAACTGAAAGAAAATCAAGATCCTCCAGAACACAGACTGCAGTTAGCTTAGCAGCTCAGTTCACCAACAGAGCAAGTGTTTTGCTTTTACTTTTCACTTTACTCAGTAAATTGCATGAGGTTTTTCAACACTTTATTATAAAATAAGCTTTGTGTTAATTATTTTGGCCAACTGTAGGTTAATATAAGTGTTTTAAACAATAACTTACTTATCACAGGCTCTGCTATGATACATTATAGACCACTCTACCAAACACTTGTTAAACTCCTCAGTCCATGATATATCTAACTCAAAATTGCTCATCATTAACGATGACCACCGAGGTACCACTGTATTGTATATTTTCGTACTCGTCAGCATATATGGTCAGATGTGAATATTGAAAAAATGTTTTGGTGTCTGTGGAAGTCCTGCCTGAAAAAACTTTTTTCCTTTCTGCAGCCATGTTGCTGAAACAGTTGTTTTGAAATAAATGAAAGCTGCAGGGATCGATGGCGTTGTTTCCACCTTGTGGGTTTCCCTTGATGCCCCACAGCTCCTATAAATCACGTGCACTGAAATGCAAATGTTGTTGGAGGTGTCCCTAAATTCCATCAGAGATGTATTGCATCCAGGCTGCAGTGGGAAGCGAACATGAAAAGGCCAGATTGCTTTTGGCGAATTGTATTTCCATGTGACGTGAGAATGTACAAAGTCACTGGACCAAAACTCGAAGGCGGGGATTTCACTTTAGGTTCCGAACAGAGTGATGCTGGAAAACACAGCTGATCACTTTTTGCTTTTCCTCTTGTTTTCAAACAAACATAAAGGTTCCGAGTTTATTTTTATTAGGAAAGGGAAGAAAGGAGCGTGTGATGGAGGGTATGATGGAGTAGCTGACGAAGGCGATGGAGCTGTGTCTCAGTGCACTGCTAGGATGATGGATGGACTTTGAGCAGATTTTCTGAACATTAAAAGGCTGTGGGAGCCGCTGGGCCTTTCAGACAGGCAGATGGAGGGGAGCTCAGAGAGAGAAAGTATGAGAGAGAGTGTTCCTCCATACCTGTCCACCACCTTATGCTATAAAACTATTCATTAGTTGCAGTGACAGGTGTTTTGCCTGTGCCCAGCAACATATGCCACCAAGGTTTAAGGTGAATGGATCAGATATCATAGATCAACCTTGGAATATGATAGAGCAATATAACCCTGACACTGATTATGTAATAAGGTCCGTTTTCTGTCAAGTCATCACATTTATGTTGGATTAGTAACATGATTGTCACTATACCGCTATTCTATCTTGCATGCATGCTTGTGCCTTTTTTATACACAGCGAAAACGCATGATCATTAGATTCAAGAGATCATTTACTGAAGAGGCGTTTCAGAAAATTCCTACAGGTCTGTGGCTATCCATAATTCCCAAATTAGTGTTTAGTTGCTTCAATTAAACACGCCCCAATCCCTCATGGTGCTAATCACCTCACATAAACTCACATAATAGCGAACCAATTCACTCACAATTATATTTTCGTTTTGCCCTAATCAAACCACTGTACTTGAATAATCACAGGTTACCCTTTGGGCTGAGGCACTCTAGCGCAGTATGAGGTCAAATTCAATTTTGCATTGTGAAATGAAGAATAAGCTCAGACTTTCAATCATCATGCCAAAGGTTTACTCATGCAGCTCTCCATTGTTGTTGAGTTAGGTGAGGGTGCAATAAGCATCCAACAGTGTTAGAACTTGAAACAGCAGGTGGCTATGAGCTACAGCTAATTCTGTTTTTTTTTAAAGAACTTTATAGACAGAATATCAGATAGAACATGTAGCTATAAATAAATACATAGCTGGAAGAGTGGCCAGACAAACAGACTGATGATGGCATATAGCAGACAAACGGACAGATAGACAGACAATTATTGATGGGTGAATGGATGGTTGGAGGGTAAAGAAAGATAGATAGATAGACAGACAGACAGAGAACCATACAGACAAATAGGTGGATGGACAGTAACTACTTAACAGAAAGGTATATGGGCAGACAGACAGGGAGATGGATAAAGACAGCCTCCATAAGCCTTGAACAAAACAGCAATATATATGATGTTATATATAGCTGTAGATATATATATATATATATATATATAGGCTCTCATGAACTAACCTAACCAATGGAGCCTTGTTGTGCTGTAGATGTAAAATTAAAGAAATACTGGTGGCAAAATAGCGCTGAAAAGAATATTTTATAATGTCTGAGATAGTGTACAGTGCAAAATGTTAAATTGTACAGTTTAAATGGTAAATATAAAATACATTGTAAATTCAAAACAAATATAACATGTAAAACCTGTGAAGGATTTTTGTTACTGATTGTTCTAAGTACTTACTGTGACCAACATTACCTATCATGGCTTCAGATTTTTCTGATCAAACAGGCCAAGGGCAGAGGAATTTAACAACAACCCCTGGAGTTTAGGGTTAGCTGTGAAATGACACGACACAATTCAATGAGACCTAGATCAATAGCGAAGCCAAACCTAGATATCATGAAGCAAGAAGATGTCTCTGTCCTGTAGCTAGCCACTGTGGCAAGCCAAAGCACCAGAGCTGCCATACGCCTTGGCATTGTGGTATTGCCAGAATCAGCTGTAGCTCACTAAAATTGTCTGGCCCAAGACCTGGTGCAAGTTCTGACAGGTTAACTCTAATGTGGTATTATTCTGAGCCCTAGTGGAATTCACTGCCGAAGAGTATTTATGTCTAGAATAAAATGCTAGTCACATTGGACACAACGTAAATAAATGCTTTGCCATTTTACAGCTCGTCACCCGAAGGGAGATGCATTAAACAAAGTTTCCTAAAGTTCCCAGACAGCACCAGTGTTTTGCACCAGTGCAAATTGACACTTTACGTATTACAGTGGAAGTAAGCACAGACAATGCTTTTAAACCAGTTTTTTTTTACTTTCTAAGGGTGATGTTCTTTTTTTTTTTTGCATTACAATGTGTGTGTGTGTAATTTTATTTAAGTAAAGAGGCAAAATCCAATTGAAAAGCATCTTCTGTAATGGCTCAACCCATGAACAAGTCACATTTTAAGTGGTATATGTATCTTGCATGTGAACGACTGACGACATTTTTCAATTGTGTAAGTATTATCATTACTTAATGTAGAAATTACAGTAAAACGTAGGTTTTGGGTTAAAATGGGCTGTAATATAATTTACTCTAGAAGAGTACCAATTATTAAACACACTGCTTTATAAGAAGACTATTCTTTCACAATGATAGAAAGATTACTAGAAACTGATCAATCTTAAGCAGGTTTGTGTTGTGTTGGACTGTGCAGCTTTGTACTTTATATTTACTTACATGTGTTATTACGTATTAAATCAATAACCTTGTATTATTAATTGCATCTTCATCCGAAGTAGTTCCAGTTACTCAGAAATGACTTTTCTTTAATTGGATGGGGACTATTTGTGCATGTGCGTGTGTGTGTGTGTAGATGCTCTGCTGTATACCATAGAACTTCATCTCTGACTGAAAGGCTGTCCTGGCGTGAATATAAAACCATCATCGCGTACAAAAGCTACTAATCAGGACGACTTTGCAAACTAAAATACATATCACAGTGCAAAAATGTTGGTCTTATTACGAGTGCGTTTATAAATGCATGCGCACATTTTAAAGTGCACATTTTTATGAGTAAAGATGAATAAATATGTCTTAAGCATTAAAGTCCAACATAAAAGTGAAACATATTTGCTGACCAGCGGAAATAAGAGCCTAGTGATTTGGCCTGCATACTCAAGCCAGCGATAGGTTCCCCCTCATACAGCGTGTAGACGCCTTTACATTAGTCTTCAGGGTAATTGGTGTGAGCGGGGAAGCTGTGATTGGTAGGCTAATAAAAAGGTGGTCAGTACACTGCTAATTAAACCAATTTATTTAACTACTGATAGAGGCTATCAGCGCTGACCAGAGTGTTTGTATGTTGGAAAGAGGATGTCACGGGAGCCTAATATACAAACTACTATTATCTAGGAAATGTAGTCCTTTGCTCGTTTTCATTTAAATCCTTTGTTAATATTTTGGGTTTGATTTGTATTTGATTGGAGCATTCACGTGACTTTTGGTTAGTTAATCTGAACTGCTGATCAACTGGGGTTTTCACATACAGCTATATCTAGGGTTTACAGAGAATGGTCCAAAAAAGAGAAAACATCCATTGGGCGGAAGTTCTATGGTCGAAAATGCCTTGTTGATGCCAGAGGTCAGAGGAGAATGGCCAGACCGGCTCAAGCTGATAGAAAGGTAACAGTAACCCAAATAACCACTCTTTACTACTGAAGAATTAAGGCAGTTCTGAAGGCAAAAGTGGGTCTAACCGGGTACTAGCAAGGTGTACCTAATAATTTTGATGGCTTACTAATCCAAATTTATGCAACATGTGTGCTGCCTCCACAGATCAATTCAAATTCCTTTGCTTCCCCTTATATAATACAACAGGCTCCAGGTACTGTCAGCTTGGAATAATGATGTCCCTGAATTTGAAAAACTCAAAGTTTGGTCAATACTCTCACAAAGATAAATTCTAGAGCACCCTCCCAACTTCTTGACTGTCTTTTTTATTTTATTTTTTACCTTGGGCAGGACATGCATCTTGGATGGGTGGAGGTAGATGAATTCCTAATGTGTTAGCCCCCTGTCAAGCAATGGCTGCTTTGATTCCCATTTCAAACACTTACTCCTTCAGCTGGGATTGCACCATTTGAAAGTGACTTTCCAATACAACACTGCCTGCTTTTATATATTTGCTTGCTATAATCCTTCACAGATCTGAGATTTGATGTCGTTTAATGTGGATTTGTACTTTCAATGCGATCACTTTGCTGCTGTTTACTTTACATAATCTGTACACCTGCCATCACGTCACCCCTTACTTTCGCGTAGCCCCGCTTGGTATTCCAGCAATAAACAAAACTGTATCTGTCATGGGGGTGGCTATAAAAAAAGGTTCAAACCTCCTTTGAAGTTACAGCACTGCCGCTTTGAAGTTCTCAATGTCATAGGGTGTTTTGCGTTTCATAACGGCTGCAGTGGGACTGAAAAAACAAGTCTTACCCTCAGCTTTGGTGAAACTGCTCCATCCAGATCAATAGTGCCATGAAACTACCCAGCCACTGCCCTAATGTATATAATATAGCATAGCATATAGTAGTACGTGCTTATGTTTGCACTGCATACACTGCTGCTATAAAAGCGCAATTTGAGCAAATTGAAATCCAGTAGAGTTTTCATTTTAAAAAAGCACACATGGTGATTCTGCACTCTCTGGATGGAGTGGATCAGCATAAGTTCAGACCCATTTTCAGACCCAATTTTTCCAGTCAAGGGTTGTGGGGAGCTGGGACCTAAGTGGACTCACAGGGCGCAAGGTGGGAACAAGTCCAAGACAGGGTGCCAGTCCATCGAACTGCACATGCACACACAAATGCTCACACTAGGACCGTTTAGAAACACCAAAGAACCAAACGCATGTGTTTGGAATTTGGGAGGAAACCAAATTACCTGGAGTAAACCCACTGTAGAAAATGCGGCTTGTTGGGTAGCACCACTGCCTCACAGCAATGAGGTCCTGGGTTCAATCCAAGGGTGTTGTGTGGTCTGCGTCCTTTCTGTGTGGAGTCTGCATGTCCTCCCTGTGTCTGTGTGGGTTTACTCCAGGTACTCCACTTTCCTCACACAATCCAAAAACATGTGTTAGATGAAGTGATTACACAAATTGGCACTTTTCTTGATGTAACCTTGTGTGTGTTGCTGAAATGGCCACTGATGCTGATAGCGACGCTAAATAAACAAACAAACAACCCACTGTAGAGAAGCCACAGGGAGAACATGCAAAGTTCACACAGGAGCCCAGCCCAGTCTACCACCAAGCGTGTGAATGTGATTTACTGAAGCCGAGATGAATGAAACAGCTTCACTACCTGGATGCTTTTGACCTTCTAGTGTGAGTTTGAACTGATGTGAGTCAAACCTGTAGTCATTATGCAAAAGTGTCAACAGGCTTTTGTATTCTATACCCACACCTATGGATTTGGTTCTGCAAATTTCAGTCTTAAAAATGTATTTTCTTTAGTATGTGGAACAAGGCCTGATGATTGTTTAAGTCTTAGTATGAGAAATCGAGTATATTTTCAGGTCCATGTTTGGATCTGTTTTGTTTTACCATATTTATCTGTCCATTGGTTGACCTGGTCCTTTGTAGCTAAGACTTATTTACTTCCTTACAACGAACAACAAAATAAATCCCTAAATTATTTACTAATTCATAATATTGCCAGTATAGGTACATAATATTAATGGGAAGAAGAATTCCGAACAATCACTGTATATTCACATTATAAAGTCATTTTAAAGTATCTATTTGATCTGTTTAAAACAATTAGTATTACATTTTATCCATGCACTGTACACTCACCAATCAGTTTATTAGGTACACCTTGTTTCTACACTCATTGTCCATGTTATGAGTTCCACTTATTGTATAGATGCACTTTGTAGTTCTGCAGTTACAGACTGTAGTCCATCTGTTTCTCTACGTACTATTAGTCTGCTTTACTCTGTCATTCTCAGCACTGCTTTTACAATTGGATCAGACACAGCAGTGCTGCTGGAGTTCACTGTGTTCACTCATTGTGCATTTGATTAGACACATCTACCATAGTGCTCCACCTTGTAAATGTAAAGTCAGAGACAGTAGCTTATAGTTTGTGTTAGTCATCCTCTACTCTTTCATCAGTGCTTACAGGATGCTGATGGTTGGACATTTTTGGTAGGTGGGCTGTTTTCAGTCCAGCAGTGACACTGAGGTGTTTAAAAACTCCAGCAGCACTGCAATGTCTCATCTCATCTCATGCCAGCAAAACACTAACACGTCATAACCACATCAGTGTCACTGCAGTGCTGAGAATGATCCACCACCCAAATAGCACCTGATCCGTGGTCGTCCTGTCGGGGTCCTGACCATTAGTGAATAGAGAAAAGGGGCCACAAAAGTATGTGGAGAAACAGATGGATTACAGTCTGTAACTGCAGAACTACAAAGTGCTTCTGTCTGGGAAGTGAAACTAATAAAATGGACAGTGAATGTAGAAATAAGTAAGCGTACCTAATAAAGTGATCAGGGAGTGTCTGTTGTAGTTATTGTTTATTACACTTGAATGTACTTTAAAAATAACAGTCACTGTTATTAGATTTGTTCTTGTATCTTGTAAGGTAAAAACTTAAAACGGTTTCCAAAACTGAGGTGACACTGATATGTATCTTTAGTGCGGACATGGATAGGCTAACATAATCATTTTGCTCTCAGTTTTGTTTATGTGTAGTAACATTTCTTCTTATTAGTGAGTCAGAATTATACAGGCTTCTGAGTATGATGAAAGAGGAACCACACTTGTAAAATTACATCCCTCAGCATATCACAACAAGATTTTAAAAAAGCATGCAACATATTTAAATTGACTTATGTACCAAGACCAGTAAGAAGCAGAGATGTTTGTGGTAACGTGCTTGTAGATTGTCTTGTAAATACCTTATTTTCATCTCATGCACTATTTTTTACTGTGTTTTACTATCTTTGAATGTATGTGGTATAAAGTCTTTTCTAGTTTTCACTTTCATCTCTAGCAAGAAATCTCATTTGCATGAAGTCCTTCACCTGGCCTTGCACAAGTATAAAGTCACCAGACAAAACTTAGAATTTAAGCTATCACTTCACCTTCTAGTCGCATTTTTTGGGGAGGGTCACGGTGGCAGCGGGCTGAGAAGGTCAGTCCAGACTTCTCCATCACTGGCCAATGATTTCCGCTCCTCCTGGGGAATCTTCAGACATTCCCAAGACAACTGTGAGACATTATCCCTGCAGTGTCTGTCCAGGGAAACGTGATTGGAACAGAATTTAAGCTACATTGCACTGAAATCTCACCTGGCTTCATAAAGGAAGGGTAGGAATTAAATTAAGAAGTATAAGAAGTAAAAAATCAGGCTTTGCCATGTTTTGTGTGTTCTTACTACTACTAATAATAGATTATAATTACATAATACATTTTGTTAATACATTATTGTACTAAAATGTGATACAATGCAATAGAAAGTAAGAGAAAGTTAATAATATAAATAGTTCTAATAAAAAATTGCAGTATATAAACGATTATATTTGCATAGCTGTAAAAGAGTAAGATGCCCTTTTACAATTTGTGGTGGACAATAAAACAGTTTTAGTACATCCTACATTACTTGGGTACTCTGTTGACCAGAGCTGTGAGGCATTGTAAGTATTACTTTGGTAAAACGACATAATTTGTATCTTTTAATAAGAGAACATTACCCGGAGACAGAAAAGTGGATAAGCCCCCCATGAAAGGTATCACAGAGACTTGAGGTGGTTGATATGAGAAAATCTACCAATGGAATGGGTGGTGGGAAGACAGGCATTAATCATGGCAGCACAAGAATTATTGCTCATGCTAGACCAGTTTAATCAGGAGTGTATCATATGAGACGAGATCCAAGGTGCAAAGTGCACAAAGAGATCCCTTCAGTGATCCAGAACAACCAATTGACAGTGTCTGTGTACAGGAAGAATTTTTAGATAAGAGTTGGACAATCCCAAATATCAAATTTGAAGAACTGCAGTGAATAGTAAAACCACTAAGCTAAGATACAGTTGGACCTCTCGATATGGACAAATAAATAAGTAATAGCAAACCACCCAGACATAGTAATAATAGATAAGGAGCTGAAAACAGTGATGGTTCTGCCAATCCCAATTGGTGAAAACAGCCAAAGGAAGAGACTGGAAGAACAACATGGAAGGTTAAAACCATGGTTGTGTTTAATTGACATAACATTGAGGGGATTAAAACATTCCACTATTAAATGAGTAGTTTAATTTCCAGTGTTCTAGAGATGTTCCACTATTCAGGCTTGGTTATATGACATGAAATGGGCAGATTTGAATCTGCAAACTCTTTAAATTATGGGTCATTTATACGTAGCACTTAATGTAAAGTCTGACTCAGATGGTAATATTAAGATTAAGGTATTGAACAATAGATATTCATTAAATGTGAATCATTCAAACGTTGTGAATGCATTAACATATAAGCACACCCCGGCCCTCCGCTCTCCGCTCTCAAGGCTGTAAAGTTGACATTAATAGTACAGTAAGACTTAGTGTATTTACTTTATAATTTATTTACGTCCTGGCCTGCATAACGCTGATTTATAGAACATACATTTTTAAAGTAATGCACAATATGCTGTTGTACTTCCTATTACTAGGGCAGTGTTCAGAAATGTTAAATGGTGGACCATAATTGCGATTTAATTATCCTTTTTTTAGTTAAAGATTTCTTATATAGATAGGAGACCACTATTAAAGATGTTCTATGATTTTTATTATTATCATAATCAGTATTAAATGTTATTTTTATATGATTATTTACATTTACAGCATTTAGCAGACGCCCTTATCCAGAGCGACTTACAATTGATACAACCTTACAATTGTGGGTTAAGGGCCTTGCTCAAGGACCCAACAGTGGCAGCTTGGCAGAGGTGGAATTTGAACCCTGGACCTTTTGGTCCATAGTCCAGTACCTTAACCGCTAGGCTACCACAGTCCCATCTGTGCTGTGGAGGGAGGAGGGCAGAGTTGCTTTTCATGCGCAGCTTTCGTGCTGGATACGACATGATGACATCACAAATATGCAAATTAGCACATTGCATCATCTAGCCCAAAGTGCATCTTCCCAACCCCCCCAAAGGTTAGATGAAATTACATCACTGGATACTTTTTTGCCTTTTCCTTCATATCATACTTTTTTTGTTTTTGGATTCACAAATCATATTACATTATATATTAGTCAGCATTACAATTTGTGTGAAAAGTTAAATCTTTGAAAAAAATTGTAGAATTTTAGAATTGGGAATGTTACTAATTTTGCTGTAATGATTGTGTGTACTTGAGCTTGCATGCACTCCACAGGTTTGTCCAAATTCTGATTAGCCAGTCACAAGCAAGAACATCTTGTGATTTTATGGAATACATGCTTGTTTGGGTTTAGTTCAGATGATACTCACATTCCCTCAAATTATATGAGCTGAATTGAACAATGATGGATTCGTTTTGACAAAAATACAATGACGTTTGGCCAACACTCTATATGTGTGTAGTGTGGTGCTATTGTAGCACCAAGGGCAGACCGGCCTTTCTCCCTCCGATGGCCTGCATGTGATGCTTGACCTAGCCAGAAGGCACCACAGGGACTCAAATTTAGTTTAGACCAGTGTTCTACCTGTGCAATCCTTTTTCCATGTACTACATATATTTACATGTACACAGTACAGAAGAATCAACATAAGCTGAGACATTTTACATTTGTACATACATTCAAAACGTGTGGTATTGTTGGCTTGGGATTTGGCGTAAAGAACGTTCAGATATGCAGAAGTGATTATTCTGATCTGTGGTCTATTTTGAGGATCAGAGGAAAGGAAAGCACAGTGGGAGGAGGCATTGTGGAATGTGGTGGCAGTGGACAGAAAATATCCCCAATAGCAGATGCACCTTTGTTGTGTAAGCCGGTGTCTGAAAAAGCTCACAGCCATCATGCCACGGATAGGATGTGCAGAATTTCTTGGACTGTTCCCCAAGACTGCTGGCATGTAACTTGCTGATATTGTCTTGAATGTGAAAAGCATAGATATTGTATAGACGTGAAATATATTAAAACAATCACAGAAATGCAAATTCATTTGTAACTAAACTGCCTTGCTCTTAATGTTGTGGTACCACTGTAGTCCGGTCTCTGTCTTGAGACCATAAATGAGCGATCTTGGTCTCATCTCAGTCTCGGAGTAAGGTGGACTCGGAAACTGTAATCGAGACCAGCCGAGTCCAATGCCTGAGGTAGCGTTAATTATAAATAAAACTTTTTTTTCAGTCGTTATTGAGTATCAACAATCCATTCAAGCAGAATAAATCAGTCCTTCCTCTACATGCCTAAATAAAATCTGCACTCAGATTCTCTAACAAGGGAAGAAGTTCCTGCACTTCTCAGTCAGTATTCAGTCAATGAGCACGGTTTATTTTGAATCGTATCTGGAATTATTATTATGTTTTCACTTTTAATAATAAAATGGGTAGAATGGGTGTTGTTGCTATATTCAGTTGACTTTATGTAGCAAATTCTGATTCTGAATTTCTGAAGTTTGACAGAAGCCACATTGCTTTAGTTTGACTAACACTATAATATAATAATAATTAATAATACATTTAGGCCATCTATAATTTACTGCTATATTTTACAAAATCTATGATGAGAAATATAATATGATTTATTAATAACTATCATTATATCATATTATATAATGTATAGTAAGCTGAGGCCGCAGTAAGCAAAGGCTCACCAAATCTGGTCAGCTGAAGACTGGAAAAACCTCATAGGAATGTTTTCAACGTCTTGTAGAGACCAGGCCACAAAGATGTGAGATTGAATTTGAGAAAAAAGAGAGGACCTAGCAGAGTGCAGTGTTCTTAATAAAGTATTTCTGCAAATTACAATTTTAATTACATAACTTTTTTATATAAATCATGTTAAGGAACTCAAATAATGTATCTCAGTTTCTACTGAGGCACACAGATAGTATGGTCAGATTTTAGCACCAACAGAATGAATCCATGGACCCAACCTGCCTTGTGCCAACAGTTCGGTTGGATATTTTTTAAGAATCTGTCACTACTGATGCATTTTGTCTGCAATCACATGTATCGTGATAAATATCGTGTATCGTGGAAAAGTCTTTAAATATTGCGATATAATATTTTTTCAATATCCCCCACCCCTCCTTCCCAGTCGCCTGATCTAAATCCAGTAGAACATCTTTGAAATGTTTAGAACAGGAGATTCACGGGACGGAAGAGCATCTGAAAAATCTGCAGGATCTGTGGGATGCAATCATGTCAGCATGGAGCTGAATCTCACAGGAATGTTTTCAACATCTTGCAGAGTCCATGCCACAAAGACCTGAGACTGCTTTGAGAAAAAAGACAGGACCTAACCAGTACTAGTGCTGTGTTGTTAGTAAAGTGTTTGGTGAGGGTAGTTCTGCAAATTAAGTTGCAATCCATTTAAAATATTGGAGAACAATGCAAACAAATTTAAATGTATCTTGTTCAAAAGCTTGGCAATTCAACTAATGTCTTTCTTCATGTCTCTTGTTAAGGAACATATATTAACGGTTTATTCAAACTTAGATCGCCAAACAACTTATTTACTGTAATAATATATACACCAAATTAAAATGGTGCCGATATTTCCATGCTGAACCTGTTATGAGCAGCCTTCTAATAATGAAGTTACACAGCGTTAAGCATATGATGTTTCCATACTGATTATTTGAAACTGATTATTTGCCTGGGCTGGGGCTTTGTTGCTGCCTCATGTTGGGTCACATCTGCTCGGTCTGATTTCAAAAGGGAATACCTCCACCCCCGAAGAATAGAGAGTCACATCTTACTCTAGCGGCTGTGATCCTACACTGATTGTGCACTGAAGCTGAACTGGAACTCTCCACCATATGCAGGATGTAATGTGGGCTTTTGGCCCGCTCTATTGTTTAAACTTAAAAGGCCCTGTTTTCCAGAAAGAGACAGTCTTTCATATTTGTATTTAAAACGTATGCAAATTGGCTCGCTTGGCAAATATTTGCGGCTGCCCGTGCTGGTGATGATGCCGAAGCAGTGCAGGTCTGCGCAGGAAAGAGCAGACACAGAGGAGCGTGAACAATGGAGAGGTCTGCAATTAATGGCGGGGATCAGCTGGTCTAATGTCATTATACATTCCCTTCATTTTCTACAGTGAGGCCGTTTGATCTCTGAATACCCACCAGACCCTCCTCCCTCCTTCCATCCTGATCTCGCTCACATCCCTCTGCTCACAGTTCCTTTCTGCTGCTCAGCCTCGCTCCCTCCCTCCTCCTCCCTTTCTCCCTCTTGCCATCAGAACCTCCCCCTTTCTCACTGTAGGCTCACATTGTGTGTGTGTGTGTGTGTGTGTGTGTACACGAGTCAGTGAAAGTGCACAGTGGAGCTTGATGACAGAGGGCCCTGGACCATTCCGACGCTCAGCACACCTCCCCAGCACACACACACACACACACACACACACACGGAGCAGCAGCAACTGAGTGCGAGTCCAACTGCACTGAGAGAGCAGAGAGGAGGAAAGCCAGTTAGAAAGAGGAAAGCTGAGAAAAAGAGCCAGTGAGTGAGTGAGTGACTGACAGAAAGAGAGGGCGGAAAAGAGAGAGAGCGTAAGCGAGTGAGAGAGCGCGAGAGAGAGAGAGCGAGAGAGAGAGCAGGATCTCCCAGCTTGATGCGCAAAACGTCCCGTTACCACATGCTGTGCTCCATGGCGAACACGGGCTGCGTGCTGCTCTCCAGCTCTGGGCTGTTACCTCACTCGCTCCAGTGTCCACCTGCTTTTCTCTATCTGACCGAGGTAAGGCAATCCGCTCTCTATCTCTCTCTGTTTGCGTCTCGTTCACTTTCACACCTCGTGGGTTGCACGTGCCAGCGTTGTGGTGTAGTGTTGCCAACACCCCCACCCCCCACCGCCCACGAGCTTTCAGCGGGGGTCATCCCCCTCTACTTTCATTCTGCATGTTGTGCAATTTCAGGGAAAGATGCAATCTGTTTAAAAGTTCTTGTGTACACTGTTTGTTTTCTTCATCTTGACACTGATGCACTTCCATCAATGAACATCTTGAGTGTCTTTATTCCATATCTGCGTTTCCAGTCAGTTTTCCTCTCTTTTTTTTGCAGTCAGTTTAGCAGTACAATTGCAACAAGTATTTACACCACTTTAGAGCTACACCATTTGTTTGCATCTCTTATCTTTTGTGTTTGATAGTATTGTAGTATTCATTAAAAAAAATACCAAATCGATTCACATTCATATTTTAACACCCACATGTACCTAATGAACTCCTGTAAGCGCTTCCTTGGCCGGACACTCTGCCTTCCTTACACACTGATATTTGTAAGACTAGAAGAATGCGCCTGGAAGTTGCGTGTAAAGCCGGGATCCGGGTGTGTTTTAGTTCAGGCAATATGTGTAACGACAGCCTATCTTTCCTCTAGACCGTGTGTTTTAGCAGAGATATAAAAATTACAAGACTGTTGAGAAACCTGCCGCGTGCCGATACCAAATCGGTCCTCACTCATCACCTTAACAGCCTCTTGTCCCAGGGTGCGCTGAAACACACACTACTACCAATTGTCTGGCCTGTGTCATCCTACCTCCATTTACTCTGTGTGTGTTTCAATTATTTGGGGTTTTGGATATTCGGTAATTAAATGTCAGTGTGTCTTGTTAAATTTTACATATTCTTTCGTCCATGCGAGTAGCGTGTGTGTTTTATTTGCCTTAACTTCACTGACTGGTATATATCTTGTCAAGAAAAAAAAACAGTTAAATGCATGAGTATGGAAAATTATTCCTTTCATTGTGTATTTTTTATTTTACCCTGAGGTGGGGTTTTGTGTTCTTGTTTGTTTTGCTTTGTTTTTGCTTAGTTTTTTCTCCTTTGTGTCCAAACTGGCATTGTCTCTCTGTGTTGTGTGTTGGTATGGGGAAAAACCATAACCTTTCTTTAATACGCCTTTAAAACAGATCACTTCTTGTTTTTAAAAAAGAGTCTAATTTAGTAGGTTTTTTAGATGCTTTTTTTCCCAAACTGTTGCGGCAGTGCTTGAAGTTTTAACACTTAGACCGACGTGACTGATTAATCAGATTACAGATTTGCATTAGGCAACTGTTGCACATGTAATTTTTTGGTCTCTGTGCGTTGTGATTGTATTTAGCTTTTTTAAATCAAGTCAAGTGTATTTTTACTGAAGTTCTACATTGTGATAAGAAAAACATTAATGAGTTTTCACTATATTGCATTCAATTAGATTTTGGTACTTTATTATATAAGGTATGTGTGTGTGTGTGTGTGTGTGTGTGTGAGTGCATAAATGCTGTCCAGTGCTCCTGCTACTGCTTGTGGGATAAGGAATTAGCAGGAGCATCAGACTGAGCTTTTTTCAGTTACAGAAAAAAAAGTTTCAGCTACCTGCTCTTTTCAACCAGCAGCACTCCACTTTTTGTTTTTCAAGTTATTTCCTTACTCTGCCAGGAGGTCTTATTTTGCTCTTCGGTAGATGTTCACAAATGCACACGCAGAGAGGAAAAGCAATCCAACAAAGACCATTTAGAATGGCAGAAAAGCATAGAACAGTGTAATGAGGGACAAATTGATTGGAAAAAGACTTACTCTGCTGTGGTATTCAAAATGTTTGAAGAATGCTCATGAGCACTGTATTGTTTTGCTTCTATTGAGTGGTTTCAAGAATAAATCACCTCAGGGATACTGTCAAACAATAATGTCAAATGAGCCAGAGATTGATATATAGCGCCTCTAAATTGCTCCAGGATTAATTCCCCTATGGAAATGTTTCTTATTTCATTATTCCTTGTTTTTTTTTTATTTGAGTTTTCGTGGTAAACGTGACCCCCATCTGCATTTATCTTTAAATTTAGTTGTATAGGATTTTCACCCCTTGTGTTTTATTGCAGCAAAGGCTGGTTTTCAGAGCTTAAGTCAATACAGAGCAGTAAATTTGCTTGTGCAAGCATCTCTCCCTCCCTGGAGGACAGAAATCTTTACCCATGCTCAGAATAGTTAAACAATTCCCGCTACTGTAAATTCTCTGTAGAGCGATGTGTATTGAAATTTCTACAGATCCCTGAATATATTATATATATATATATATATATGTATATACATATATATACACATGCACACACAAGGCATAGCAGAGATCTTAATAGCACCTTGTTTTTTTTCTAATTCTGCTCTGACTTTGGTGCAAGGGAGCGCGCCAGTGTACGCTGAGGCTTCCTGAGACTCCTGTTTACCTGCTGCTGTCAGTTGTCCTCAGATATCATTAACATATCTGTGTGTGAATGTGTGCATGCATGCATGTGTATATTTATTTTTTATAAATACGTACATGTACGGGCCAGTTTGTCTCTGTAGGGCTTTACTCCATCATCTTATCTCTGAGTGACTGTAACTGAATGCTCACTACGTGGTTAAGACATGGGCATGTCAGTAATGGGTGACGTAATGTTTTGGTGCTGAATCTGAGGAATAAGTCTCAGCTGACACTAATAATACTAATGCATGGGGAACAGCAGGGTATGTTCTAAGTAGTTACAAATGTATGCAATATATATTAACAAGCAATAGATCATTAATTTCAGTCCTTATTATAAAAGTGTAATAAGCAGTAATTCAGAATATGTAGGTCGTCTTGGTTGAAAGTTTGTTTTCTGGTTTATTTCAATGCAATTTTTTCAGTTAATTTCAGGTAACTTGCAATTCAACCCACCATTAATGCAAGGCGTAGGTTTTAATTTACTTTGCAACATTTTTTTTTCTTTGTTTAAAACACAATTGGATAATAACTAGCTTGTGGAGCTTGTTTTAAATCTTTTGTTTCTACTATAAAGTGCTGTTGTGTTAATGATTGATGGAGGTACTAAACACAAAAATATGTCTCAAGGCGTGTTTTAATTTCACTACATCGGAGACACTGAAGGAGTGGAGCAGAAAGAAAGTGTTTTTCACATAGTTAGCACTGCGGAGCTCAAGAGGCGAACACACACACACACACACACACACACACACACTTCCCTGGTTTTCCCCAGGCGGGTATTGCACTTCACCGATGCAAAGTGAAGCGAGCATTTTCATATCAGTACTAAATGAGAGTGCTCTCTATAGGTTTCTCCCACTCTGTAATGTGATGTAGTCTAGCACTGATTAAAGTATGGCTTCTATCAGCTTCACTAAATTATTGATTAATACACCAGGAAAGTGCCAGCATTTGTCTCTGTCTGCTCTCGCCCATTGTTGTGGGCAGACGCATGCTACAGGGACGATTTCTGCTCTCTGCTTTTCTGTTATACATGATGCAAAAGTGTATACATGGGCCAAACGTCTGAGGTGCAAAAGTCTGCATTTTTCTTGAATTCAATACAGCGTTTTGCATTACTAATCATATCATCTGCATAACATGCGAGTATGAGATGGTAGTTGTTTAAAAAAAAAAGCATAAAACTCACCGTACAAGTTTGGGGAAGGCACTTTGATCTATATTCAACCCACTTTTATCATGAGTGGTGTATTCTAGAATCTAAGATCAAATGAAAAGTTCCAGAATCTCAAATCAAAGCAGCTGAACCGATGGATCATTTTTAATCACACAGGTGGAACTAAAAATGGACTAAAAGAACTTTTAAGGCTCGGTGTTTAATTCCTTTCTTTGTGCATCCTCATTAATGATGTCCCTGTACTGTTTTTCATTCATTCACCATGCCGGAATTGGGTGCACAGGTGCCATTTTATTGCTTAATTATGTGTTGTACACATTTTTGTAAGATTAGACGTACTGTACTGAGACATTCTTTTATTGTACAAATTAAAGGTCTTTTTAAAATCAGACTTGAAGGCTGAAAGGGAACTTCAGCACTTGGTGATCTTGTTCTAACTTGTTTAACCACATATCTAACCTTTACCTTCCATACAACTGTAATTACTTTATTATTCATTCAAATTGAAGTCTTCTTAAATGCTATTACATATTCTGGTTAATGCTTACGTCTTCAAAGCGAACTCTACATAGGAATGCAGTACGTGTATGTGAGAGGTGAAAAGCTGCGGTGAAAAATGTCGAACCGTATGTATGTGTGCGCGTCGAAGCGTGTGTTGGATCGGTGTAAGCCCTCACGCAGAAGGAAGTGGGAGTGATAATTCTCCGCGCTCGCCTGCCGAGAGTCTTCCCCGACATTGATGTTTCTGTGCTCTGGTGCAATACAAACTGGGATGCCCCTGGCTCTGCACCTCCTTGGGGTCCAGAAGTGAGAATCATGAGAGAGTTTAGTTCTCTCGCTCTGCAGAGGAACTATCCTTCTCTGACTGAGTCTCCAAAGACCCTGTAATGCTTAAAGTGGTTTAAAGTAAAAATGTATTCCATTTTTCATGTGCGTGTGAGAGAGTTAGAAAGAGCAGCCCTGATTTGCTAAAGGTATATGTAAAACTTGATAACACCAGAAACAAAACTGTATGCCTCTGGAGATGCCATCCTGACCTCGGGTTCTGTGTGACGTTTGCAAATCCTTTAGTGTCTGCGTGGGTTTCTCCAGATACTTTGGTTTCCTCCCACATTCCAAAGACCTGTTAAGTTAATTGGTTGCTCTAAATTACCCCAAGTCTGAGTGTGTACGAATAGTATTGTTAAACCCTTGCTCCTGTCATGAATAGCCACTGATAAGATGCTAAATAAATGGACAAACAAACAAATATAAAATCTTGTTAAACGAATATCAAATCTCGATAAAATCATTTATTGAGAGGTGGTGAGAATGCAAGAATAGAAATGTCGGATTTTTGTTCTAAACCATGTAAACTGTATTCGAAATCCAAAATAACATTGAAGTGCTTTGTTTTATATATGTGAGACTGAATCCTGCATTTGTTTTTCCCCAAATCCCACCTGCTGAGTCCCACATAACTGATTTTCCTCAGCTATGGATGCCTAGCTGACTCAGTGTTACCACTGCATTTAGGTGAGACTTTAATTTGCACTCAAACAGCTGTATCATTAATCTTCGACAGTCTTGTTGACTCAAAACATTACACAAGTACAGCACTGTGCCAGTTTGGCCCTAGCTGCAATTTGACTGGTTGCAAGTAGAACAATAATTAAGTATATAAATTATGTAGACAATTGTCCAACAGTATAGCTTAATTATTTTGCAGATATTGCTGGCATTAGGAAAAAATAGGCGATTTGTTAAGTAGTTCTTTGTGCAGACCTATGGAGAAATAAAGAGTATGCATTCTTAGCTTTTATAAATTATACTCTGTGTGTGTGTGTGTGTGTGTGAGGGAGAGTTGGACAAGGTTGTTTTTCATTTGTTCTAAACGTTAATAATTACTCTAATTATTTTACAACCCTTATTTTTGCTTCAGCTTTGCTCGTTTTAATGTTTTCCCTGCTTAGATGAGTGTTGTTGTCGTTGTTATCATCATCATCATTATTAGTATTTATTATTAAAAAAAGAAAAAGCTGGCACAGTACAGGAAATGCACATTACAAGTGTTTCTTACATTTACATTGACTTTTTTGCAGACAGTATGAACCTATTTCATTTGTTAATAAGCATCCATTCCTGCAACACATTCCAAATAAAGTTGGGATGGTAAAGCATTTACCACTTTGTAATCTTGCCATTCCTTGTCACAACACTTAAAAGACATTTTGGCCCTGATGAGACCAAGCGAGTTAGTGTATCAGGTGTTATTTTGTTCCATTCTTTCTGCAAACACCTCATAACAAGTCCAACAGTACGGGGTTGATGTTGCATTTCTTTGTTTTAAAATTCTGCACATATTCTCTATTGGGGACAGGTCGTCTTCTTCTGTAGCCATGCCTTTGTAATGTGTGCAGCATGTGGTTTTGCATTGTCTTGTTGAAATATGCATGGACGTCCCTGGAAAAGATAATGTCTTGAAGGCAGCATATGTTGCTCTAAAATCTCAATGTAATTTCTGCATTACTTCTGCCATCACAGAAGTGTACATTTTACCCATACGGTTCTATCAGCTATTGCTGAATGATGGTTCTTGATGCAGTGCCATCTGAGGGATCGGAGAACACAGGCGTTCAGCTTAGGTTTGCACCCTTGCCCTTTATGCACTGAAACTCTTCCAGATTTCTTTAATTGTTTGATGTTATGCACTTTATAAGAAAAAATACGCAAATTCCTTCCAGTCTTTCTTTGATGAGCTTTTAAGCATTTCAATAATTTTGTCACACATTTGTTGACAAACTGGAGCTCCTCAAAGACTCCTTCCGTGGATACAACTTTTGGACCAAATCGTGATTATAATCACTTGTTGACATTGCCTGTTTGAAGTCACGTCACTGTTTAGGTTTTTTAACCTCATTACTAGCCCTAAAAGCTCCATCCCAGCTTTTTCGGAATGTGTTGCAGGCCTAAAATGCAGGAATGGATGTATATTAACAAATTAGTTGACCAGAAAATAAATAAATAAATAAGTTGTAATAATATTACATAGACTGGCTTTCTCTGTGTAAGCAGATGAGAGGTTGAGTAATACTTATTTAATAGAAATACTGCTTAATAACACTTAATAGATATACTATTCAAAGTTACCTTTATTTCCTGAGTAAGTGGTTTATATGAACTGTTAAACCTGTTCTATATTAGTAAACTGTTGCTCTTTCATTTGTTAAACTTATTTATTACTGTCCATTGAACAGTTATCCTGGATGTTTGTGAATCATTCATAAATCATTCACACCTTACATTTTTTGATACAACAATTCATACAGCAAATGGTGAAAAAATAAAAAGAATTTCTCTTTTTAACACCATTAATTGCATTTTTAAGTGCTTGACCCTTAGGATTCGTTTGTTGGTCATGGACTGTGCCTGAAATGATCTTTAGATTATAGATGTGCCTGGGTGGTGCAGTGGTCTAAGATGCTAGCCCATTACTGTGGTGTACTGGGTCGTTCGAATCCTGGTGGTGCCTTAAGGCATGATTGTCTGCGTCCATGATTGGACCGGCGCCTCATTCAGGGTACTGAGACGTGTGAATACTAGACCCAACCACCCATTCTCCAACAGTCCTGTCCAGGATAAGCCAAAACCATTAGTGTGTATCAGCAGTAAAAGACTTAATCTGGTTCTTATTGGTGCAAGTGCTGTTTTGCTCCTTCAGAAAGTGTACTTATTAGGACCAAGTAGCACCAAAAGCATAATTTAAAAAATTATATATATATATATATATATATATATATATATATATATATATATATATATAATGTGTGTGTGTGTGTGTGTGTATTCCTTTTTTCCCTGCATGTTTCTGCTTCATTTGCCCATTTATTCTTAATACATACCCCTCAAAATAGTACAGTTAATTGGTTCTCATGGCAAATCAGGAACAAAGTGTCTCCAGATGACATTTCTGATGGTACAGCACAGAAGTTTATGTCTCCTCTCGGTCCACCCTGTGGGATGGAGACACTGACCTCTAGGTCTGGCCTTATGAAGGTGGCGGAATTTATAGCGGACATAAAATGAGCAAGAGCTGCCTTCAAGTCTTCAGTTGTCATATTTAACTCATTACTGAATTATGAGAGTTAAATATAAAAGACTTTTATTTATGGCACCGTTGCATTGTGGATTATAAAAGTGCCACCAGTTGAGAGCCTGATTAGCTTTTGTGCTAGCAAGGTAATATTGTACGCGAGTCATCCTGAGAACAAGCAGTGATGATTAAATTAGAACATAATCGAATTAAATTGCCTGTTCGCTGCTACTGATTTGGGATCTTTCTCTCTAAAAGAGATCGGATGGCACCCGGACGTGCACTGTTCCAGAACCCGTGCCTTGCAGCTCAGTAGCTCGTTTCCCCGACAAAAGGAGATCACCATCATGACTGAAGCGGCGTGTTTTAATCCTCTTGCCCAAGATCAGCTTGAGTGAGCGACTTTTTGAGATGATCCAAGCGTGGCAGATCTTCTTATTTTTTTCCTGTTGTGTCTCCAAGACAAGCTAATTAACTGTGTGAGGTGGTTTCATTTTAATACCAGAGACACAAAGTGCTTTAGTTCCCCAGTGAGTGAGCAGAAAATTGCTGTGTAAATTGGAGGCTGTTGCTTGCTGAAGTTGTGCTTTGCTTTCTGCTCAAAGATGGGAATTTAGACATGGTGGGTATGAGGAGCGCAGACCTGCTCCTCCCTAATAAGCCCATATAAGCCTTGCAAGCTCCAGGCGGGTTCACCCAGAACACCGTGTTGAGTTAGATCTGCTCCCCGTTGCAGCTGAACCCATTTGCAAACTGCGCCTAATTTGTCAAGGAAAGATATTTTTTTGATTGAGAGGTCACTCTCTTCGTGGTATCTCCCCGTCCCAATATTTGTGTGACCTGGGACTTATTCAGCTCTAATGAAACTTTAGCTGATACCAAATATTAAGGCAAAATAACAATATGTCTATATGCATGCATTTCATGTTTAAGCTTAAATATCAGCCACTGGAACGCCCTCGTTCTCTTACCCCCTCATCCGGCAGGATATGTCTGTGCTAGCTTTCTGCTGGAGTGCAAACTTGCTTTATCTGTGTGTTTAGACAGGCCGGGAAAGAATTACAGTGACAGTGCTTAGGAAATGATAGGCTGGTAGTGAGATATTTGTGCCTCATAAATTCTCCATTCCTCAGCGCAATTTACGACGGCAGTGATGTGAGTGCATGCGGGTGTGTGTGTGTGTGTGCATGCATGCGTGTGTGTGTGTGTGTGTGTGTGCATGTGTAACAGACAGTTCATGTCTTGCTGTATCTGTCTCCATCTGCTTAGCCACTTTTGCACCACTATAAATTATGGGCCTATAGACAGCTTTCCTCAAGTCGCTGTTCACATAAAATTGAGCCTCTCTCTCTCTCTCTCTCTCTCTCTCTCTCTCTCTCTCTCTCTCTCTCTCTCTCGCTTTTTCATTACCCCATCTGCATCCACTAATTGAAAAGGAGAGGTGCAGGGGTGAAGCCGGGTTCGACATGGGAGCGTAGCCTGATGACGAATGTAGCATGTTTTCTAAAGGGCATTAAAGTAAGAGGTTAGCATTTTAAAGGTTAGTATGATCCGCGTTATTAATTAGCGCGCCTTTAGACTTTCCGCACTGGCAAGTTCACAGCCGGGAAGCCTGACGGCACAACCAGGTGCTTTGTTTGGCTTTCAGCGCGTAGTTGTATTGTAACAGCGACGCCGACGCAGCTCTGTCCGTGCAATTACCTTTGCGTCCTCCACTGGCATCAGTCAGCTGTCATACCGTCAGAAAGTGGACACTTAAGAATGAGGCTGAAAACGTGCAACGGAAATTGAAACAGGTGATATTTTAAGATGCCTGACCCGTGACCTGTGGGGTGTTTATTTTGAAATAGGGTGCAGGCTGATCTGTAGAGTTGCTGGTCTCTGTTAGCGTCTCATCTGCTTAACCATTTCTCTCCGGGCTCCAATGATTTATGGATTTTTGCTTCTAGGTTTTGGAGGAATGAGTTTGCAATACTAGGGGGTATTGGCTGTAGCACAGTATTAGCAGCGCACACACATTCCTGTTGAACACTTAGCCCTATATGAACCCTTTGTGATCCACACTCATACTCCAATACATAATTAATAAGGCACAGTCAGCATAATGTATAGCCTTAATCAGTCAACGTTTATGCACAAGTGTCCATTGATCAATTTGTAATTGTATTTCACCATCAGTCCTGTTCCGAGAAAGGCTTAATAAAATGATATTTTGATTATGAAAAAAAACGTATTTATAATCCATGTGGAGATATTATCACAGAGCGGTGTGCAAAGTGAATTATAGTCTCTTTTCCTTCTCTTACCGAAACGTAAGCTGGCCCCAGTGACTCTGTGTTCCCTATAATGAAGTTCTCATGCCTGTAATGAATAATCCAAAATACGTCTCATATTAACAAATCATTTTATTGAGAAGCACAGACTGGGAACGTTAATGAAATGCATGCTCAAATTGGTTCTCCTCGGTGAAGCTTTATGAAGTTTAACTTGGTGATAAAGCCAGTGGACTTTTACACCCAACGTGCAACAATAAGTTTAGCGCAGTGATTCCCATTTTTTCTGCAGTGACCCCCTTTTGTGTATAAGAATATTTTCGAGCCCCACCCACTCCAACACACAGACACGTATGTTGCTTCCAAACTCTGTTGTAGCCTAACGGGTAAGGTACTGGACTATGGATCAGAAGGTCCAGGGTTCAAATCCCACCTCTGCCAAGCTGCCACTGTTGGGTCCTTGAGCAAGGCCCTTATCCCACAATAGCTTGGATTGTAAGACTTTACCAATTGTAAGTCGCTCTGGATAAGGGCGTCTGCTAAATGCTGTAAATGTAACTCCACTGGAATTCATTTTAAACATTGTAATTCATACAGAACTGCAACTTCTTATTGAACAAAACAAAATAAAGTGACAAATCACCTTTACAGTGGAATTATTACAACTGACATGCATTGTGTGTCTTAAGTTTTTACTATGTAACAGCATTCGTTGCTTTCAACATTTTTTTATGCTTTCATATTTCCTTGCTGTGCCACCTAACAATACTCCCGCCCTGGGAACCACTGGCTTAGTCATTTGAAGGGACTTGTGCTTTCCCAGTAGTGCTGTAGTCAAGACCAAGACAGTGACACAGTGAGTCCAAGTCAGGACCAAGATTTTAGTAGTCGAGTCCGAGTCGAGACTGAGAACGGGAGTGGCCGAGACCTGGATGAGATTAAGATTTTCATCATACAAGAATAAAAAGATGAAAAGGGAAAAAAACGTTAGTTTGTAATTCACTTTACAGTCATTATACATTGCATATATTAATAAATCATATATTTAAGCATGTACATAGTTTGTAAAATATAACATTAAATAATACGTTGCCTAACATTATTATGAATTATTATTATTTTATAGCCTTTGTCAAACTAAGGCAATGTCACCTTTGGAAGCGAATGATGGTGATGATTGTGTTTCCCTTCTTCTCTCAAGCTTACTCAGACGTCACCACATAAAGTCAACTGAAGATAGCCAACAAGATCCTTTCTATCCATTTTATTATTAGATGTGAAAACGTAATCATAACATTTCAGTCTGCCCTCAAACAAAGACTATCCTGAACTAAAGCGGGCAGGCGAAAATGCACACTTGCAATCTTAACGTTGGACAATTCAAAATAAAAACATGTTTACTGATTGGAGACTTAACTAGAAGAGCATGACTTGTTTTTCCCTCTTAGATAATCTGAGTGCAGATTTTATTTAGGCATGTAGAGAAAGGACTGATTTATTCTGTGTGAATGAATTGTCGGTATTCAATAACGATAGGAAAAAAGTTCAGACAGGTGCATTGAACTCGGCTGGTCTCAAGGTGATTTTTGAGTCCACCTTACCCCGAGCCAAATGAGGTTGAGACCTCTCATTTATGGTCTGGAAAATGGACTCGATTGCTACAACTCTATTTCCCAGTATGTTTCATAATAACTTGTTTCTAAAATAGATCATCTGTATGGCACATGTACCAACAAATATCACTACCACATGTTCTGGACTGGTTCTGTAGCAAATATGTTTGGCTGTCAACCCTATAAAAAGTTGATTCTCACCTTCCAGACAGTGAAGATTTAGGCAATTACAAAAGGGCTTGATCCAAATAGTGTTTTGTGTGTGTAAACATGAAAAGAAACAAGCTTACAGTAAAACTAATTGAACACTTTTAAAGCTTAAAACGTAAGTCAGGAATAGCTTTAGCCAACTTAGGCAAGTTGATTTATCTAGAGGTGCTTGCTTGACGTGTGCAATTTACCCATACTCACTTAGCTTGCAAGTGCCTTTTCAGTTGGAAAAAGCAAGAAAGAGAGAGCTGCTGCAGTGGAGAGTGCTTCAATCACCTTTCAATACCATGCTAATCAACAAGCCCCTCTCTCTCTCTCTCATGAAAGGCTCTTAATTACTGCTAATTGTGGCTATTACCATGAGAACGAGGTGAAAATTAAATAATAAAATCAAGACAAATATTGATGTTAATTGATAGAGCCAGTCTCTAAAAGCGCAGCTCTGAAATGGTTTCAATAAGTTCCGATTAACCCCCATTTGCATACATTAATCGAGGATAATTAGAAATTAAGATGATTGCTGTTGAGGCTGATCGGTGTGTGTTTGCGTGTGTATGCATCTTAGCGTGTGTATGTGTCTCTTTCACTCTGCATGCGTGTGTGTGTCCGAGTGAGAGATCTGCAGTTTAATGAAAACAGGATGGTAGAGGGACATTCTGGGTGGCAGTGTCCTGCCTGTCCTGTCGTGTGTAATTACTTTAATCATTATGGGCATCTGCATGAAGAGAGAGTGAGACAAAAGATTTATTTCCTATTATAGTTCTGATTTTGCTTTGCTGTGCACACACACAGACACAGCCTTGGTAATCGTATGTTCATGGGGACTTATCCTAATGAGTACAGTAGCTTAGTATTTCTACACATACACCTAACCCCAGTAACCAAAAGCAAAAATTGGTCTCTGTTTTCAAATAAAACAAGACTTTTCAAAGAAGCAAACACATGTGGAGAACCCACACAAGGGTAAGAAATCTGATGTTCCTTCTGATGAGCCTTATGGTCCCTACAAGTATAATCAATACCTGTTCAATAAATACCTATAGGGCAGCATGGTGGCACAGTGGTTAGTGCTCCAGAGATCTAGATTCAAGTCCCAGCCCGGCCTGAATCTGTGTGAAACTCTGGTTTCCTCCCAATTCCAGTCGTTTCTCACCTGTAAAACAGATCAGTGTGAGAGTGAGAGTGCGAGCATACGTGTGCGTGTAAGTGTTCTTCGATGGTGTCATGGTTTTTGACAGAATACCAGCTTACTTAATCAAAAATCACTCAAGCCGAGTTAAAGTTTTCAGTGGAGAAACAAACAGCAGTTTATTGCATTAACTCATGAGCATCAGCAAAAGGACACGTACACACTGTAGGAACAATGTGGAAATGCCAACATCTCTAAGTTTATCGGCTCTTATACACTTTTTCTTTAAGCAATGTCTAGACATTATGCCACTATTGTTTTCCAATTCTGGTAAATCTCCTCCCCTTTTCTTGGTCTCTCACGCCACTGTTATTTCCGACTTCGGGTCTTTCCGCCTCAGAAATTACCTAATTCTGCTGCCCAAACTTTAATCGTAGTGTCATGCCTTGGACACTCTTTTATATAAGTTTTATTCAGATCCTGAACTATTTACTTTATGTATCTTATGTAGTCAATATATACTGCTCAGAAAAATAAAGGGAACACTTACACAACACAATATAACTGCAAGTGTTCCCTTTATTTTGTTGAGCAGTATATTATGTGGTTTTTCATGGACGGCCTTTATTATGTATGTACAAGTTCCTATGAACAAGACTCATCATGTTTTGCCATGTTTGTTCTCTTTAAATGTTTGTTGGCTTAAATGTGTGTCTCTGTACTGGTTATTGGAGTTCATGGCAGCCCCACTTACAAGGCATTACACACACATATTATTTGGCTTTTGGGTTTGGTCATTCTCACAGTGTTGCTGAGAAATGTCTTGGAGGATGGACTGCTGTGGTGAGAACTGTCCGGTAAGAACTTTGAATCACAGGTGCATAAAGCAAAAACACTCTTGATAAGGCCGGATTGAGAACAGCCAAAGCAAAACATTCACAAGCTCACAGCTTTTCCTTAAGCACTGTAATGAACAAAAGCATAAATAAAGCAAAGATATGCATAAAAACAATGCATAAAAATGTATAAAGATATTAAACATTCTCTCTATCAATGCACTGTCAAAACCCCATCCGAACTCCTGTTCTCCATATTGCCATTGTATGGAGTGTTTTTTTCTCTGTCAGTACCCTTTTCTGTCAGCAGGTTCCACAAGGCTTTGCTTGTACTAGATTTCTGTCATTCAGACCTGAGTTAGATATATATGACAGAGTTTTATTTCCTAGTATAATTCTTAAGGCTTAGGATGTTCAGTGGTGGACGAAGTAAACAAACCATACACTTGAGTGAAAGTAGAGATACTCAAAGATAAAATAATATTCTAGTAAAATTAGAAGTCCTCTTTTTAGACATCCACTTGCGTAAAAGTACACAAGTATTTGCTTTCAAATGTACTTAAGTATCGAAGTAAAAGTACCACAATTTAATACGTATCTAATTTCCTTTTACCATTTTTGTAACTAGACTCTTGCTTAATCAACTAATTTTAGGTGAAAAGACTCCAGTGACACTCCAGGTACAGCAGTCTTTTAACAGAACGTCATTAATTGGCCTAAATTAGCCAAAAGACACGTCAGATTTCGCATAAAGTAGTGACTTTGAAATGTAGTGGAGTAAAAAGTCACCCAAAAGGGAAATACTTAAGTAAAGTAAAGATACACCAAAAAACAAATTACATTTACTTTGTGACTGTCCACCACTGCTGCCATTAACACCGTGTGTAACCTACCTTATCAGCATCCCAAGAGCACTGCACATTCTCCTATAAAGCTTGCTGAGACTGGAGAACACAGGTAAATTCTCCAGATCCTCCAGGTACCTAGATCCTCTATTGCAGACTTTTTTCAGCTCAACCCACACATTTTCAGTGGGGTTTAGGTCAGGAATGCCTAAATCCCACTGGGGTGCCCATGTGAAAAGGCTGATTCTGTGGACATATAACCTTTATTGTGTGGATTTATGTGTGGATTTATGTGTGGATTTTGGATCGCTGTCCTGCAGGAACTTGAAGTTTGAAGTTTTTTGGTGAAAATTCAAAATTCTTGGTACTACTCATTATGTCGTGTATCCTAGAAATGTTCCTAGGGCCTCCGGGAAAAGAAATATTACAATACCACCAGTGGATCCTCCACCATACTTAATGGGGATTAGGTCCTTTTCTGTGCAATCATCCTTCTTTTTAAACCAAACCCACTTTGATTGTTGACAATGCTTCTTCTGGCTTAATAGTTTTCTGGCATGGGTGTTTTGTGCTGACCCAAAAATGCAACCATCCTTAGGGGATTTTGCCTCTGTTATGAAGCACATTGTGTTAGGATATCTACATTTGCTTGCTCTTCCAGACAGGTTTATTAGAGCTCTGTTTTACTCTTTCTAATTATTACACTAAAGATGGATATGCGCATTTGTATGTGTAGATATTGTAGACTGTTGCTTGTGAACACATTTCGTCTAACGTCTAATTTCAGTTAGGTATTTTAATGCTCTCCCATGGTGATAGATGACAAAGTAAATTTGGGCTATGTGCTACCTCATATCTATACTCCAGTATAACGGAAGGTCATGGATGACTTCTTCCCAAACACTTAGGTGAACTGAAAGAGGGAAAACACAGACAAGTCAAGACTTGGTTCAGTTACATTGTGTTCTTAAACATTTCCAGTGCTGTTGTTAGCTGTGATGTGCTTAAAGCATGGCTTTGTTTAAAGAAATATGCTTACATTTTGGAAGAAATGTATTGTACAATTTCTCGCCTTATTTTCAGTGTTAGATTTGGATGTTGACTATACTGTGTGTTCCAATACTGTGGAGGTATCAAGTGGGTCTCTTTATTTGTCGTCTAATAGCATTTATGCTTTCTGTACTTTCCATTCATCAGACAAACAATGAATCTAAGCACGGGTAGGAAATATTGAGAAATCCTATTCCAGGCCTTTGAGTCCCATGAGATTGGTATACAAGGTGGCTGTAATTTGATAAGATGAATAAAGTCTGCGTGCGACGAACGACTCAGCACTTTTATCCCAGAACTTCTGACGAAGGAAAAAATCCCTGACATTAGCAGCTGTGGGAGCCCACCTATCGATTAGCTCTCTTGTTCCATCATAACTGAGATGGATGATGGATAGGGAGTTGTTTAGATGGGGTAAAGGGAAGTCCAGCAGGGTGTGGTCTCTTGTGGAAGCCTGTTTTCCTTTATCTCTACATCCTACTCACCTTTCTGGGCATGGGTAAAAGAATGATCGAATGCCGGGGAATAAAGAAGGGGTGGAGGAAGAAAAGATCTGTCATGCCTACGATCCTTTTTTTTCTGGAGGATTTACCACAGGCATTTCCCCTCTCCAAATCCGTGTGTGCTCTAGGGCTTTGGCACTTCCGCCGGTCCCCCAGGATCTCCCGGACGCTGTTTGTTGAGACACAGCGATGCCTCTTTTCTTTTGTATTGGCATTTGTTTTTTCTCCTTCCTCTCGCCGTGCCAACCCTTCAGTTTTGCGTTGTGGCTGTTTCTTTGTTAGGTAGTCCTCCAATTTAATTACGGAGGCTTTGAAGTTCCCATGAATAATGGTGAAGTGCGCCCTTCAGTGCCTTCAGCTTTTTATTCAGATCAAAGATAGCTTTCACATCAACCGGCGCTCCCCCCACACCCCCGGCTGAGAGTAGTCGCAAGCGTTTCAGAGAGCAGGTGCCAAGTCTACTCTGCTACCTGCTCCCCTGTCAAACACATGGGAGCCTTATCTAGATGAGTATTGAACTGTTGTTGCGAGATGTCAAATGCTCACTGCTGTGTTAGCATTGAATCCAGTACACAACCCCATACCTTGTCCAAAAGTATAGTCTCTCCTACAGGTTGGCAGATGGGGAAAGAAGCATCTGCATATTTGAATGCCAGTCAGGCTTCTTTATTTTTCATTTTTAGTGTGTTCATAAGGTACAGTTCTGTGCAAAAGTCTTAGGCCACCATTGGATTTAAGCAATGGTGTAATGACCATATAGAACATATTCTCAACGATTGGACCCAAAAGTTTCAAACTTGGATTCATCCTTCCTTAATACTCTTTTTCACTGATCTTCTTTTTGATCTTTGTGAGCTTTAGCAATATAACTTTAGCAATATAATATAAAAAAATATAACTTACTGACTTAATTTGGTCTTAATTGTAATTGAGAGTTTTTTTTTTTTTTTTACAAAATTGATGTTCCTGATCCAATATCTTGTAGCCATGTCTAATACCGTTACTGTTTGTGAAATAAGGTGACACTTGATTTGTTAAAATACATTATTCCATGCATATAAATCACATGTATTCCTTTTATTTTAAAAATGAGATAATGTTAAAATGAAATACATTACAGAAAATACACACATAAAAAACCTTCCCTGTGAGAAACTGTTTCTTGTTTTTTCTTTTGCACATTGAAACCTAGCTGGGTTAGGACATTGAGCTAAATGTCATCAGAATGCAGAGAGAGTCCCTCCACATGAGACGGATATACTCTCTCCTAAACAAACATACACACATTCACACACTGGCAGTCTGGTGGAGACGTACCGATGCACAGGGCATGCTGCACCACTTTGGTTTTTCCATTCCTCTAAATGGCTTGTCAATTACACTGGATAAACAGAGGGAGAGTTGAGGAGTAAATCTAGCATAGACAAATACAAAATTGCATCCCCTCAAGATTAAATGCCACTGAGCCTTGGGAAAAAAATTCAATAAGACAACAGCGCCTGGGTTGAGGCATCATTGTGTACAGATGTGTGAGCCTCCTGATTGTGTTTGGCTGCTGTGGGTGTGGGTGCCCGCACGTGTGTATTATGCCGAGTGAGACCTAGTTCCCCCAACCCTGAATAAAACAAGGGGTAAAATAATTCAATAAGACTTGCGGTTTACTTTCAGTGAGACGGTATTACAGAAGGGCTCCTGAACTGGGTGAAATGAATGGAGATGGTGCATGGGGCACAGAGCTCCTGGGGTGTTAGAAGCATTGCAGGAGATTACACTGGCCCCGAGTGCCGAAACATGACCAGCCTTGGGACCGGGGCACTCCTCTGCAGCTAAAGCGCCAATCATATTCCTCCCACCGTGAGACATTATGTAAGCTACAGGATATTGCTGGAGAAAAGGAGAGATGGATAACTGGTTTAAAACTTCTCTATGCCTCTAATTGACAAAGTTACTGTATAAGTTAGCGAAGTTAGTAAAACCACTCCGTCTGTATTAGCCCCATTTTTTTTTTTTTTTGGTTTTTTTTTTTTTTTTTTTTTTTTTTTTTTTTTTTTTTTTTTTTTTTTTTTTTTTTTTTTTTTTTTTTTTTTTTTTTTTTTTTTTTTTTTTTGAGAGGATAAGTGCTGGAGGAAACGGAGAAGATGGGGATAAACTGGTTTTAAAACTTACTCTATTGCCTCTAATGAAAAAGTTACTGTATATAGTTAGCGAAGTTAGTGTTAAAACCAACCCGGTCTGTGATTCAGCCCCTTGCAATGAAATTAGACCTCTTTAAAATTGCATTAACAGTGATTAAAATGCCATTAACAGCTTTTTAAGTGATGTATGTTTTAGACGCGTTTCCCCAAGAGTAACTTGTTGTGCAAGCGCTACAACGTTTGGAAAACCTCTGATCCAGCATTCAGTATTCCTACTCTGAGCGACACCTTACAGCTCAACGCTGTATTGCAATTCACAGGCAATGCCAGGCTGGGCTGTGCCATTTAATTAATTCCAAACCATTAATGAAGAAAAAAAGGAAATTGAAAAAGAAAATATGGCTATCAATCCCTAACATTGTTGGCAGGTATATAATGGAGTATTTGAGACCAATTGAATTTGCGCTAATTACAGTAGCCTCCAGATATTACTTCATCTGTACTAGTCGAATGAGTGTTTCCCTGCGTGTGGGAGGTGCTTCACACACCGTGTCACTCCTCCTACTGAACTCCAACAAACACCGTGCACACCCACACATTCGTGCACCACGTTCATGGCCCTACGCCACCTTCAGTAATATCTTTCCCACCCCCAGACAGGCACGCTTTGCTAAGCAGGTTGGGAACCCCCAGCTGACCGATCCTAGCCTTAATTACATATCAAAGCACTTTGAAGAGAATGAGTTTCCATTTATACAGTTCCACTCAAAACATTAGGTCTCATGGCCCTGTTTCTGCACTCTTTGAATGGACTAGGAGGATCACAGGACCGAGAGAAGCCCTATTAATGACCAAGCTGCTATTACTATTGGGAATACAATTGGGAATATTCTTAGAATCGGTCCAGGTGTGACACCTGTTGACTTTCTGATTGACTGGCATTAGATCTCCGCTAGCGCACCTGCGACATGGTGTACTGTTACGTCTAGAAAACGAAAAAAAAAAGTACAGCTGAGCATGTGAGGAGGTCCCATTCTGAACTTGAAAGCATAAAAAACATTTTTTTAAATGGTTACAAACACTGGCAGCAATAGTGCCACATCACATGGTAAAAGCTGTAGAGAACGTCTAACTAGAACCCACAACGCTTAAATGGGTCGCCTGTGATTATGATCCAAATATACACCCTCCCTTTAGAGTTTCCCTCCATTTCACCTCAGAATTAATTAGTTTTTCAGATTTCGTGACTTTTCAGACCCCTCTTGCAAGTTATTTTCAGAAAAGTGAGTAGAGACAAATCCAATGACTTTTTGTGCATCTACCGTATTTTTCGGACCATAAGGCGCACTTAAAATCCTTTAAGTTTCTCAAAAATCCTGACCTAGAACCGATTGTAGATGGGACACGGAGCTCATAAATCTGTCAAAATGTTTTAGCACGGCCTTGGTAAGTTACGAAGCTTACGGCCACCGTAGTGCGCAGCATAGCGGAGTAATACGGTATGTGCTTCAGCATTAGGGTACGTGCATTCATTCATTCATTCATTTTCGAAGCGGATTTCAAACACAACGCTATCAGTCACGCAGTACAACATGGACATAGAGCAGCTGCGAGAGAATTCAACATTAACGAATCAATGGTACGGAAGTGGAGGAAGCAAGAAGACACCCTGCGCCAGGTAAAGACCAAACTGAGCTTCCGACGGAATTTAAGATTTTTGTTTCATTTCATGCGCCTTATAACCCGGTGCGCTTTATGTATGAAAATATACCCGTTAGCAGTCGATCGTTGATATTGCGTCCTATAATCCGGTGCGCTTTATGTATGAAAATAGATCCGTTAGCAGTCGATCGTTGATATTGCGTCTTATAATCCGGTGCGCTTTATAGCCCGAAAAATACGGTACTTTGTGTTATCTACTTCACCTTAGAGAATCACCAAAACCACCCACGAGCGAGAGGCACAGCTTTCTCTCAGTGTCTCTTCTGCTCCGAGAGGCAGAGCAGAATATTCAGTCCACATGGCAGCTGAGCATAATTTAACTCAACTTTGTGATTTTGGTTATTTCAATGCATTAATCAGTAGGCACATCGTTTTAACTGTAAATATGCACATAGTTCGTTTGGTTTATCCTATACAGAGAGTAGGAGAGGTGGAGACACTAAGCATGTAAATATGACATCATGATGTACAAATATGCAAATTAGCACATTATGCCTTCAATTAGCACAGTATGTAGCTTTAGCTACTTTCTACCGAAAAATAACAATTCTAGTAAGATACGCTCTCACCAGGGCAATTTAGAGCAACCAGTTAACCTAAGACATGTCTTTTGGAATATGTGAGGAAACTGGAGCACCTGGAGAACCACCCAGACATAGGAAGCATATGCAGAGACGGAGTCAGAGGTCGGGATTGAACCGGGGATCTCTGGAGCTGTGCGGAGACTGCGCTGCGGCTACCACTCTGTTATGCTGCACTCAGTTTCCCTCAATGCCCCACCCCACAACATATATAGTGTATGTATGAACAACTGATTGGCAGTAATCCTGGGACATCTCATTTTCCGGGATTGGAGGGAGGAGGGGGTCCCTCTCAATTATTCTTCTCCTAGTTTGTTTGCCTTATATCTGCACTTACCGCCCGCTGGAAATCGGGCAGGGGTGGTGAGAGGAGGACTGTTCCCTCCACATCCCCTTTCTAGCCCCATGTCCATCCTCCTTTCTCCCCTACCGCCCTCCTTCCTCTCCCCCCCCACTCATTAGCTCAGGTCTTCACTAAATGAATCCTGGAATGGTCTTCCTCTTTTCAGACTTACCATGTACAGAGTCGCTGGTTAGCTGAACCTGCCAGAATGGGTGCACTAATTGTCCCATTCTATATAAGGCACTTCTGCAATTGAGTAACTTTTAATAGTTCTTAGAACTGTTGGAGAATGTGCTTTCATTCACGTGTGTTCGGCAGGAACTGGGGATGATTGCAGTTCTTAGAACGCCGTGTATAGGGACGTTTTGGCTCCTATTTCAGGGTAGGTACTTTACTCAGTGCATAGGAACCATGAGTGAAGTGTACAGTGATTGGTCTAGGCACGAGTGGTAGGGCATGTTGAGGGCAACTATCATTTTTAAATATACTTGTACACCAGTAGCCATATAAACACAGATCATCATGCTAAAAATGAAAAAAAAAAAGCAATAAGTCGGCCGAAATTGAAGCCCAGGCCTACATACCAGCCTACATACTATAGAATGGAGGAAGTACAGCATGATTTTGAGTGATTTCACCAACTGTAGTGTGGCTTACATCACTTCAGCGGTCCTACTGGCGGTGCGAATGCAAATCAAAAAAAGGCCCTGTAATGAATGGAGTTCTCAGGGGAGCTCTGCAGGGGCTCCCAAATTAGTCCCCAGAACTGTTTGGTGCAAAAGCACCTATAGCCAGATTTATTTATATAGTCCTTATTACAATGGAGTATTGTCTCAAAGCAGCACTATGTAGGCTACATAGCAGGGCTTACAGACTGCCAGCTATGAGATTGCTATTGCAAACAAGAGATTCGAACCCACATCATCATCATGGTGACAGTGGTGCAGATGATTATATTGAGTAGAAAAAAAATGATTCTGACCCCTTTATCAGTACAACACTAAAAGTCTGGCTGAAAATATGATTTTATACTGCTTTTATTCAGATTTTCTATGGAACCCCAAGGGTTTTACTGGTCCATAAACTTAGTCACTAAGTTTTTTTGTGCACACTTAGACACCAAGTCTTACATCTGTAAGTGCATTTGCTGTGGAGAAGTCCGGCCCATTAAAAAGAACCACAGGCTAGGTCTTCCAGCATATCAGCCCTACAAGTTGCATATTTGAGCCAGATTCCATGCTGCATTGGTCGATTCTAGCTGCATGGACTGTTTCCTTACTAGTAGCTGTATGAGTTCTGCTTGCTGACTTCACAAGTTAGATTTTTACCTTAGAGTTTACTCCTCGGGCGACTTGGTGATGCATTGGTTAGCGCTGTCGCTTCACAACTCCGAGATCCCTGGTTCGATCCTGATCCCGGGCTCCGCCTGTGTGGAGTTTGCATGTTCTCCCTCTGATTTCCTCTCACATTTCAGAGACTTGTGTTAGGTTAATTGGTGTTTCCAGAAGTGCCCTTTAGAGTGTGTGTGAGTGTATGTGCCCTATGATGGATTGGCGCCCTGTCTGGTGTTGTTCCTGTCTTGCACCCTGTGTTGCCAGGTGCTGGCTCTCCCGCGACCCTGACTAGGATAAGCAGATAAGACAATGAATGAATGATGGTTGAATGAAATTACTCGAGCCATGCAGTATACTATATTTCATCAGTTGTGCCCAGAACAGTTGGTTCCTTATTAGCCATTGCCTCATCCTGCACGTCTGTCCAGATACCTACTCAATATTCAGCACTCCAAGTTCATTTTCATCTACAAATCACAGAACTCCTTTTCTCTTGCAGCATTTAATATGCAGGCTTCATGTATCCTGGTGAGGGTGTGTAATGATTATTTAATGTTCAGATAATTGCTTAAGGGCTGCTTGCATTGCTCCTCTTATTTGCATGCCACATCTGCAGAAGAAGGCCAATGCCAGCACGCAGGTTCTTGCAGCCTCTCTGTGATCTCGGACTGACCTCCTGTGGATCAGAGGAGCTCCCTGGCCAGGCTCAGTTAGACAGCAAGGCAGTCTCTCAAATTAAAGTAGCTGTTGAGACAGAAGTTCTGTTTCATCTGGTCGGATTAATTATGCATTATAAGTGATTGTGAAATATGTTCTTTTAAGTACTTAGAGTAGGCCTCGTTATAAATTTTGCTGCTTTCTGCATGTGATGTTTGTAGAGGAAGAGTTTGGATTGAAGAAATGCCATGCATGTAGTTTGACAGTCAGAACAACAGTTGTGGGGGAGTTAATGCATAAAGGACATTTAGTGGGATTTGCAGTGATAGCACGTAACACCAGCAGTCTCGGTCAAAACTAATCAAAAGACTTAAATGGTAATTTCATGTTTGGCAGCACTTTGCATGCTAATATATGTGTATACTCCTGTCCAGACACAGACTGGAGACTTGATACCTTTTTGGTAACACTGTGTTTTACAGTGCTTTTGATGTTGCAGAAGAAACAATGACGTACAAATTCATGGATCAAGTATTCACATTGGAATAGTTATGGAAATAATTATTGCTTACAACATGCACTTATGTGCTTCTATATTTACATACATGTAACAACAGACTTGTTCATATGTTATGTGTAGGTATGTATATTATTTCAAAAATATAAAATCTAACATGGTATTTATCTAATGTATATAAGATATGAAGATATGACATGCAGGCAGAGGTGGGTAGAGTGGCAAAAATGTTATTCAACTATATATATATATATACCTTTTTTTTTTTGCAATTTGCCATTTTTGCAGCTTAAAGCTTAAAATGAAGAATTACTTAAGTATGGGTAATGAATTTTCTTGCAAAAAAAGTACTGCACTACCTATTTACATAAGACTCTAAAAAGAACAAACCTTACATATAAATACAGTAAAAAAGAATAATTTAAGGATGATTTAAACTTTTGCATTAAGGTCTGCTTTACATTATGCAGAAGCTGCTCTTATTAATGAAAGTAAATCCTGAATCAGATTTTAGAACCAAATCTATCCATTTTATAAAGCAGCATTGCTTAAGTTGTAATATTCAGCTTGTATTAGAAGCTCATTTTTATATACAGGGTGTTTGAAAGTTTGGGAACCCTTTGGAATTTTCTATTTTCTATGTGAACTTTTCCTTGCAGTATCTGGTGTGAGCCGCTTTGGAAATGACTGCATGTAAATGTTTCCAGTAACTGATAATCAGTCCTGCACATCAGCTTGGAGGAATTAACCCGTTCCTCCACACAGAACAGCTTCAACTGTGGGATGTTGGTGGGTTTTCTCACATTAGCTGCTCGCTTCAGGTCCTTCCACAACATTTCTTTAAGATTAAAATCCAGACTTTGACTTGGCTATTCCAGAACATTAACTTTAACCATTCTTTGGTAGTGTGTGTGTGCTTAGGGTCGTTGTCTTGTGCATGACAAACCTTCTCTTGAGATTCAGTTCATGGACAGATGTCCTGACATTTTCCTGTGGAATTATCTGATATAATTCAGAATTCATTGTTCCATCAATGATGGCAAGCCGTCCTGGCCCAGATGCAGCAAGACGGGCCCAAACCATGAGACTACCACCACCATGTTTCACAGGTGGGATAAAAAAAGTTCAATTTTATATTTGGCCATTCCAAAATATTGACTTCTTCTTGAATGACTTTTATGCTTTAGTAGTTGGCTTGCTGCATGACCCACTTTCTCTTGAGATGCAGTTCATGGACAGATTTTTCTTTATAAGTTGCTGGTATAATTTAGAATTCGTTCTTCCATCAATGATGGCAAGTTGTTCTGGCCACGATGCAGCAAAACAGGCCCAAACCATGAAACTACCACCAACATGTTTCACAGATGGGATAAGATTCCCATGCAGTGTTTTTCTTTTCTCCAGACATAACTTTGCTTTGTTGGTCTCATTCATCAACAAGACATTTTTTAATAAGATTTCTAGCTTGTCCACATGATCTTTAGCAAGCTGCAGACAATTTTTAGAGAGCAGTTGCTCTCAACTTCAACCATGCAATGCACACCGTTGTTGTTTAGTGTTTTCCTCATGGTGGACTCATTAACATTAGCCAACATGAGAGAGGCCTTCAGTCTCTTAGAAGTTTCCCAGGGATACTTTGTGACTTCATAGGCTGTTACATGCTTTGCTCTTGGAATGAACTTTTGATGGATTGCTCCTGGGGAAGGTAACAATGGTCTTTAATTTCTACCATTTTGACAGAGACTGTGGATTGTGTCCAAAAACTTTAAATATGAGTTTTTAACCTTTTCTTTTCTGGTGAGCATCAACAACACTTTTTCTGTTTTCATCAGAAATCTGATGTGTTTGTGCCATGATACAATTCCACTAGGTGTTGTGAAGATCAGACTTTGATAGATATAATCTTATCCCATCCAGTTTGCAATAAATGTTGGAGGTGTACACAGGTGAAATGTGTTGCTATCTCAATCGCAGAAAACCACATGCAATAGTTATAAAATTCTGTTTATTTATTTTACACTGCAATATGTAATCTTTCATAAACCTGCTTCAGACATTTCTAATTCTGCAGACTTTCCATACTCAGTACATGTGTTATTGAACAATGATGTTCAGAAATGAATTCAGATCATATTAAGACATTTAAATAGTAGGCAAAGGAAACTAACAAAATTAAAAATAATGGAGTAAAAGTGCATTTTCCAAATTGTACGTAAAAGCTACAATAAAAATTACTTTTGTTTGTTTTATGTTACTTAAGTAAATGTAGCGCATTACTACCCATCTCTGCATGTAAATAGCAATTTCCAACTGCCCCTTAGTAGCACTTTATGATGCAGAGTCGCAAACACTTTTGTATTGATCATATAGTTCACAATGCACTTAGGTCTTATGTAATGTAGTGTGAGTACATCTACTTTGGATTAAGAGTGAAGATGAGGAGAAAAAAGTTTGAGGAGATGTTTGTTCAGCCCTAATGTAGCCTAAATCAAGCTATATATCAGTACCAAAATATAGAGTAAATAGGTGTTAAAGTCTTTAATGAAATTGACTATACCTCTGTATGATTAAAAAATGTTTTGTTTCTATAATCCAACAATAAATGCTATATAAAATATATATATAGTTTTATGTAAAATTCATTAAATTAATTCATTTTAGTCAGTGGTTAATTATTTATTTTTGATAGAAAGTTTGTATACAGTGTACGAAACAATTGAGGTGGTGGGTTCATCCTTTTGACACTAAGCTATGTTACAGGTAGTTGTGTTTTCTTGCATAATTAAAGGATTGGATTTTACAGTGATTTCTTAATTAAACTATATAGCACAGGGAGCTTAGATGGTGTAGCAGTCAAATATACCACCTGGGTTCAAGTACTGGCAGTGCCTTTGGTTTGGAACGGGTGTCACATGCAGGCACAATTGGTTGTACCTGGGGGAGTGGAGGATGTTTTGGGGATACACCTCACCCACCTGGTGCTCAAACAGCGACCCCTGCCCTATCTGTGATGGACTGGCATCCCATCCAGAGCATACTGCATGATGTGTCTTCCAGAATCGACTTTTTACACCTTGTAGACTAAGGAAAAGAGGGGTTTAAGCATAAAGACCATTGCACTGTATCACTGACTGTACATATTACGTGAATAATAAGATTTGTTTAGGTGGTTAGTTACACATGTGATGACAACTTGTAAATCATGTACACTACCACATGTAATGAAGATTTCTATATTTAGTTCATTGTTCATATTCTATCCATGGAGTTACCATGTAGTTACATTGTTATTACACTGTTGTAAGCCTGTAATATAAAGTAGTGTGTTTGTGCCTTGTCTTGCTATACTTGTGAGGATCAGACGTCCCTACAATGATAGGAAAACCTGGAATTTTGACTAGTGAAGACCATTTTTCCAGTCCTCACTTCCTTAACTGCTTTTTCTTACAAAAATGGCAACTTTTATTTGAATAAAACAAGTGGCAAACGATTTGCTTTAGGTTACTGAGGTTAAGGTTGGGGGTAGGGGTATAGCATTAATTAGCTGCAGTAGTCCTCCTCTGCAGTAGCTCCATGTTTTGCTGTGTCACTGTGTTTCATACGTGCGATATCTACTCTTTACACATCACTTTGGTTGTAGTTCTCCCTGAAATTCATCTCACCTCTATCACCCTTTCCCTGTCTCTTTTCTTTTGCTCTTCACGCCCCCTTCTTACTCCCGTGATCCTTTCCCTCTTAGCCCGTCTTCATTTCCAGCTTTATACCTAACTCCTGTCTCAGCATCAACCTTCCTTTTCCTTTCTTCAAGAAGATCAATTTAGCCCAACATGATCCTCTGCTGTGTGCGCCTAATTCTTAGACTCTCACACAGCTCGCCATTGTGTCATAATCGGTGTGAAATTGATTTATGGCTCCTTTTCCACCCCTCTAAACAGCTGTTGAGTGATGCCTCCTGTCATAATCACTCCATGCCGCCGTTCCTCGCTGTCTCTGTGATGCTCCTCTCATGTGAGCCTCTTCACGCACAGTATAGTTGATGGAATTTCGTCTCACATTTATAACATGATATCTGAGTAGAGTTCCAGTGTCCTCTCTCTCTCTTTTCTCGCCGCACTACCACTACCCCCCCCCCCACCCCCCCACCCCTTCTCGCTCGCTGTTCACTTCTTCACTCACTCTCCATCTCTGGTTTTTGTGGCTTCAAACAAGCCTGCATTATTAATGCGAGTTTTACTAATTCATCTGAACGGAGCAGTGAGCAGAGCGATAGAGACAGGAAGCTGGAAAGAGGGAGAGTTGGCTGAGGGAATGTGTACGGATAATAGGGATGTATAGACGTATTCACTAAAGTTGGGTCATGAAGCAGTGCTAGCTGTACCAATCCGAAGACCACCGAGCCAGACACCTCATCAATTATGAAGGTGGGCGACATTTTATGAGACCATTTTTATTTCGGTTTAGCTATGTGGACTGACTGAAGTTTTTCCTTCCTGCTGACTTAAATCCTAAAATAGTTCTCCACAGATTTTAAGCCTAATATCTGTCTGTCTTAAATGTCCATGTGATTATTGTGTACAATAATTGAAGTGTTCTCTCGTGTTGTACAAAGTGGAAAACTTGTTCATGTATAATGCAAGTCTAAGGGCAGTTGTTGGAGTCGAAAACATTTAGGTAAAATGTCTTTGTAGAATGCTTTCATGAATTCTTCAGTCATTGCCACATTAAGTTCTGGATAATTCATATCTTTCAACAATGTGACTATGAGAAATGTGGTTGTCAATGTTGCCTGTTAGCAAGCTGAATACACACAGAACTCAACAAGCTCATGGCATGATGCCTTTATTTTATTTTATTTTTGTTTTATTCTCTTTTTAACATGGCGCCAACTGTAGGCCGATTGAACTCAAAACCTATTTAGTAACACAAGTTGAGATTTGTAGCTCGTAGCTTGGCCAGTTGCTCTGAAACACAGAGGTTAAATACACAGCAGGTTAAATACATGTGATGATGCCAATCAGATGCACCATTTAGCTAATTAACCCTGTGATTTGTGCCCCATAATTGCTCCTGCCATTTACAACTCATGATAATCCACACCCCCACCTGCCCTACCGCAACAGAATTTGTTCACTGGCGCATTTTCCACAAAGTAGCATGATTACTGCGAATTGTCAACTTTGATCCAAAGGTACTGTGCTCCCTGGAACCTGAGACTAAGCGCCTTATGACTTACTATGATAGATGTGTGGATTGGCCAATGGCTGTTTGAAGTGGATATATAAGATTTTGGGTGAGGGGAGAAAATTAGTTATGGCAGTTAAACAACCAAAATGACCCTTGTAAGTATTTTCTTTCTAACGTACAGTACATTTACATTTACGTCATTTAGCAGATGTCCTTATCCAGAGCGACTTACAACTGATACAATCTTGCATTCCAACAATGGCTAAGGGTTAAGAGCCTTGCTCAGGGACCCCACAGTAGCAGCTTGGCAGAGGTGCGATTTGAACCCTAGACCTTCCAGTCCAGAATCCAGTACTTTAATCGCTAGGCTACCACAGTCAAAACAAAATTCACATCATTTAGCAGATGCCTTTCTCCAGAGTGACTTACAATTGATACAATCATGGGTTAAGGATCTTGCTCAAGGACACAACAGTAGCAGCTTGGCAGAGGTTGGATTTGAACCCTGGACCATGTGGTCCATAGTCCAGTACCTTAACCACTAGGCCACCACACTGCTGTGCAAAAAGTACTGTGCACCATTAGATTTGTTTTAGCTATGACAAGCTTATAATAACAATATATGTTTGTTGGCGATCAGACCTAAAAATTTCAAGCTTAGATTAGTCACTCCATAATACTCTTTATCACTGATCTTTTCACCCTGTTCCTCTTCTGAAAAAGTGGTTTCTTGACTGCTACCCCTCCAAAAAGACCATTCCTGATCGAGCATGGCGGTGTCCCAACGAAGCTGTCAGATGCTACTATTGCTCAAGTGAAAGGGCACACATAAATACTGGCAACTGTAGCCTATAGAGCCTATCTAGTCTAATGGTGGCCTAGGACTTTTGCACAGTACTGTAAGTCTGTGGGGAAATGTGCCAGCTTTTGTTTCTACATTTATTCTGGTAGAACTAGCCATGTACACTCGGCCAGCTAAACTCTGCCCTTCTACATCAAAAATAATAGTGTAAGTCTGATCATGCATGAATACAGCAAAACCTTAGGGGAAGAGAAAGTAATTGGGTGTTTTACTGTTTTACTCTTGGGTTTAAAAGGATTGTAAACATACAAATACTATATATCTGTTGACATACCTTTTATTTGCCTCATTCAAAGACGTAATGTTAGAGTGAAACATACAGAGTGTTTTATAATGCATTCTAATGGCACTAACTATACTTGAGTCAGGAAACTGTAAAATATATCATCCATAGTAATCATACCCATGCTCCAGATGCTGTGGATAGAGATTGGGATGAAAAATGCCATATTATTCCATTAGACAACACACTCTATCAGACTTGTAAAGCTAAAGTGAGCTCACTGTCAACGTAATTCAGAATGTGGATGTAGCCGGACAGATTAGAGGTAGACAGCTATCTCAATGGAGCTATCGCCTATGCTTCTCTCTTCTCCTCCTCCTCTCAGCTGAGGAGCTGAGGAGGTCGAGCGCTACCCCTGAGGCAGAACTCCCAGTGTCCAAATCGGATAGGTCGTGCTGAATGTGCAGAAGCTGTCAGGTGCTATGGCTCATAACATGAGTTAGTGTAGCTATCATTGTACGTGTGAGTGTGTGAGAGAGAGCGTGTGAGAGGAAAGTAGGTAGGGAGGTAAGGAAGGACCCATAGCTATGTTCCACCAAAGCCCAGCTCATACATTACTAATGCTCCGAGCAATACATGTCTCATTCATAATAGATAACCCCTCCTGCACCTGCAATGTATATCATACACACTATAAAGAGGTCAGCCATTCGCTGGTTCGGTGTGTGTCTTGGTGCCGAGGTTGTTGGGCTCTGGGTGGGCAGGGTAGGGTCTCTATAGAATCGAATCTGTAAATCAGCAATCAGGCTCACTGCAGCATGGCATGCTTAGCCACACCTAGCCACCCCCCCTCCCCAAACTCATTCCACCTAAACAGTCGCACACGCCTTCTCTTGCTTCCCCCAGTTCATGTCTCATAGCCTCTTTCACTTGCGGACAATTTATGGTAATTGAGAGCAGGCAAAACTTGCTTCATATGGCGGAGGGGAAAATTGCCTGCTCAGAGCTGTAAATTAACTAAGCAAAAGGAGATTCAGGAATTACGTCTGCTCTGCAGGAACTGAGTGTTTATCAGGTGGAAAAAAAGCATTTATCAGGTGCTCAGTGGCACAGGATGAAGCCAGGCTGCACCGGCCAGCTGGGCATTGAGGGGCAGACTGAGCGGTCCGGCTGGGCACAGCCATTTCCACAAAGCTAATGCGATGGTGAATAGGCCTTCACAGCTCGGATGAAACCTGGCTAACTGTGGCCAGTTTTAGGGGAACAGATGCCTGGCTCCATTTCATTTTACACCACACTTGCAGTTTTATCTCACACCCCCCCTCCCACCTCAACAGGGATCCAAATCAAGGCAGGAAAGGAGATCTTTGGACTCTCCCTCACCCTCCCCCCCTCCCCTTTCCTGTATTAATTTCTTCATCTTCCTCCCTCCTTCCCCATCCCTTTTACGCTTGTTTCCTCTCCCTCCTATCTTCCTCTCTCCTCGCGTCTGTCATCTCATGATAACTCTCCCACTGCCTTCTACCCATCGTTTACCCCCTTCGGATCACCCTCCTGCTTTCACCTCTGATCTCTTACCCCTTTATCCCCTAACACATATTTCCCCACATCTAGATGCTTCGCTCATTTTCATTTACACCACACTTGCAGTTTTATCTCACCACCCCCCCCTCTCCACCTCACAACAGGATCCAAATCAATTAGGCAATAGAGTTGACAAAAGGGGTAATTTGGATCCCCACCCTTTACAATATGGTGGAAGTGAGTGTTTTTTTAGCTGGGAGTGTTGATAAGAGGGAGGAGAAGAAATTGAGTGGTTCTCTACCACACCTTCAAAACACCGATTTTATGATTGTGTGTATGTATATCCCCGGTGTGTTGTTGTTCTGAAGATGAAAAGGCTAAAGTAGTTGATCTGAGTCCCACATCAGTGTTATAAAACATGCTGTACTGTTTGAACCGAAGGCACTTGCCTGTGTTTGAATGTGCGCGAATGTGCATGAATGTGCACAGACACCAAATGAACAGAGGATCTAAGCCATCTATAATTTACTGCATTTTTATTTACCTCATCAAACAGCTGCCACCAAAAATCAGATGCCAAATGGGAGCCGTTCGTACCATAGAGAACAGGCCGCCGAGTAAAGGTCTACTTTATCTGGGAACTGCGTTTAAATAATGAAGCTTTAATGGCGTGGAATAGAGGGAGCTGGAGTCTATAAGCGCTGAACGCATGCAATAACCCAAGGAGAACTCAATTTAACAAGCCACCTCCCATACGATTAGAAATAATCATGCTATAGATATTTCTTTACAAAAATGAACACGCTTTATTAGGACTCTTTCTCATCTTGTGGCATTTACCCAAGTGTTGTTTCTCATTTCATTTCAGGTTTGATAGGTGCCAGAATAGCCAACATTGACGCTAATGGGCTACAGTGACATGTGTTGGTTAATGTCTCTCATTTAGTGTTTGTAGCCCATTTATAATTATCTTATAACAATCATTAAATGAAGTTAGAAAATCATGATCATAAAAACAGTTTAGTGTACTCAAATCTGCTTAAAACCTGAATATATTTGCGAAATGGCCGTTTTGCGTATAGATGTTCTTCACACATTACCCAAGCATATCGTATTAATGTTTAAAAAAGTCATAATTTAAGCGTGGTTTATGTTTCCAACATCAAAAGTCACCAGATGGTCAGGCGCTTCATATAAAGGGAGGCAAGGTCGTTCAGAAAAGTAAGTCTATGAAACAGAAATTGTTTTCACCTTAAGGATAAGCAAGTAAACTTGCGAACAGGTTAGGTTGGGAACTTTGATTATACACCTGTGAAGATTTGAAGAGAACTGAGGCATAAATAATTTCCCAACATACCCAATTGAATAGTATTCAAAATAAGGAACCCTACCAGCAATGTTGAAACTACAGTATTTACCAAGAAGCAGAGCAAAGACGATAAATGCTATGAATTAATACACGTATTTTAATCAATCAAGCAGCATATTTCTCTTTCGAGTGCAATGGGGATGATCCTATTCCATTTTAGCTAGGTCATGTTGAGTATCAGGATTCAGATAATGATTAGCATTCTGTTCACGTCACATGTAAAGGCATTCATCAAACCCATGACATTGTGGTCCATGAATGTATATAATGTACATTATACCTAATAATGCATACACTATATGGACACCAAAAAAAGAACATCCAAAACCTGGGTGTAAGTGTGGAGATTTTGGAACATGACTATGAGGTCGGCTTCAATAAGCCCTGGTTTACTTTTGGCATTCCAGTACATTTTCAAGGTGTCTGATGGAGCCCATGTCAAGGTGATCCTGTGCAAGCCAAGCAACATCTCAAACAAAGTTGGCAAACCAATTCTCTGTGGACTTTGTTAAGGACAGCAGGGTGGAAGGTTGATGAACTGACTTGTTGGAAGTTGAAACCTATAAATGAGTCGCTGGGTATTTGTTTGTGTGGAATTCATAAATGTATGGTTTGTATTATGATTTATATTATGTGTTACTAGTGAGTGTTGCTGAAATAGAGCTAAATAATTAGTAGGGGTGACCACAAAGTTGTGTCTGTATATATTGGTATTGGTGGTAGCGCTTTTAAGCAGATCAAAATACAGAACACGAAAATGCAATTTATTTCTTATGTATTTCTTATTTCCTTATTTTTGAAAATAAGGTGAAAAAAACATAGTGGTCAGGTTTTATGATCTGATTTGCGTAGTACATCTATTTCAGTCTAATTGATGAAAGATGCATTTGACTGTGTGTAAAAATACATGTGACCTTACAAAAATACAACATCACTGTTTGCAGTCCTCCCCCATATGCCGCAAGTCTTAGGCCACCTTCGGAATTGTTGATTTAACAAAGGTATAATGACCATATATAACATATTGTCGAAGATTGGACCCACAATTTAAACTTGGATTCATCATTCTATTATATTATTTTCCACTCTTTGTGAACTGTAGTGTATTTTAGTCTTTTCACCTTGTTCCCCTTCTGGGAAAAAAGTGCTTTCATGGGTGTTACCCTTCCAAAAAGACCATTCCTGATGAAGCTTCATTGGACTGTTGAAGGATCAACTTGGGATCTTGATGAATGCTGCTATTGCTCAAGTGTAAGGGGAGGTGACACTAAATCCTTGCCACTGCAGCCTACAGTAGCTGTTTTTTACTAGTTTTTATATTGAAATACCCTGTATGTTCTGGTTGTATTCCAGTAAAGCTACTGAGAAATAATATGGTCATTCTGCCTTTGCTAAAACATTTGTACATGTAATCCAATGGTGGCCTAACATAAGACTTTTGCACAGTACTGTACATATTAAGCACATTGCACATAAAATGCATAATTACAGTTATATGCTGGAGTAACAGATCTGTCTGTCTTTAGGGGCTGTTTTATGTAGAGTATCATAAATTAGTTTTGAACATATCTTGCCCAAAGGTGCTGAGAGCTGCGATTTTGTCTCACACCAAAATCTGTGAGGCTAATCTCTGTCTATCCATTCCGCCAGCCTCCTGATTAAGCAGAGAGCACAACATGTGCTTAATATATTACCACTGCCTGTTTACTACCGCACCCCATTGTTTGATAGACATCTGAAACCTCCTACTGTTCGAACACACCACAAACTCTACGGGTCCTATAATGTCTTTTCGGGGGGAAAAAAAAGTATAAACCAGACTTAAGGCTGTGTGTATCACATACAATTATCTGAAATGTTCAGTCGGGCTCAGTGTGATTTTAGTTGACACGCTAATGAGCTGGTGATACTCTTGTCTAGCACTGCTCAGGTTACAGCCTTCTCGGGGGAGTCTACAGTGAAGCCTGCTCTTGTTGTGAAGAGTGTGTATCCATATGCTGTTGCTGTGCTTGTTTGTGTGAGTGTGTGTCTGCGCATTCAATGTTAGTTTTCTGCTGTCAGGCCTGCAGTAAGTGTGTCACATCTGCTCCTCACTCCATTACAGAGCTGCACAGCTTTCTAATGGCTGTCCCTACACCTGTACACACACTGCGCTCCAATACCTCTCCCAGTGCTCCCTCTGTAACGGCACATTCAAAGCAGCGTTGCAGGCATAAACACGCCTGCGCACGCGAGCACGCGCATGCTACTCTACACCCTACTCCCCCCAACTCTCATTTCTTAGGATGAACTCCCTATTTGCTAATTTTCCCCTTTTGCTATAATAGTCTGAAAAATTCATGAGCTCCTCCAAGGGCAAAATACTGTACCAGTTAGCGGATGAATATTTTATTGTACGCTAAACTCTGAGCAAGCACGTGAAGACAGGGCGGATTTCCTCTCCGCAGACCACCGGTGCCACGGTTTGACGTATAGAAGAAGGATTGTTTGCAAAACAACTCACGCCATGCCTAACCATCTGACCAAACCGCAGGAAGGGGCAAACAGCTGGTTTTAAATTGTTCATCTCTTTTCTTAATGGCTTGCTTGTAGGAAGTTTCCTATTACTAATGTGATGGGTTTTTACCCTGGATCATTATGGTCCCGCCTTCATTCTGTGAGGATCTCTGTTTGCTGCCCCGTGGATTGTTTCAGATGGGCCGATCAGTTTGGAGAGTCTTGGGCTAATAAATAAGTAAGCAGTGTAGGAGCTCGTCAGCCCTCCTGAATGAAGAGCCGTGGACAGGGGGAGGGTTGTTTGTTTGCTTTTACTAAGCAAACATGCCATGTCCTCTGTGACTTCCATCTACTGTTCCTTCTCATAATGTATGACCTCTTTGTTTCTGAGGCACCGGGAGGAGTCTCCCATCAATGGTTCTGGCTTCAGGTTTGGTATTTCTCCTTATATCAGAGATGAAGTCCACGAGAGTGGCTCTCACTGGCTTCTCCGTCGATCGGTTCCCCTCCTTCACCCATCCTCCATTTTCTCAGACGTCCCTTTCGGCCTGTCTTGGAGGAAATTAATTTGATTGGGCAGAGTACTTGCCAGTCAATATTTTAGGCTAAAGATGCTGAAACAGGTGTAGGGCTGCAGCGAGGCATCCAACAGCCAACTGGAGACAGGCCAACGTGTCTCTGCAGACTGAGAGAGACGGATGGGGGCCGGGGGGCTGTGACCTGTCACAATCCTGTCTCGCCACAGGTAATGAAATGAGACTGAGACGAGCACATGTCCTTACTCTTCAACGTATTTATACATTTGGCTAGACTTGGGGACCGATTCGATTTCCAAAAGCTAATAACCAAATAACACTGGTGCAACCTAATACTGATTGTGTTAAAAAAAAATCAATGGCCATATGCTCTGCTTAAGACAAACAGATTACCGTGGCTCTGTCCAAAAATAAAACCAATTTTTAATTTAAATTAATTTTTATGTTTTTGCACGGCATGAACATGCAGCAGGTAGTGCCGGTTTCTCAAAGCTGTGACATCCTGGATTTTATCCCGAGCTCTGGTGACTGCTTGAGTGGAGTTTGGCACTATTTCCTTTGACCACATGGGTTTTCTCTTGGTGCCACCTTGAAAACTTGCAAGCAGGTGGATTGGCTTCTCTAAATTGCCCCTAGGTGTGAGCGAGTGCATATGACCACAGTTACCTGCATGGAAAAAAGGCTTTGCAATCTACCACCCTATCTGGCCATGAAATCTCTATGGACCACCCAGCTAGTCGTCTTGAGTCAATGTTGACTTAGCATCATGTGCAGCAGAGAGCAAGATGAGATAAGTGCAGATGAGACATGATAGCACTTTTGAAATGTAGATAAAGGTGTCAGGTGCCTTAAAAGGGAGCCTCGTGAAACTAGTAATGCTTTATTGGATTTATTATTATTTTTAATTAATTATGTTGTTATGTTTTGTATTGCAATGCAATAAAAGCAGTAATTTTATAGAAATTTTAACAGCTTGGGAACTGTTAAGCATCTATCCTCAGTAGTTCCTTGCTTTCCTCATCACTGTCTTTAGCTACAATCCACCATGCAGGAACACGTACTATCAGTATCAGTATCACTACTGAAAAAATGCAGGACAACCTTATTCTTGACTAGGTCACTATTATAAAATACAAATAAAATGATCTGATCCCAGAGGGTGAGTGGAAAATTGTGAGAAACTGATCAAAACTGAAACCTAAGTTTTATACTAAAACTCCAATAAAGAGTAATAACTTACATTTATGTCATTTATCAGACGCCCTTATCCAGACCGACTTGCAGTCTATACATTCTTACAGTCCAAGCAATTGTGGGTTAAGGGCCTTACTCAAGGACTCAACAGTGGTAGATTGGCAGAGGTGGGATTTGAACCCTGGACCTTCTGGTCTATAGTCCAGGATCCTAACCACTAGGCCACCACAGTCCTGAAAAGCAATATATATGCAATTAGGTATAGATATCAGCAGAAGTTGGAGAATACAATATTTAAATAAACGTTTAAGCAACCAAGTGTATAACAAAAAGAAAAATCAATATGGCCAGTATTTGTGAAAGAGGTGATTCTGTGAGTTAAATAATTAGTACAATATGGCAAAACGTTTCCTTGTAGTTACAATGGTTGCAACCCAAAAGTTGGTGGACATCCAAATCCTGGGTATTAATATTGGAGTTTGCCCCAACCATTGCTGCTACAACAGGCTTTGTTTCTCTAAAAGGGCTTTCCCCTAGATTTTGGAACATAACTGTGAGGTCAGGTTCTGATGTTAGACAATAATCCATGGCTCACTTTTGACATTCCAGTGCATTTTCATTGTGTCTGATAAAGTTGAGGTCCAGGTTCTGTGCAAGCCAACAAGGTTCTCAATCAAAATCATCAAACCAATGTTCTATGGACTTTGTTTAAGAACAGCAGGGCAGAAAGTTGATCAGTTGACTTGCTGGAAGAGGAAACCTATACGTGTCATATTGAGAGTCAGTACTATCTGTTCTACAGCCACTGTTTTTCTGTGGAGAATCCAGAAATGTATGATGTCAGATTAGAAGGCAACACCACCAATAGTCTTGACCGTTTCTTTCAGCCTTTGGATTGTAGTACGTTGTCTGACACGTAGCCCACAAATGCAGCCATGGACCAGATTAGTACCTGTCCTGTAGTAATACAAAGTTGAATGTGAGTGGTGCTCGTAAAAATGGCTTCCAGGTATCATAAATCACACCGCAGTTTCTAACTAATCTATTTTCCATTAATAGAAACATTTCAAATAGCATGTTCATGAAAACAAGGCTACAAAACAGATGATACCCAGTCTCCTGGATGTGTTATAAAATCAGAATTGATGTTTAATTTCGGTGTTACCAAGTGTGCACACACGTATTAACGGGGATTTTAAATGCAGCCCTCAGTGAATTTTAGACGCGTGTTTGGTCTATTAAGGTCTTTTTTGCTCCTTTTTTATGCGTACACAGAGGCGGCGGTGGTTAATTATCCTCCCGGAAGGTGATCCGGAGAATTATCTCAGTTCTAGCTGAGCACCGTGACCAATGGATTGTGTCCAGTGGACAAGTGAGCATGTGCCTGTGTGTGTGCACGCCATGCTCTGGGGTTGATAGGGCTGTCAGAGATACTCGGCTCCCACCTCAGGGACAGGGGTTTAGAGATGCTGTGATTGGTACTGGAGCTCTCTCTTGTAGGACAGGTCTTAATGTAAAACAGCAGGACAATAAAAAGACAATGGAGAGCCATGATAGCCTTGGCTCCCTACTGCGCTTTCTGAATGGGGTCGGGAATGGCAGTGCACACGATCGATGACCAGAAAGGAAGAGAAAAAAAAAAGTGGGGGGGAAGGTGGATGAAGTCTGCTGATTAGCAAGGTTGGCAGGCGGCAGTTGCACCCCAACTTCACTCAGTCTCTTTTGTCACTCTTTCTCTCTCTCTCCTTTATCTTTCTGTCTCTCTCACTCTTACTCTTATGGCGTTCTCTGTTCAGCAGCTCTTTTTCTCTCCTCAGACTTTGGGTACTGTTTGCCTGTTACTCCCCATGGCATTGCAGTGACATGGCATTTAATAGACTCCCTGGTGTGAAACAAACTACCTCAATTAATTCCTCAGCCTCGGCCCTGGCCTCTACTGAGACACTAACACCAGTAGCCCCTCTGGCTGTCAGAGTGTGTATGTGAAAGTGTATAATAGAGACCGTGTACCAGAGAATTGTGTGTTTGAAGAAAAGAAAAAAAAAACTAGGGATTTTTGGGGTACGATTCAAAAGTCCAAAGGTATATTCTGAAACATACTCTTTCTTAGTTTGTTTTTTCTCGTCCTGGGATTTGTGATTGTTTTCCACAGGTTGTTATTTTTTTATCATGATTTTGAATGTCCAAATGAAAATTCTCCAAAGTCGTGATTCTATTTCCAGCACCAAAGAACTGAGCGTCGGCGAGAACGGTAATAGTGAATAAAGCAAGTGCGTCATAATTTCAGCACACAAAGCAAAATTCAACATTGAAGAAGTGCTCAGATTAAAATTGTTCTTTGGTCTCATCAGCCGTTTGCTTACCCAGCTCATATTGGAGGCAATGAAATTACTAAGGCTCATTAGCTATACTGAGAAGATAATAATTTGTATATTAGTATTCTTTTGATTATTACCCTTTTAGTTTACATGAAAAAAGACTAGGACGTTGTCAGAACACAAAAACCTCCATAGTTGGCACTGTGTGAGATCAGAAAACAAACATATTTGGGCTGCATTTGTGCTGAAGCATTTTGAAAGCTTTAGAAAACTTTAGAAATATAATACCACAGTTACTGTTATAGGGGAAAGGTATACAATTAATATAGTATATCAGCTATTTTCCTATTTGATCAACAGTGGTTTTCCCAGGCAAATCCTGTTTGAATATCTGAAAAAGGATAAATTACTTACATACATACAGAAACAAAGCAACTAAAGGGAAGAAAATAAGCAAATAGTGACTATATTTCCATTTTTCCAGATTAAGGAACTAATACTGAAATCATGTTGCCCCTTTAATTGTTTGTCTTCTTGATACCAAAATTGTGTGAGTACCAAAACACACTGGACCCATTGTAAAAGTATTTTCATTCCCAAAGAGCCAAATGATTAAATACTTTATGTAGTAAAAAGCTTTATATTACAGCTTTTGGGGTGAATTTTTCGCCGTTTCAAATATTACTGAGTGTGCAATAAGCAGACATCCGCTCTTCATCATCATCATCATCTCCTCTCCAGGTTTCCTCCCACACTATGAAGTCATTTTGGCTACCTGTCAAAAGCACCTTTGTTCATTTTCAATTTTTTCTGCACCAGTGTGCATGCCCTAACCAGAGAGAGAGAGAGGTGTACTGTGTTATTCGGCTCACATTCCTTCTCTCTCTCTCTCTCTCTCTCTCTCTCTCTCACACACACACACACACACACACATTCACACACATACTCGACCTTGATATCTTGAAAACTAAGATGTAAGCCCAGGTTGTTGTTGGTGTGTGTGGGTGTGTGTTTGTGTGTGCGGCTGTGGCACTGGTGGTGCTGGCAGGGCAGGCTGCACCCTATCCTGGGGCTTGACCATCTGGGCTTATTGACTGGTTGTTCAGCGGGCACGGTTGTGAGAGAGAGAGAGAGAGAGAGAGAGAGAAACACAGAAACACAGAAACAGAGAAAGGCAGAGGAGTCTAGTTCTCTGAAAACCATCCTCAACCTGACTTTAACAGGTTTACCTGCACCTGAGCTATTCGTGATCCCTAACCTCCATCCTAGTCTGCACTCCTCCAGTGGCGGTGTGTACGGTTCCAGTTGTTAACACACTAGTAATGCATGAGCTCTCACTCCCCTGGGCTTCTGCTGTCATGGTCTTGTGGCTATAACAGAGAGAATACCACACGGCACGGGTCCAGGTGTAGAAGCTGAATTTTAACAAAAGCATTGTCATAGACACAGTCAGGAGGATACTTCTCAGAGTGTGTCTGTGTGTGTGCTTGAGTGTGTGTGTGTGTGTGTCTTTAAAGAGAGAGATTGAGATGAAGAGAGCGCTGACTCAATCCATCAATGATTCAACAGGCCAGGGAAGCTGTGTGAGGCTCTATATCTGCCAGGCCAGCACTCTTGGACTGAGGCAGAAACTCTATCACTCCTGGGGCCTCCACGCCCAGGGCCCTCCAAGGTACACACTCTGTCTAGGAGAGCGCTCTCACGCACACACACACAAACACACTGCAGATAGGAGTGAACTATGTGACCGGGTTGACCACACCTCTCGCTGAAGCAGATACGACATGGTCCTGCCATCTGCTCCAGGGAATATGCATATGCCACCCACACAGCACCTCCAACACACACACACACACACAGCATTGGTAATCATATGGTTTAGGGACTTTCCACTGATTTAATGGCTACTGTAGCTTATTATTGCTCCACCAAACCTTAACCTCAGTACGCAAAACAAAAAAAGCAACCATTTCACCCTGGCTTTCAGTACAATTTGCAGTAAAATACCAGCAACATTGCTGTAATTAATCCAATATGACAAACGTTATTATTGTTATGATATGTCTAATTAGAGCTTGTGGTATATGGCTGTAGATATGTATATTCACTGTATATTCATTCATTCATTCCTTGTCTCATCCGCTTATTCTAGTCAGGGTTACGGGAGAGTCGGTGCCTAGTGGGCAACACAGGAACAAACCTAGACAGGGCGCCAAGCCATCATAGGGGCGCTATGGAAACACCAATTAACCTAACACGTGTCTTTCGACTGCGGGAGGAAACGGAGTGGCCAGAGAAAACCCACGCAAACACGGGGAGAACATGCAAACTCCACACAGGCGGAACCCAGGGTCGGGTTCGAACCGGGGATCTCGGAGCTGTGAGAGAACAATACTAACCACTGCACCACCGTGCCGCCACCAATGAATATAAAGATGGTTTATTTACCATGTCTGAAAGTAGTCGGTCATTTATATAACTATAACGAAAATACGTTTGCATTCAAAAGTTTGTAATCAGTAAGAAATGTATTTAGCCGCAAGGACAGTTTAAATCAAGTACTTTTTCTTGGATCGCAAAATACACTGACATTTATAAAGTTCAGTTAGAGGTTCAAACTTTCCAAAATAACACTGCATTCTTAAGAAACACATCACTCGACTGCTGTGTTACGAAGTCAAGACCACGGCACATATCATACTGCCATTAAACCAAAGATTTCATGCTGTTTTAAGCGAAAAGGGCAATCACGGTCAGGCCAGGATAGAGAAAGAAGTGGAACGCCCAGATTAACAATTGCACAAGTCAATAGGTGCATCAGAGTCTGTATTGAGACCACACTCCCGTAAAAGGTCCTCAGCTGCCTGCTTCCTTAAATCCTGCCTATCTAGACAATGAAAAGAAGCACCAAACATTATAATGTAATTTATGATTATTTAGTAAGGTATCCAATCATAACAAGGGTTGATCTATGAGAAAACTTGACGATGCCAGAATTTACCAAGTGGGCAGCCATTTGCCGCTTCGAGAAATCGAGATTGATCAGACCAGGCAACATTGTTCCGGTCTTCTATTGTTCAAGTTTGGTGAGCCTGTTCTTAGTGGAATGAAGTGGCACCCGGTGTGGTCTTCTGCTGTTGTAACCCATTTGCTTCAAGGTTTGATCAGTTGTGAATGGTTATTTGAGACACTGTTGCCTTTCTAGTAGCTCGAACCAGTCTGGCCATTCTCCTTTGACCTCTGGCATCAGCAAGACAAGTTTCACAGAGAGAAATGTTGCTCACTCAATATTTTCTGGGTTTTTTTGGACCATTCTCCGTGAGCCCTAGAGACGGCTGTGCGTGAAAATCTCACTAGATCAGCAGGTTCTGAAAAACTCAGACCAGCTCGTCTAGGACCAACAATGATGACATGTTCAAAGTCACTTACATCACCTTTCTTTCCCATGCTCAGTGATGCTTTGGCAAGTCCTCTTACCATCTCTACATGCCTAAATGCGTTGAATTACTGCCACGTGATTGTCTGATTAGATATTTGCATTAACGAGCAGTTGAACAGGTGTGCCTAATATAGTGGTGAGTGTATCTAATAAAATATGGGTTAACATCTAATCATACATCTTTTTTATTAATCTTCCACCACAACATCATCTATGCAAATATGTTGTACCATGCATTTGAATCCCAGCAGTACCACAGCTTAACAATGGAGAGTCCTGGAGTGTATACTGGGCTCTTTGTGATTTCTGGGTTCATCAGTGCAACATTATCTTATGTACACAGTATTAGTTTCCTCCAAGAGCTTTCAGCTGCACTGCATAAACAACATTGTGGCCTCTTGTATCTAAAGCACATATTACCTGGCATAGGATATTCATTTAGTGTAAGAGGGAATCCATAAAAATGGTTTTCTCAAAGGTGCGTAAACAAGTTGAACAAATTTGCCTACTTAAATTCTGAGTGTGTTGTGAGAAACAAACCATGCCAGGGTTTTTTTTTTTTCCTTCTTTTACATTGACCCAATCACTTCTTCAAGTGCAGCACTCTGTAATTTTGTGTTATTCTGACCTCTCTTCAGCTCCTCTAATAGGTGATTAATTGAGGCCTAATCGGCACTTAGTTAGCACTTAATTAGTTCCTCTCTCTTGACCGGTGGAATGAGATGATGGAGCGTGCCGTAAGCAGAGCCTTATCCCTTAATCCATCATCCCTATGCATCTTAAACAACGGCGTTAATCTAAATTTAATAACACCTTCATCAAAAGTCCACTGCTGTGCAGACAAGTAGGATTCCCTTATCGTTTGTCTGCGTCGCACGTTCGAAGATGAAAGAATACTACCGTTTGATATTTACTGAGCTACAATGCAGCCCAGGCTGCTATTTTGGGTCCCAAACCAGGCGGCAGCTGCTCTTTTCGCGCAGCTTAATGGGCTAACCTGTTGAACAAAGGCTGCTAGTAGAACGACTCCAAGCAATACACTATATAGATTGAGTCTCTGTATCTGTGGCTGTGTTTTCTATTTTTTCTCTCTCTCCTTATTTGCCATGCATACACCTCCACGAGTACGTCTCATCTCTTCTTCCCGCCTTCCACTCCTCCCGTCTCTCGAAGTCAAGTGGCATTTCCATTTTCAAATTGCTTCCTACTCCTTTGTGAATAGAATCGAATTACTCTGAAAAGGACTGATTGATTCTTTCTAAACACAATAGTTGTCACTGTTTAAGCCCGTAGCAGCCGGTCTCTCCCTCTTATATTGGCTATTGAGTCGGCCCCAAGCACTGGTAGCACTCATTATTGTGGTCGCTGAATGGTAAGAAGTAAGGGCTTGTAACTGATTGTGAGACAAGGGGTGAGGGTATAGACGGAGATACAAATCAAAGAACCTGTCTTGTGATTGGCGGGCCAGTTGTTTTAGGGTTTAAACGTATGGGATGCACAGATGCATGCCTGTGGTTCGGTCCACTTGTGTCTCGCACTGATGTGAATTAGACTGCAATGGGCTGTTTCCAGTATAAAAGCGAAGGATAACTTAATCAGGGCTTGCTCAATTTGGGATTGGACGTAAATATTAGGAGATAATCTAAACTTAAAGTTGCTTTGAGACAATGCTCCATTGTAAAAAGCGCTGTATAAATACATCTGACTTGACTTGACTTTTTTGGTCTGCTATGTTGCAGTTTTGTGAAAACATTATTGACCGACCTCACCACAACTTTTAAGTCGAGGTGGCTCAGTGGTTTAGGCTTGGACTTTTAACCAGAATGTTGAGAGTTTAAGGGCGTACTGTACACTAGATGATCTGTACCGCACCTGAGCACGTTTGACTAGTGTGATTGCTCCATACCGTGCGCTGGTGTGTTATGCTGAACTGTTCTCAGGCTCGCTTGAGGTGAGCTCAGGCACGATTCAGTTGGACACAGGCACAGAACTCATGTACTGTGACGCCATAAAAATCTTCTTATACCTGTAGCACGAGTTGCCATAAATTGCCGCATTGCAGAATCATCACATCTTTAAGGTGTATGATGTGTGTCAGTGCACCCAAGACAACTCCAAAAAAGTCCACTGTGTTGTGAAAGTACGTCTTATCATGCAAAAAAGTAGTATCGTGATGATGTACGTGTGCTCAGGCCCAGAATATTTAAGCGCAGTGTGAGTGCAGGCCAGTGGGGGAGATGGGAGGGGGGTGAATTGTCCTCTATCACAGTACGGGCCAACCGGGCATAGTGTGAGTACACCCTACACCCAGCTGTGCTAAGCTATCACTGTTGGCCTCGTGTGCAAAACACTTGACACTTTCATTGTAGTTTGCTCCAGATAAGAGCATCTGGTAAATACTGTAAGTGCTTATGACATGTTCTGGAGTTTTGCAATCTTGCCATATATACCGGTAAACCACTATATACATGTTTGTTTGGTTTTATTTAACGTCACTATCAGCATCAATGGCCATTTCTATATTTCATTGTCTATACACAAGGTTATACCAAGACTAGTCATATATGTACTCACAAAATTCAGTGACAATTTAGCGTAATCAATTAACCTAACATGTGTCTTTGGACTGTGGGAGGAAACCAGAGACCTGGACTAAACCCACACAGACACAGGGAGGACCACTCAGTGAGGCAATGGTGCTACCCACCGAGCCACTAAGCCGTCCACTATGTAAATGTAAACCCATGCCTATAAGCTGTTTTATTCAGGCTTCATTCAATAAATTGTCATTGAACTTAATCAATCTAACTCCCCGTTCTATAACATCTCATGATACCATTTTTTCTTCAGCCGTGTGTGTGCTGGAGAGAAAGTCTGTTTCTGTGCACCAGGTTAGGTAAGCAGGCAGCCTAATGGTTTGGAGCATATATATTTAATGGGAGTGGTGGAAAGCCATAGTGAGTGTGTGGTTTATGGATCGAGTCCTGGTAACAAAACCACAGCTGTCAGAGCGGAAGGCTGAGGACCAAGAGAGAGATAGATGAGTGCCGGTGCCCACAGCGACCCTGCTGCTCCGGGTGCAGATGGGCTGCGGGGAGGCAGGAAGTGGGAGCAAGCTGTCTTCCTGTTCCAAAGCGTCGGCTTGGCCAGTCAGCGGGCAGCCATGGGCTGGCTTTAAATACACGCCTCCTGCCTGCTGATGGGGCCGTGGACTCGGTTCAAACCAGTATGTGTTTGGCACCACAGCTACCATGAGAGGATATACCTTTGGAATATCAGCAGTGGATTTTTTGGCAGCCTGGAAAGATGACCATTTGAACTGTTTAATCCAAATTCCAAGAAAATAAATCTGTTTAGGAATCAGTGTTTGTACTTGTTTTAGCTTGCTAAATTGATTAGATTTAAGGTGAAATCGAAGCCTTTTTTTTTGTAAACTGTCATAATTCACTCATTTAAATGTAACAGTGCAATTAAACGAAAATTCTAAATATTGTATATTCAAAAAATATGTATGTATGTGTATATATATACCTATAATATATAATATACATATATATATATATATATATATATATATATATATACGATATATTTGTACCTATTATCCGTACATATCTACTGGTCCTTTCAAAAAATTAGCATATTTGTGAATAAAGTTAATTCTTTCCGGACAATGTAATGATAAAATTAAACTTTCATATATTGTAGATTCTTGCACTTCCAAGCATGAACAATATTTTCAAAGTCTTTTATTGTTTTTAACTACTACTGCTGATTTTGGCATACCAGCTCATGAAAACCAAAATCTCACAACATTCTAGGCATATCAAATCTACCAAGTTCTGTAAACGATCTATTAACTAATCCTCTGATCACGCGAATTAACCCTAAACACCTGCCAAGATCCTGAGTCTTTGCAAAACCTCCCAGCCCTTGTTCATATCATCAACACACCTGGAAATCTGATGGGTAAGACTGCCGACCTGACTGCTGTCCAAAGGCAATCATTCGGACATCTCCAACCCTCAAACACGAGGGTTAAGACACAAAGAAAGTTCTGAACGATAGGCTGTTCCCAGAGGCTGTATCAAGGCCACCTCCTCAGTGTGAAAGTCTGTTGGGAAGTGAAAAGTGTGGCAGAAAACGCTGGTGCCACCACTAGACGAGGTGACCGGGTCACCCTGACGGTAGGAAATTGTGGGAGAAGCTCTGTCCGATTTCCAGAGCCACCGAAGTGCACAAGGCGTGTGTGCAGGCCATGGCTACAGGTTGCCTCAGCATTCTTCCCCAGGTCGAGCCACTTTTGAACCAGAAACACCAAGCGGTCGAATGCACCGGACCTGGTGCTACAGATAGAAGCAAGCACTGACGGTTTCGCTGCAGTGGTTCCAAGTACTTCACAACATCCAGAATTATTCTCGGATGAAAGACAAATTTGCATTGTCCAATATAATCGGAATCCAAGCTCCACGAGTCCTGGGAAGACTGGGAGCAGGAACAATGCCAAAATGTCTGAACCAATGGGTCAAGTATACCCACATCGTCAGTGATGGTCGGGGTGCCCATGTCAGCTGCTTGGTGTGTCGCCGTGTGTTTTATATCAAGGGCAGGTCAATGCAATCTACGCGATCAGGACGATTTGGGAGCACTTCATGCTTCCATCTCCGCTCGTGAGCTTTATGGAGTTAAACGTTTCCATTCTCTCACAGCATGACCTGGCACCCTGCTCAGCTATGCCAAAACCACTCTGTCAAATGGCTTATAACATGGAACCCATGTATGACTCGCGTTTGCCTCAGCTTGGGCCTGTCCAGCTCTCCTTGACACCTCGAAACCTAGAGAGAGAATCTGTGTGGTATTTGTGGTAAGAGAAAAGTTCGAGAGTACAGAGAGACCCACATCTGGTGAGCTTAAGGCCGCGAACGACAGCATCCTGGGCTCCAAACACCTCAGTCATTCCACAGGCTGATTGCCTCCATGCCCACGCCGCAGTGGAAGCAGTCATTTCTGCAAACGGATCCCGACCAAGGGTAGTGTGAGTGCATAAATAAGTAAAAACATAAGAATCTTGAGGTTGGACTTTTTTTTGTAATGGGTAAAAAAAAAATTAAAAAACACTTTTCCTTTATTGGTCGGGGATGAAATATGCTCATTTGTAGAATTTGGGGTTTTCATGAGCTGTATGCCAAAATCATCAGTATTAACACAATAAAAGAAACTTTAAATATTTCCAGTTGTGTGTTTGTGTGGCAGTGAATCTACATATATGAAGTAATTTGTATCATTACATTACGGAAAGAATTAAACTTTATCACAATATGCTAATTTTTTGAGAAGGACCAGTATATATATATATATATATACATATTTTTTTTGTTTGTTTGTTTGTTTGTTTTGTTTGTTTGTTTTTCTCACAATATTCACTTTTCTGAAGATACTCGGTTTGTGTTGTAAACAAAATGCCGAAATGAAGAAGAATAATTTATGTCCTAAATGACCTTAAATTAGGATTAGAAATAAACCATAGCTCAAACCCTAACACCATCAGAATGTGACAGACATGCAAAATTAGCTACTAATACAAAATAATTTCATTTCTATGCAGGGATTTAAAAAACAACACAAAGAAGAAATAAAAATAGCAAAATAAACTCCAACGTTAACTGAGGATAAAAAAAAATAATACACATTTGGCTTTTTGGTCTCATGGCAGCAAGCAAAAGTCTGTTCCCATTGTATCTACATAATATGCATATGCATTTGTTATTAAGAGTCATTAAGAAAACAAAATAACAGGAAAACATATCTGGTTGTGCTATATTACTCTGTACACAGCAACAAAACGTTATAAAGACTAAAATGGTTTAGAAAATATTGAAATAAAAGCATATATTAACAAGAGGCTATTTTACAGTCTTGCTCATCCTGAACTTTAAATAAATTAGTCAGCTGGTTTAGTTAGTGCTCTTCCTTTAGTTAAAACGGAGAGGAACCATCTATAGCAGAGGTGTAGTGCTTTTCACTGTCGCTGCATTTGTTTAACTCGGAAAGGCTACTGTAAAAGTATGGGTCTGGGATTTCATTTCATTTGCCACATCATAAAAATAAAGACCATTTTCTACATCAGGAGCCTTAAGAGCCTCACAAATGTTATCAGGAAGAAGTGAAAGAGGCAGAAACAGAAAGGAAGGGGGTATTATTTTCTCTCTGTTTTACGAGGAGCAAGCTTGTCGATGCACTGGAGTGTGCAGAACTGGAGCTGTCCAGCTCGGAATGAATACACTGCCTTACAGCAAAAACTAGAGTAAGATACAGACGCTGCAGGCTGAGATGCTGAGCGGTGTTCATGCCATACATTCCTGCTGGTAGATAACACGAAACAATACTTCTATATTAGAAATATTAAAATGATTAACTAAACAGTTGGATTGAAAGCATTTCAGTTTTTTAAGATTGCTTACACTCTCAAATTCTAAATAACGCACAGTTAGTGAAAGCTGACACTCAAGAAGCAAAGCCACAGCCCAGATCTGCTTCACTAGAAGGCGTTCTCAGCCTCACACTTTTACCAAAAACTACACACAGTGTTTTACTAAACACACTTCTGTACATTAGACACAGAAATCTAACATGATGTCCCTTCTTTGCCATTTCAAAGCACACCCTTCAAAAATACCAGGGTGGGAGATATGGTAAAAGAAATATATCACAATATTTACAGACATTTCCACCATACACAATATTTTATCACGACATATGTGATCGCAGTGGATTCTTAAAAACTATTCAAATCGTATCCCATACTTAGTAAAGAGATGTTCATTCAAAATGTGCTGCACTTCATCCAATGAAACAGATCTAATTACTCTCTTTACAATGAAACATGCTCAGTGTTCTTTAAGCACTGCTGATATCCTTGACGTGTTTAGAAAAGCATGCTGTCTATCACCATACCACATTTTCTTCAGGTTTACTGACAATTGGGTGGTTCATTCTAAAGTCGCCACTCACTGATTCTTCCCTCGCTGTTTTACTATAGCCTGCGATATGGACGAATCCAGCCAGGTGAAGATATCATTAGGTTCTTCAGAAATTCTGCTGTTTAGTATACCCGCTTCATCAAACTAAACTCTGCCTGGGTACCCTTTCAAGATACCCCAATACATTTTCGCTGCACCTCCAGTCAAAGCAGGCTGCAAAGGCCCTGCTCTGTTCTGAAATTCAGTGCAAAATGCAGCCTTTGGAAATACATGGATGTTATATTATGGGGAGGAATAACAATCATTATCAGTGAGCAGTCCCATCTTGTGTGCTGTGTTTGGTTATTTATGTACTTTAGCAGTATCTTGTAATAAAATCAAACCCAGACAATATAATTGGAAAAGCGGAAATGTTAAAGGTATTTAGATTGAGCATAACAGTGTGTATGTTCACACAGAATTAGATTGCATGAACTTTGTGTGCACCATACGGTGACAAAATTCATTTTCGTTATGAATTATTGTATAGTTTTGAATGAAGCATTTCATTTTGCAAAAGGTCTGAGGTGTTTTGTGCCTGGTTGTGTGAATTGTGTGTAGCAGTCCAATAAAATTAGTTCTTTTAAAATTCATGTGTAAGCAACCCCAAAACTGAGGTGAGTCACCTCTAGAAATGGGGATTGAAGGTATTTCTGTTCATAGACGATCTCCAGTGTGCATCAGCTCCATCTGTGGGTAACACTTTGATACAACACATCAATGAGAGACACAAAACAATGTTTGTGCAAAAAGTGTAGAAGAAATTGGGCTGCAAAAGAAGGGCCGAAATGATCTGCTGAGCTTCTGGGCTGTCGTCAAAGCCGTTCAATGTGTTAAAGTTACAAGAACAAAGTGTTCCCTATTGAATGCATGATACTTCCTTTTCTTCATTTTCTCTCGCTCAGCCTTTCATTTGGTCGCATATGTCCTGCGGATTAAGTATCATATCTTATGAGCTCTAAGAATGTCCTCAGCCATATGTGCGAGTTGTGCGGGAATGAGGAAAAAACGTTAGTCAGCTTGTTTTGCTGCTTTAGAGCTTGAAACTCTGGCTTGTAAACAGGCCTGGTGAGACCAGCGTGTGAATTATAATGACTTTGTTAGTTTAAATATGCAGAGTGTTTCTCGAACATATTGAGAAACAGGTGGGCGGAAGCAGAATAAACAGAGAATCCTTTCAATGATTCAGCATATATTCCATTCATTAAATACACAGGGAATATATTTGAACCTCCGGTAACTTAACTTATGAATAATAATCAATGTTAATACATCATGAGGATCTATATGCTTTTGTAATTGACTCCATGTGAATAATGAAGTAAGAATAAACTTAATTTGATAAAGGACATATATTCTATACTGTATATTGACAAATTATGGATCCACAGGGTACAATTGCTATGGAAAATGTCATTTTTTGTGTGGACTATGGAGCTGGAAATACATACAGTAGATTAATTTTGCCGTTGTTCTTATTTAACTTCTTTGTTCACATTTTTTATGCATTGGAATTACAACAGCTACTGTGTTGTACCTGCTTTAGATTTAGTCATGGGGCTTGCTCAAGGCCCCAACAGCGTCGGCTTGGCACTGCTTGAAACTGAAACCACAGTGGGACTGTGGTAGCCTAGCGGGTAAGGTACTGGACTATGGACCAGAAGGTCCAGGGTTCAAATCCCACCTCTGCTATGCTGCCACTGTTGGGTCCTTGAGCAAGGCCCTTAACCCACAATTGCTTGGGTTGTAAGACTGTACCAATTGTAAGTCGCTCTGGATAAGGGCGTCTGCTAAATGCTGTAAATGTAAATGTAAATGAACCCTGGATCTTCCCGGCCATAGTACCTTAACTGCTGCACCACCACTGTCCTCAAGTTTCAGCCATTTTCCATCCTCTTCTTCTCATCTCCTCTTTTTTTTACTTCTCCACCGAGCTTTAGACAAGACCCCAGTCTCCAGTCATAAGTCTGAGCGTAACACTGGCACGCTTCCTGGCACATATAGCCCTGGTATCATGGCTGCGATTGAGCATAGCCCCTCAGAGAGATCACTCGCCTTGTGGCCCTTTCTCCAAAGAAAACCTGTTGTCATGTATGTTTGACATTAGAAAGGTAACAGGAGCTCATTCTCTGTGTGCAACATAAAAAGACGGAATCAAAGTCAGACCGTGGCGGATGTCGTAAGGGTGCCACAAAAGAAAAGGAGCAGGACAGAAGTACATGGCGATATTTTGGGGGGAGTGCAGACCGCACGTGTCCTTGGATTCCCTTTCTTCTCTGCCGAACAAATAGAAATATAGTTATATCACATAACGTTTCTTGTCAGTTATTGCTGAGATTGTAAAATTATGCTTTAATAGAAACCACAGACCTGCAAAGATTTGGTACATTATTAATTCTAATTTTAATAAGTTTTCATTTAACAATATTTTACTAGAGCCATCAATCACAATGAAAGTATAATTTCTCTCTCTGTCATGGATTAATTGTGTCTGTCAGTCGCTGACATGATTTATTTAGTGCCTCGCACTATTTCTCTTTTTAAACTCCCTGACAGTGTTTTAATTAAGCATTAATTCTATAATTTCCCCCCATAGGTGTCTGAAGGATATATTAGCGGTCTGTATGAGTTGTCTAGAAAGTCATATCAATTTCTGTAATTCCAGACACATAATCACCCATCATTTTTATGAAGAGTCCGCTTTTGATGGTTCTTTATCTTTAACGATGAGGGTCTAGGTTTGAATGAGTAGTTACAATATACGGCACATGCTGACCTTGGGTGATCTTGGGGAGCTCGTGGAGCTCCCAAGTGGCACAACAGGAAGGCATACACCCTTGGAGAGAGTTCTACATAGAAAAAGTGCCATTGCTCTGTCTGTGTGGTGAGGTGCCATTTGTCTTTCCCCTGTCGATCAAAGAGACACCAGAAATTGCCTGAACTCACGCTTGGTAGTGGGTTGGCAGTAACCTCGACTGATTTGCCCAGTGGCACTGCATGATTTCAAATATGGTCGCGACTGGCTTCAAATGACTTGGAAAAAGCGTGAGCTTCACCCTCACAGAGAAAGTGGAGTACAAATTCAGGTCTGTAGATTTTGTGTAATCAAAATGTGCATGCTTAATGATGTGGCCAAAGCCTACCACTTTGGGACTTAGAAGAGTGGCGATCTTTCCTTTCTCCTTTTTATTTCCACTTTTTTGGTTCCATCTGAGAGGATTCCTTTTGTCACTGAAATGGTACAATTTACCTTGTGGCATGTACAAAACAGCCCATTGATCTTGCTGTACTTCCGCTTATGAAAGGGGCGTCAGATCCATCCATCTGCATTCATCGATTGCCTCTGGCCATGCAGATATGTTTAGAGATGGCTGGAAATGAAGATCCATGCCTGTGGGCACACCTCCCTCCCCTGCTCCTGGTTCAGCACTTTTCCCTGCCAGAGCACAACTGCTCAAATTAACACTAATTAGCTTAAGTGTATCTCCTAAGTACAGTGCCACCGCAAGGATATGGTGATTGATAAGTACACTGCATGAATGCGGCCTAATGAATACATACTGTAGACAAAATTATTTCAAATAAATTCTGATTGGTGAGCCATTTTACTTCTGTGTGCTTAATAAGCTATTTGGGCGTATATAATCAGTCACGAGTCTTGTCCCGAGCAGTGAGCTCGTTCTGTCAATAGCGCTTCGCTTTCTCCATATTCGGGGGTGTGCGTTGCTGTAAATAGAAGCGGAACCACGATTACAGCTCAGCACAGAACGCTCCCCTACCTGCCACTGACAGTCGGCGGGAGGAATGGGAAATAAAGGCCAGTGTTTCGGCTCACCCCTCTCACTCTGACGGGGCCACTCCGAGCTCCCTGCGCTCGCATCAGCATGAGGCGCACGACTTTCGCCCATAATGAAATATTCACAGGTCACTGCTTTCCTGAGAAATGATGGGGATCAGTCAATTGCTTTTCAGCTAGTAATTTTCTCCTCCTTCACAGCCCCACTCACCATGTTGACAGTCATTAGCACTGGAAGAAGGCTGGATCGAACCACAAACGCCACACTTTCCACAGAGAGGAGCCGCCGATTAGCCTGTCTCAGCCCTTCTCCTTTCTTCCACTCCCTTCCTCTCCCCTTTCTAGTTCTCTTATCTCCCTGGGTATTCTCTCTTGATCTCCCTCTCTCGCGTTCTCCCGCTTTTCTTCGCCTCTCCCTTCTTCCCTCCTTATCTAATTTGTACTTCCACAATTACTCCCTCCTTATCTATCACACTGATTTCCCTGCACCTCTTTAAAAATCTCTTTGAAATGGGTCTCGCAACAGGAGTAGGAGTGTGTTAACATGTGTAAACTGGTCTTATCCGTGTAGCCTCCACTGGCTCTTCTGCCGCCTCTTGTTTCTGTCTCGTGAAAAATTCAGCTCTGCTATAGATTTAGCACAAGATGGAATAGGTAATGACGGTGAAGGAGTCTCTTTCCCGAGTCTATGCAAATGCACCAGCAAGCCTCTTATCATTTGAAAGATGTAATGAGATGCCGGGAAATGAATTTCCATCTCCTCTTATGTTTGGCAAGTGGAGTTTTAACCCAGTAATTTGTCCTGTCCTGACTTAAAGTGATAGTTCAGCCAAAAATGAAATTTACATAATTTTTCCCTTGCATTAAATATAGATGATCAGTCAAGACATGTTTGGTGTCTGAAGTTTGCTTCTTTAGATTTGCGCTGGACCCACAAGGCTGATGTTGCTAACAAGGGAGGGAGGCTGTCAAGTTGGTATTTTGGAAGCACTACGTCTCCACAACTTGTCTTCAACCAGGTTGAGCTGTTAATCTCGAATAGATTTCCTCATGGATAAGCTGGAATTCTTGATTATCGGTATTTAAGGAGGTGGCGCGGCTCAAAGTTTGAAGCCATAATAATGCCAACTTTCGATTTTATAAAACAGTATGCATGTACGAAGCCATTTGTAATCATAATGACATTGACGTACAGCCTATTAGCGTCCCTTTCCTTGTAATTGAAGCAAGGATCATAGATCAAGTGCAAACACCTGAGTAACAGACCAATTCTATGAATGGCATTTCTAAGCATTGCTGTAACCGTCTGAATTTGAGAGCGCCAGCACCCCTTTCTGTTCTGCAAACCATTTTTTCCTCTTTAATGCATGTAGTTTTTGACTGCCCATATCAGATGGAAGCTTTTGGGATTTGTCTGCCTGATAAAATGAAACGTGTTGGCTTTTATTATTGTTGTTGCATCAATCATTTTTGAAGGACTGCATCCAATCCCCTCACAGGCCCGCTCAGTCTCTCTGACTGTATGATGAGGGAAAATTGTAGGGGGAAAACTTGAACAAAGCATATTTTCCCCTTTTATAACTCCACTTGACCTTTAAGGATATTAACATCTGACATGATGAATCATCCGGTACAGGGCGGTGGTGTGGTCAAAAGAGATAGCTGAGGTTTATTCACCATAATCCCTCTCTCGATTTAAGCCCACATTACACTCCATATTAGTGCAATCACGCCAGTGTCAGCAGTCCCGACCCCAAGTGAATTACCATTAGTGGCTGAGTGAATGATAGATTGCCTCTCTGCACTCCATCTCTTCAGTTCACTCAATTAAAAGCTGACCTTCAACCCCCAGCATGCTTCTGAGATCCGTCCCACCCTATCAACCTCACAGCTCGAGACGGGGACAGGTGATGGAGAACAGCTTGCACAGGGATTTAGAAGGAAAAGAAGAATAAACAAGTTCTCCTGTTCTCACAGGGGCGGTGTGTAGGTGCTGTTGTGGTTTGAGATCAGAAGCTTTTCTGAAGGCTGCATGACAGCACAAGGTCTTTTCTCTACTGCCTTATCTGCGAAGTTCATTGGCTTCGTAATCTGCTTTGTACGGCATGCAAATTAGATTAAATGAGAACCCTGTCGGAGTTTGTGCAACATTTCTAGTCGTGACTTTATATTTCTCACTGAAGTCCTTTTTGTTCAGTCTAAGTCCCAACTTACCGGTAATCCCGGTCCTCACCAGGAGCTGAGTGTATGTCTGAAGCACTCATGTACACTGTTCAGCAGTGGCATCGATGAGAACCGCTGATTTTTGGGATCAGAACAAGAAAGGAAAAAGGCAGTGCATCTTGGCTTTCCACTCAAACAACATAGATAAGCACTCTCCAGAAATCTCAGCCACGGGAAATACAGTGCTCCTGTGTGGAATGTCGCTCAGTGAGTGCAATCTATGTACTCAGCCTGAAAATAAGAGTTTCGCCGCGAGCCTGGGCCTTTCAGCGCAGCCAGTGCTGATAAGACTGTTGTACCTTCAGTCTATTTGATATATAGAAAAAAAAACACCTCCAAATCAAAGTGGAGTTTCCTTCTTCCTTTGTTGATTTGTGAACCAAGCACATGATGACAAATGTGCAGCCATTTTTTCATTCATTCCTTCATCTGCAATAACTACTGATCAGGATCACAGTGGGTCTGGAGGTTATCGCACAAAACCAGGGAGAAAGCCTGGAATACAAGAACCACTCTGTCACACACACTCACGCTTGCAGTCTTATTGAATAAGTTGAGAAGCCCTGGTTAGGTTTGTGCAACGTGTACGTAGGCTCCTTTTTGATTTTGAAACAAATGTGAAAATGTGGCATGCACCTTTCTCAGAATTTCGTAAGCTTTACAGGCAATGTAGAGTCGAGTCAATTTTGCCAATCATGACAAAGACTGGAGAATGCAGGAAAAATCCAGGTGGACAAAGAATGAACACAAAAATACTCCACATACAATACCTGACAGGAGCGTCACCATACCCATTTTACTGGATCATGTACCCCAGTAAAATGTTTGGCTTGCCCCACTAAACTCACGGTCATAAAAAGTCAATTTTATCCTGGATTGCTGAGCAAAACTACTAAAATTCACTATAGGCTCTACATTTCCCATAATGCCCCAGCATTTTTCCAAAAGCTTGATCAGTTAATGCTTTCAGTCAGAGCCAGTTTCCTTCATTTGTTGACATGTAGTAATATTTAAAGCCAACCATGCTGCAGACAAGGTAGATATGTTTTGGCTAGTCACTTATCAAAAAGTACATATTGGACCGCTAAAGCAATGGCACTCATTAAACTAACAAAGGCAGCCATTATGTTATTATAAACAAAATTAATGCTATTAATTAAAAAAAAAAATCTTTCCTGTTAATTTATTCTTCATTTCTCATCCATGGCAGAGTAAAGCCCAGTTTAGTGAAAAATCACTTAATCTATTGTTTAACTGCCTTTTTTATGCACAGTTGTGCCTCTATGACTGATTTGCAACCAGAGGGGTACAGCAGTGCCCCTCTAAATTCTGTGCGCACCCCAGAACTACAAGTAGTCTATAAACGCCACTGCTGAAAAGAAATCAAACCTAGGTCAGAAGAGCAGTATGGAACCGACCCTACATAATAACAGTACTTCCTCTGAAAAATAGCACCTTATTCAAATGCTGTCTAATTGGTCAATGTACATGCAGAACAGTGCTAAAATGAATCTTGCTGTGCACATAAGCTCACATATACCCCGGATCGGGTAAGATCTCTGATTAAAATGAGAAGCAGGAATGTTATCCCTACCATCCAGACAGCAGGACCAATTATGTACTTTTCAACCATATACAGTAGGCTGTACAGATGACTATGCCACACCAATGACCAACAAATGGTAACTCATTTGTACTTTTTCAGAATATATTTTCTTCTATATCATAAATCAGCAGGCTAACTGATGAACGAATGAATCCTGGCTGACCTGAACATCTACGGAATGGAAATTAGGGCATGCTGATCAGTTCCCTCTGGGAGCAGCATTAAGTACTCGTGGTCAGGCCACAGTCTTAAGACTGAGTATGAGAAAAAGCCCAGAAAGCATTAGGGACAAATGAATCCAGTAATAATTAACTGAGAAAATGTATGGGAAATGTCAACATTGCCAACATGGGATCCTAGTTACATTTGCCTTTTAGCTCGACATATTTAGTGCTGGAAGTATTTGATTTAAGATCAGTTTATGTGTTGATTGTGTGCTTGTATACTCTGATGATCCAGAACATTATGACCACCTGATCCACAATGATGTTTAGATGTGCCAAGTTAACGTAAACATGAATTCTCTGACCCAGGGTTTGCCAGCAGAGCATTATCCAGAGCATCACACATGCTATCTGGCATCACATTAACTATCACTAGCGTTGAACAATTGTGAGACTGTGGTAGCCCAGCAGTTAAGGTACTGGACTATGGATCTGAAGGTTCAAGGTTCAAATCCCACCTCTGCCAAGCTGCCACTGTGGGGTCTTTGAGCAAGGCCCTTAACTCACAATTGCTTGGATTGTAAGACTGTACAAAGTGTAAGTCACTCTGGATAAGGGCGTCTGCTAAATAATATAAATGTAAAATGTGTCACATGTAGCTCTTCTAGCTATGTAGTTCAGACCACAGGGGATAGCATTTGTTGTCTTGCACGTCAATGAGCCTTTGCCATCCAACACCATATTGTTAGTTTGTGGTTTGTTCCTCCTTGGTACTCACTGCTGACCACGAGCTGTACATAACACTTGCCATTTAGGAAATGCTCCAGCCCAGAAGTCTTGACAAAGGGTTTGGCCTTATCAAAGTCCCTCAGGTCTTTACATCTGCCCATGTCTACCACATTTAACATGTCAACTACAACAACCGAATATTTGCTTACCAAAAACATGAGCATTACATCCAAAAAGGTACAGTCAAAACATGGGTATTAGTATGGAGTTTATTTCCCACCTTTGCTGCTACAACAGGTGCTGTTCTTTTAAAAGGAATTTCCACTCCATTTTGGAACATGACTGTGAGGTCGGCTTCTGATGTTGAACAATAAGCCATGTCTTACTTTTGGCATTCCAGTGCATTTTCTATGTGTCTGATAAGCTCCACGTTCTGTGCAAGCCAGCAGAGATCTCAAAGTCTCAAACCAATTCTTTATGGACTTTGTTTAAGGACAGCAGGGCAGAAAGATGACATGTTGGAGTGGATATTGAGAGTCACTGGGGTATTCAGTACAACCCATTCAGTACAACAAGTGAGTATTGCTGAAATAGGGAAGTTTTGTCATTAGAAGGGGTGTCCACAAACTTTTGTCTATATAGTGTATTCCAGACTTGCGCAGTTGTAATGAGATAACCAGCATATTCGTTATTTGATCGATACGTTTTGACTTATTGGTGTTTATGTTGGTCTATGTTCTCTGTGTCGGAATTGTCTGCTCTGTGGCACTGTAAAGCCTGGGGTGTTTTGACATGACAAAATAATTTTAAATGATTAACAGCTCATTGTAGATACTTGAGTATTTGTGACTAATCTTCTCATAACATATCATTTTCAGATTTAGTTTCTTTCAAGAAATAACTGCTTGATTAATAACTTGGCGATGCCTTCTGACCAGGTCTGGTGTCCCCTGCTGACACAATTGGCTGTGTCTGATAGAGGCAGGTTGGGATCATGCTTCTGGCACTGAAACAGCAACCCCTACCCAGTACTGCGATGAACAGGTGACCCATCCAGGGCACACATACATCTGTGCCTTGTGTTCTCTAAGGATAGGCAACAAAGCCCCCACAACCAGGATCCAGGATAGGATCAACTCAGTGTCCATTTTATCAGTTCCACTGAAGCACTTTGTAGTTCTACAGATACAGTCTGTAGTCCATCTGCTTCAGGGCCCCTACAGGACCAGCACAGGCACTGTTTGTATCATTCTGAAGTGAAACTGATGCGGTGGTGGGGTGTTAGTGTGTTGTGCTGATATGTGAGGATTAGACAGTGCTGCCGGAGTAGTTATAACACCTCACAGTGTCACTGCTGGACTGAAATAGTCTACCTACCAAAAATGTCCAGCCACCAGCATTCTGTAGGTAATGTCCTGTGAGCGCTGATGAACAGAGAAGCTACTGTCTCTGACTTGACATCTACAAGGTGCAGCAATATGGCCAATGTGCTTAATAATGAGTGCACAGTGAGTGAACACAGTGTTTAAAAACTCCAGCAGCACTACTAGGTCTGATCCACTCTTACCAGCAAATCACACTAACACACCACGACCACATCAGTGTCAATGCAGTGCTGTGGATGATCTACCACCCAAATAGGACCTGATCTGTGCTGGTCCTGTAGGGGCTCTGACCATTACAGAACAGCATTTTTAGTGTACAGTTGATGCCAGTCTGTGCCTTCCTGTTACAACCAACCTGAGGTGTTTATCTGCACCATTTCAGTTATCTGTTTGAATCCTTTACATTCTAAAGTTTCCAAATATACTCTCAGAAGTTCTTTTTTAGCCATGCTCCTCAGGGACTGAGCAACCATACAGGAAACAAAATGAGGGAATTAATAAATTGATCAGGCCGCGTCTGTGGAATGGCAATCCTGTCATTTGCATACCCTCAGCCTGAGCTTTGCTCTCAGCTCCACTGGCTCATTGATCAGCATAGATCTGAGTGAAGGCAGTGTGTGAGACCAGGAGCAGGCCACTGGTGCTAATTAAAAGAACTTTAGTGAGAACAGTCAGCTGTACCACTGCTCCTGTTCCTCCTGAGTCTTTGATAATTGTAGCTTTACATATTTATCGTCTCTTTATCGCTGTTGTAGGTATCATGCCTGGTGTGAGTTTGACATTGTTCTGCTTTTAACGTTATAGATAATACGTTCGATATAGACTGAAATGAAATGGACTAAATTAACTTATCTTGAAACTGCAGTTACTGTTCAGCGAGCAAACCGCTTCTCAGGGAAGGTGGGGGAGTTGATGTAGCTTTTGTGGTTACAGCGCTCTAAGACAGGAAGAGCAAGTTTGCTTAGCTCTGCAAAAGCTAAAACCTTGTGGTCAGAGATGAACAGATGCTGTGGCCTTTGGTCATCTTTCTCCTCTCTCTCCTCTTCCAATCCATCCAGCAGCGGAGGAAGCGGGGCTAAAGAATGGCCCCATGAATAATAACCATTGTTATCACTTGCAGGCCCTCGTTTTACAATGAAACAGCTTGAAAGATTTAGCTTCATTAAAGTGGCCATGATAAGGCCGATGACTCACTATACCTGAGAATCACCCTCTGTCTTGAGCAAAAGCCAGAGAGAGAAAACAAGGTACAGGGGGACAGATAGCAGAATGGAAATACCCCCTGAGACTCTGTCAAAATCACAACCAGTCTGTCTGTAGTGTGTTTCATTTCCTTGAATAAGCATTTTGAGATATTTTCCTGTACTAAGTAAAGAGTGGAATGACTGCTAAGTAACTGTGGTTGGGAGTCTTTGTATCTCAGTAATACTCATTTAATATATAAAAAATAACTGCAATAACACTGATATTCCAATAATAACAAAAATATACCGTATTTTTCGGACCATAAGGCGCACTTAAAATCCTTTAACTTTCTCAAAAATCGACAGTGCGCCTTTAAATGCGGTGCGTCTAATGTATGAATTAATTCTGGTTGAGCCTTCTGACCTAGAACCGATTGTAGATGGTACACGGCGCTCATAAATCTGTCAAAATGTTTTGGCACGGCCTTGGTAAGTTACGAAGCTCACGGCCACCGTAGTGCGCAGCATCGCGGAGTAATACGGTATGTGCTTCAGCATTAGGGTACGTGCATTCATTCATTCATTTTCGAAGCGGATTTCAAACACAACGCTATCAGTCATGCAGTACAACATGAACATAGAGCAGCTGTGAGAGAATTCAACATTAACGAACCAATGATACGGAAGTGGAGGAAGCAAGAAGACGCCCTGCGCCAGGTAAAGACCAAACTGAGCTTCTGAGGGAACTTAAGAGTTTTGTTTCATTTCATGCGTCTTATAACCCGGTGCGCTTTATGTATGAAAATATACCCGTTAGCAGCCGATCGTTGATATTGCGCCTTATAACCCGGTGCGCTTTATAGCCCGGAAAATACGGTAATCAAAAATAAATCAGGTCTCGACTCTGTGGTCGCCATTGACAATCTTTGGGATGTGCTGGAAAAGACTTTGTGCAGTGGTCCAAATCTCCCATCATCAATACAAAGATCTTGGGGAAAAAGTAATGCAGCTTTGGACTGAAATAAATGTTGCAGAAGCAGTTCTGTTCAGAGTTGCATTAATTATTCCCCAAGATCTTGTATTGCTTATATTGCTGGACTCTATGGTGGCCAGTCCAGTTGTGAAAATGATGGCTCATGGCCCCTGAACCATTCAGTTTGACCCTTCTGAGACAGATGAACATCTTTTCCATGACCATATCATATGTCTTTCGGCAGGGTTGTTTCACAAATGAGAAGCTACTCACTGCATCAGTTAGGGCTAAAGAACTTGTTGCCAGCTGAAACATAATCAGCAATGCAGTAATTATCCGATGGGAGGCTCTTTTTTAACTATTTAACTATGTGCTAAGTTAAGTACAGGTGGTGACCTTTGTTTTGGCCAGGCAGTGTATATATATGTATGTACAATGGTGCTTGAAAGTTTGTGTTTATTTCTGCATAAATATGACCTAAAACATCATCAGATTTTCACACAAGTCCTAAAAGTAGATAAAGAGAACCCAGTTAAACAAATGAGACAAAAATATTATACTTGGTCATTTATTTTTTGAGGAAAATAATCCAATATTTCATATTAGTGAGTGGCAAAAGTATGTGAACCTTTAACATTTGCTGTGACCCCCCTGTGCAGCAATAACTGCAACTAAATGTTTCCTGTAGCTGTTGATCAGTCCTGCACACCGGCTTGGAGGAATTTTAGCCCATTTCTCCGTACAGAACAGCTTCAGCTCTGGGATGCCTTATAGGGCAGTGTCCGAAATGTTTACAGTTCTGTTACCTATAGATTATACACAGTATAAATAAACTACACCATATGATACAGGATGTTGGGTCCGGTGCGTGGTGTTATCTGAGCAGATATAGTGAAGCTTTAACCACATGTGTTGTATGCAAAACTTTTTGATGAATTTTTGATTCACTGATGCTCAGTCAACTGTTAGTGAATATGTTTTTTTTAAGAAAGAAAGTTATATCCATGTATGTGCATTCCTGTTGTGTCCAGAAAGTTTTGGCCAGTTTGCTACTGATACATTTGTGCAGGTTTACAGCATGTGTTTACAAGATAAAATCATAGTAAATAAACCTATAAAACAACAACTTAAATAGTAAATATGACCATATATCTACAGAAACAAGACAGAAAAGTGTTTATTTACTCATTCCTTAAGGTCTTCTTTGTTTTTAATACACAAAATGTCATCCTACACATTTCAGAGACATAATTGTACTCCTGTTAGTATTCGTCAAAAATCATATGCATAGAGCAATATTCAAAAGAAGACCCGAGCACTACTGTTATTAAACAGGGGGAATAAACATTTGCCCTTACATACATTTACATTTACATTTACAGCATTTAGCAGACGCCCTTATCCAAAGCGACTTACAATTGATACAGTCTTACAATCCAAGCATTTGTGGGTTAAGGGCCTTGCTCAAGGACCCAACAGTGGCAGCATGGCAGAGGTGGGATTTGAACCCTGGACCTTTTGGTCCGTGGTCCATAGTCCAGTACCTTACCCACTAGGCTACCACAGTCCCCATACATCCCCCATACAAATACATTGCAGCTCCCATTCTTTCTCGTGGCTAGACTTCATGAAGATGGTAAACACCGGGCAGACTTCACACACTGCTGAAGATAAGAGAGGAGATAGGTTGCTGGTGAGGCATACAGCCTCAGTGAAACTTCACACACACAAGATCCAACTATGAACTAAATATCATTCCATGTTTACTGTCCCGGGTGCAATAAGTTCGACTTAAGTGGTAAAATCTCAGCAAAGCAGCGTTGCAAAGATCAGAAACAGAGATTTAAATGTAGAAGAAATTTCCAGTCCGTATTCATAACTTCTCCCTTCTAGCAGCTTTGAATGTAAGTCTTCGCCAGAATACAAACACATCAGATGTAATGATCCTACAGTAGCTGCAAAGCTAGCATGGCTAACAAGGCCTAGCTGTGAAAGCCTTGATGTACAACAAAATCAAGCCAGAATAACAAGTCGAAGTGTTTCTTTACTGAATGATCAGGGCGTAACTGCTTTTATCTCATCAGCACTCCATCTCTCTGCCCTGCCTGACACGCTCCTGTCAAACATTGATCCCTGTTCCATTTTTTTCTTTAACTTTCTTCCTTTTTCCTGGGAGACAAATCAGTGTTCAAATCAAGTTCTCCTCTTTGTCACGCAGTCTGACAACACTCACTGTCTACGTAGTTTCCTCTATCGTCATTCCTATCTTCCCCTCTCAGATCACTCCATCTCACTCCCGTGCCCTTTCTGTTCAACTCTCATTCACACGGCTTTACGGCACATTGTATTCTCTGAGAGGTTTTGCTCTGATGAATGCGGCTAGTCACCTCTCTCATTAGGGAGATGAAATTCATGGATCATTAGTATGGATAGTAAACATTTCTTTCTTATGTGTTCTGGACTGAGAAGGAAAAAGGATAACAAAGGCATTTTAATGTACAGTGGATAAATTAGGTTTCAGTATTTGCTGTTTTCCGCATATGAAACCTGTATAATTAGAACCAGTCTCTGATTTAATGCATTTTATCAGCTTTATGTTTTCTCTTGCAATGATAATACAGAAGTGTGGGAAACGAGGAAAGCAAGAGGATGTTAGAAAGAGTGAAGGACTGAAAAATGTATAGGGAGGAAGTAGAAAGGAAAGAAAGGTAGAGACAGGTCAGCAGGAAGGAAGGAAATTAAAATGGAAATGGGAGTAAATACAGATGAAATGGAAATGTGGAGGAAACAGGAACAGTAAAGACAGAAGAAATATAAAGAAAAAAAGCTAAGAAGGTAGGGAGGGTAGGGATTGATATAGGAAGGAAGGAAAGACAGATAGCTCTAAAGAAAAAAATGAAAATAAGAAAAAAGTAAACTTGAAAATAAAGAACAGTTAGACAGAAGAAAAGAAGCATGAAATGAAGAAGAAAAGGGAAAAAAGAAGGAAAGACTTGACTCTTATGGTTCTTTGAGCCACTTCATTTTTCATTATATAAATAGATATGGTAAAAATGCTAAAACGTACATAACTAAAAAAAATGTAACGTGAAAAGACCATCAAAGAGAAACAGAACTCACCATCATCAACACACCACATTGCTTCAGAACGTATCACATCATTCATCTTTATTATAAAAGTTTAAATCAATAAAAATCCTTGATCTTGCCAATCTTAAAAAGAGCTCTGTTAAACTGTAATCAGCATTTTGCGTTATTTTATTTTTGCCACTGTTATAAATTTTTACTTTACATTTGACATTTTGATCTCTCTTTGTTGACATATTTAAAACCAATGATTAACATTTGAAGAAAGAAAGAAAGAAATAAAATGTTATGAGAGAGAGAGAGAGAGAGAGATGATGATGATGATGATGATGAAGAGAAAGAAGGGCAAAGGGAGAAAACATGCTTTGTTTGTTTATTTTATTTATTTAACATCACTATCACCATCAGTGGCCATTCAGTGATACACACAAGGTTACATCAAGACTAGTCACACACAGGGGTTAGACAATGAAACTGGAACACCTGTCATTTTAGTGTGGGAGGTTTCATGGCTAAATTGGACCAGTCTGGTGGCCAATCTTCATTAATTGCACATTGCACCAGTAAGAGCAGAGTGTGAAGGTTCAATTAGCAGGGTAAGAGCACAGTTTTGCTCAAAATATTGCAATGCACACAACATTATGGGTGACATACCAGAGTTCAGATGGTTTGATGAACATGAAAGTGAAGTTGAACATCTCCCATGGCCTGCACAGTCACCAGTTTATTAGTACAATAGTAAATATTATTGAGCCACTTTGGGGTGTTTTGGAGAAGCGAGTCAGGAAACGTTTTCCTCCACCATACTAATAAAAATTGATTGTGGTCTAAATTGACAGGCAAGAAGAATGGCTTCAAATCCCTCTGACCACTGTGCAGGACCATACTAATAAATTATTGTGGTCTAAAATGACAGGTGTTTCAGTTTCATTGTCTAACCCCTGCATATAAACACTCAAGTCAATGCCAATTTAGCGTAATCAATTAACCTAACATGCATGTATACCCGGAGTACCCGGAGAGAGGGAAAGGATGAAGAAAAAAAGGGACAATTAAAGAAGATGACAAAGTGGATGGAGTGCAGGATTCAGAGATGGTGAGAAAGAGAACTGGAATGAGGCAGGACAGGAGTAGCTTAAGACAGAAGCTGTGTGTGTGTGTGTGTGTGTGTGTGTGTGTGTGTGTGTGTGTGTGTGTGTGTGTGTGTAAAATAGTAGTCCCACACTGCCTGGGAGGAGAGTGTTTCAGTGTGGCTTTGTGATGAGCCCTGATTGGATCCGGCACCGCTCCTGATTTACATATGTTTGCCATTGTTCCGGAGGTTAGTGAATATCATGTTGCAAGTCTGGAGAGAACTGCGTCCAGTCCGACTCAAGACTTGGCCAGAATTACAAGCAGCTCTGGCTCTGGCTCTCCATTTCCCATAGTGCCGCTCTCTCTCTACACATCCTCTCTTTTTCTCTCACTGTCTCTCTGTGATCCTTCTACTCTATATCTTTTATCTCTTTCTTCCCCCGCTTTTGATTTTTAATCTGGATTTTTTTCCGCCTCTTTGAAGTTCTTCCCTCGTTTTCGAGTTGATTTTTATCCTCAATCCCTTTTCTCTCTGAAGTGAGTTTGAGTGCTGATCTGGAGGTTAGGATGTGTCCTCAGCTTAGTATCAAGTCTTAGAGGCTGGTCAGTGTGAGTAGATGTGTGTGTGTGTGTGTACACACACATATTTACTCATGTCTGTGTGTGATGTACATTTGTGTGGGTTTAGAAGTGCTGGATGATTGCTGCTCACTCAACTATTAAATTAGATTCCTCTGCATCTCTGATAGCACAGTGTACACTGAAACAACTTCTACACAAATAAGGTGCATGGCCAAAGGTATGTAGACACTCCTTTTAACTTGTGGACTGCTGACACTCCCTGAAATCAAACACGCAGCCATGCAGTCTTAAGAGAGAAGCAATGGCAGTAGATGAAGTTTTATGAAAGTACGTTACTGCAACAGGCACAATGGCTTAGGGGTTAGCACTGTTGATTCACAGCAAGAAGGTCATGGGTTCGATCCCAGGTGGAGTAGCCTGGGTTCTTTCTGTATGGAGTCCCTGTCTCTGTGTGGGTTTACTCTGGGTACTCTGGTTTCCTCCCACAATCCAAAGACATGCCTTAGGTTAACTGGTGCTTCTAAAGTGGCCCTGAGTGTATGTGCCCTATGATGGATTGGTGCCCTGTCTAGGGTTGTTCCTGCCTTGTACAATGTGCTGCCAACTAGGCACTGGCTCTCCCACAAATGAATGAATGTTAGTGCTACAGCTGCAATCATCACAGGAAGATCTGTTATTATGATGTGGGAAAAGTGTACAAGCAACAACACTTATAGATCACCCAAACTCACACTGTCCAAATCACTTACAGGTCTGTTGTTGGTAAAAACTCTTACAAGTTCTAAATTGTTTGTTGGGAGCTTCATGGATTGGGTTTCCATGACTGACCAGGCTTCTGAAGTGATGAATCACACTTCACTATCTAGCAGTCCAGCAGATAAATCAGTTTTTGGAAACTGCTACCATATTGCAAACTTTAGATAAGGAATAACAGTCCTGGTTAGTTTTTAACTGTTTGGGTTATACCACTCAGTTTCATTTAAGATAGAGAGTTCAGTGACGTTCCAGCTTATTTCTTTAGCATGCCCTTGTGTGTGAAATGAGAGGCATAAAGAAATGGTTTGCTTAGTGTAGCATTATTTACTACACGTGCATTTTGGGGGGGAAGGGGAATAACTATTCTTAATCCTAACGCCACCCACTCATGCACCATTTCCATTACAGATATGCAAGGTTTAACGGCCCACTGATCGACAGCCGTTCACTTTAACAGCCAAGTTCCTAAAAACTTTAATGGGAAATAAACATTTGTCTTATATACATCTTATTAAAAAACCAGTACGAGCAAATTCGTGCAACACCTGCTGACAGAAATGACAATTGCAGTATTGAAAGGGCAACATGGTAGCGTTCCTTTTGTTTTCAGTGTTTCAAGTTTTATAAAATATACAAAGATAAGAATTACTCTATTGTACAGGACAGTACTCCAATACATGTTTTCATATTGTGCTTAAATATTATTGCTTAAAGTAAAATACAAAGTATCTAACCTACTATGTGACTATTGTAATATCCAGTCAACATCCATTTCAGTCAACGTCTAGTTTCACAGAATGTGGATGTTAAATGGCCTGTACTTCAACCCAGATGTCATTCCTTACCAAAACCATAGATGTTTTAGGAAATCCATTATTTAGACCATGCCAGACACGTTAAATAAGGGTTTTTAGGAGTTTCTTCCAAATGTATTCTTCATTACATTATCATTTAGTACAGAACCACATTATTACTGAATATTAGGGGTGTCACGATACACATAGTAATATTCTTATATATATATATATATTCAAACAGTGAATTGAATACATATTACTTTTAAAAACTGACTATTTTTAAAGACTGCTGAGATGCAGTCACATGCTTAGAGCCAGCAGCAGCTCTAGACCAACAGTTCAGGCAGGCGACATCTAGCAGCAGGTTCTGTAATAGGTTCAGAGCATATAATCTTGCCACAGAGCTTTTAAGCATCAGGAACAGGTAAGCTTGATGCTGTTTTCATTAATGTGAGGAATTATAAACTCAAATATAATAAATAAGTTTTCATACTTTATCTCTATAAGGCAAAGCTAGAGAGAATATGGAGGCAAATCCTTCAGAAGAGCGTGTGGACACTGAGGTGGATGGACCATGGTCTTCAAAAAAGAAATCATCAATGGCAGATTTCTTTGGTGATTTTTTGAACCCCAGAAAAGCAAGACATGTTCCAGGCTTGCATAGCAAGAAGTTGTATTGGTCTCCTGGATCTTTACATTAAAAAGAGAATTAAAATCAAACTTCTTTCTTCATTTTGAATTGAAAATATATCATATGGTGGAGCAATAGCAGCAATACGTATCGTATCGTGAAATTTCTGTATCGTTTCACCCCTACTGCATATGCATATGGTCAGGCTTTACAGATCACGTTCACCTAAGCGCTTGCGGAACAGCTTTATAACAGATCCAGAGTAGCCTGTTTTCCAGTTGTCCTGCCTTTCCTTTAGCAATTAATTCCTCTTTCAGCAATGTTTATAATTGCGTCTTATTTCCCAATGCCCAAAGCAATACCATATCACTAAGCTTTTAGACATCAGTTATTTGAAATTAAATGATCAGTGCACCACGGCCATATTCATAAAAACAAAACCCTACAAAAATCCAATTAAACAATCTGGTTGTAACAATACCTGAAAGAAATGGGACAATTATACAATACGTCATACAGACAGAATGTAATTGCAAGTCGTCTTGCATGACGCAGGAGATAACGGTAAGCAGCTTACTGTTAATGACAGCAGGCTAAATAGTTTACAGTGCTTACAAAATGCGTGGCCTAATATTGACGCACATGAAACCAGGTGGCAAACAAATATTCATTTTAACGTGATTGCGAATGCTGTTTTTTTAATTATGATTTTGTAATTAAACCAAGGGGAAAGTAAACAAGAAGTCTCAGTGGTGAGTAGTCAGTTACCTGATAAACAACCTGGTGATGTGTGCATCTGAGTTAAGGTAAAGGATTCGTCGGTGGCACAAAGGGGCCACCCAAGTGCAGTGAAACTCTTGGAACCCGAGCCAAGCTAATCCGTTATAATGCAAAGCTGAGCTGAGGCTTGCTGATGCAGAGTTCATGGAAACAGCGTGACTGCGGGTGAGACTGTTAAATGCAATCAATACAGAGGCCAGAGGGGCACTTCTATAATCTGAATGCAAAAGGCGAGGGGATCAAACCTAACCCAGGGTCTGTCTGCTCTGGGTTACACCCCATGTACCAGTTAGGAAATCTTGAATTGGAGGATGTGACATATGGAGGGTATTCTTGCCCAACAACTTTGCCAGGTCCCACTAATACTCTTGTGGTTCAAAGGAGGTGAATACGCCACAGACAGTTCCAGAAGAGGGTTCTAATAAGAGCAAATTCCATGTTAATGTCTGTAGTTTTAAATTTGAGGTTCAGGTGTTGGATTTCCACAATCTTTTGACAATACAGTATCTTGGCAATTATTGTGCAGTCTCTGTGCTAAAGCATATTTAAGAAGGGTCAACTCGGCATCCCAATGGAGCGGCCAGAGGCAAATATTGCTCAAGTCTAAGGGGTGGTCCCATTAAATACTTGCCACTATAGCATGTAGGATATATGTTTCTGATGTATACTGCATAGACATTCCCAGTATTCTCTGGTTGTATTTTAAGTGCCTGAGAAACAATTATATATGGGCTTTATACCATTGCTAAAACAATGGCATATCTGATCTAATGATGGCCTTAGACTGTTGCACAGTACTGTACCTCATATAAATCCCATGTATCATCTCTGTGTTTGAATACTGATGTTTGATATATATATATATATATATATATATATATATATATATATATATATATATATATAGGTTGGTTCCTGGTGCTAACAGCTAAGGTTTTCTACTCACTTCCTTCCACTGATGTTAACCATATGCCTTTCAGCGGGGAAACACACCAGTTCATTATTATCAAAACGAAAATATGAGTACTTTTCTACAGGATATTAGGTAAACACCTTCAGCAGATGTGTTTATTGTGGAGGACTTGCATTTATAATTACATTTTTTAAGACTGGTGGTATGTAGACTACATGAGGGTGTATGTGCCTTTCTAGGCCCCCACCAAAATCAATAGGTCATACACTTAGTGAACACGTGGTTTCCCATTTGGTATGGCAAAAGGTCGCCTGTCAAAAACAGTTTTTGAATTTGGAACACTTTGAATGACTGACAAAATCAGTGGTTTTGAGTGAATTAAATGCAAACTCTAAATTAACTGTTCATCCAAAATTTCATCCAAAAGTCACTCAGTTTCACAATACTGGTCTATACTATGTAATGTATGTATGTACTGTATATCCCATTTTTACAGGTATCTTTCTCACTTCTTCCCCCCTCCCATGGGGTAAGAGGACAGCCTAATGGTCCCTGAATAAAATAATAATCTCCTGACATACAGTCCGACAGCCCTAATTAATAAAAGTTATTAAAACTGTTGTCAGGGGACAAAGCGAATTAGCCAGTGGTAATGATGAAGGTGCTCAGGTAGAGAGGAGGAACAGCTGATCCATGATGAGGCTGGTGAGAAAGACTGGGTCCTTGCTTGTAGATCGCTATTATAGTCGGCATGCCTTAATTGTATTAATGACTGCTCCTGGTTTCAAACGTGGTGTGAGTATCGTTCTTAAAGTAATGATAATGAGTAATATTTTTGCATTATCCTTGCCACTGCTATAGTATCTATTACCTGCTCGGCATTGATCACATGACTGAGCCTATGCCTTGCCACATTAAAGGAAGTAACCTGCACATAACCCAGCCAGTACAGAAAGAAACAGTGTATTGCTCATGCATGTAATGGACCTCCATTAATGTTCACATCTTATCACCGTGTCACACTCTGCACTTACAACCATGAAATTATGCTCATTTTTTCTTGATTTTTTTGTATCAGGTTTCATCGAATTCCATCATGGGCAGACCATAAGCATTTAGTCCACATTCCCTTACTTGCTTAAATAATAACACATTTCAGGCTTATTTCCGAACATAGACTTGTGTGTGAGAGCTACTATCTCTCTCTCTCTCTCTCTTTCTCTCTTTCTCTCTCTCTCTCTCTCTCTCTCTCTCTCTCTCTCTCTCTATATATATATATATATATATATATATAGACACTATGACAAACAAAATGAGAAAAAATACAGGATATCCCATTGTAGGATTTTTTAAGAATTTATTTGTAAATCATGGTGGAAAATAAGTATTTGGTCACCCACAAACAAGCAAGCTTTCTGCCTCTCACAGACCTGTAACTTATTCTTTAAGAAGCTCTTCTGTCCTCCACTCGTTACCTGTATAAATGGCACCGGTTTGACCTTGGTATCTGTATAAAAGACATCTGTCCACAGCCTCAAACAGTCAGACTCCAAACTCAACCATGGCCAAGACCAAAGAGCTGTCGAAGGACACCAGGAAGAAAATTGTAGACCTGCACCAGGCTTTAAAGAGTGAATCTACAATAGGCAAGCAGGTTTGGGGGGTGTGAATAAAATCAACTGTGGGAGCCATTGTAAGAAAATGGAAGGACATACAAGGCCATTGATAATCTCTCTCGATCTGGGACCCACGCAAAGATCTCATCCCAGGGGTCAAAATGACATGAGAAACGGTTGAGCAAAAATCCCAGAACTACACAGAGGGAGAAAGCTTATGAATGACCATGCAGAGAGTGGGACCAAAGTTAACAAGGGCTACCATCAGTAACACACTTACACCGAGAGGGGACTCGGATCCTGCAGTGCCAGGCGTTGTCCCCCTGCTTTAGCCAGTACATGTCCATGCCCGTCTGAAGTTTTGCCAGGGGAGCATAGGGATGATCCCAGAAGCGGATTGGGAGCGAGAATATCATGTGGTCGCAGATGAAAACCAAAATAGAACTTTTTTGGTAAAAACTAACTCATCGTGTTGGAGGAAGGAAAAAAAATGCTGAGTTGCATCCCAAAAACACCATACCTACTGTGAAGCTTGGGGTGGAAAAAATCATCCTTTGGGCTGTTTTTTCTGCATAGGGACAGGACGACTGATCCGTCTTAAGGAAGAATGAAACGGGGACAATGTATCGTGAGATTTTAAGCCAATAACCTCTTTCCAATCAGTGAGAGCATTGAAGAAGATGGAACGTGGCTGGGTCTTCCTGCACGACAATGATCCCGAACACACCACTCGGCCAACTAAGGATTAGCTCCGTAAAAATGGCCTAGCCAGTCTCCAGACCATGACATCATAGAAATTTTGTGGAGGGAGTTGAAAGTCCGTGTTGCCCCAAAACATCACTGCTCTAGAGGAGACCTGCATGGAGGAATGGGCCAAAATATCAGCTACAGTGTGTGCAAACCTGGTGAATACTTACATGAAATGTTTGACCTCTGTCATTGCCAACAAAGGTTATGTTACAAAGTATTGAGTTGAACCAAATTTATTGACCAAATACTTATTTTCCACCATAATTTACAATTAAGTTCTTTTAAAATCCTACACTGTGATTTCCTGGATTTTTTTTCTCATTTTGTCTCTCATAGCTGAAGTGTACCTATGATGAAAATTACAGACCTCTCTCATCTTTCTAAGTAGGAGAACTTGCACAATCAGTGGCTGACTAAATACTTTTTTGCCCCACTGTAATCCAGTCCAGTCGGTGGCGATAATGCACCAATACAGTATGCCAATCACCTTAAAAGCCAAAAGAAAAATGATCTAGGGTGCAATCATAGGCATATTATATTATATTATTTAATTTTTATATTATGTATATGTATATAGATCTACTGGTGCGATTTCAGACACTCCCTCAGTCTCGACGCAGCTGTGATAAGACGTGCCGAAACTGCGTTCTCCTCAGTGGATATAAAGTTTCACTTTTTTTCTACTTATTTCATGTCTTTGTATTTCCCTTATTTCATGTGTTTATTGATTATTATTATTATTATTGTATTACATTCCTTTACTTTATTCCTGCCTATAATCATTAACTTCCCCCAAATATAGGTGGGGGTCGGGAACGGATAAATCTTATTTACATCACTTCTTATGGGGAAATTTTAGTCCTACTTTAAACAAATCGTTGTTCAAACAGCCTTCTGGAACCAATTATGTTCGTATTCCGAGGTTCCACGGTATTAATTAAGCAAACCTGAAAACATACAGTATGGTTTTATTTTGAAAACAATTTCCTGCCAGGTTCATTTTGTGCTTCTTTTCAAATTCCAAGTGTTTTTATACATGCAAGCCTTGAAAAGTCTCCGTTGAGACTTCCCTGTCTTCCTTCAGTCTTCCCAGTGCTTGTAGTTTCCACTATTTCTTTTCCTCTGCACTTTGTGTCACAGCTTATGAGTTTCTTTTCACGCTATTTGTTTCCTTTGAACTACAAAACAGTGTTCACACAGTGGATCCATCTGTCTTTGAGCGCTCATCTGCAGAAAGTGTTTAGTAATTACTGGGAGATGTAGTCAGCAATCAGAAGTGAGTAATGATTGAACTGTTCCAAGTAGATTTGTCACTCAGAGAATCGTGAGGGGCAAGGGGAAATGGTACGGTTGTTACATTTTAATGAGAGCGCAAGAAGGAGGAGAGATGAGGGTTTGAGAGTAGAATTGGGAAACGGTGTGATTTGTCAAATTAAAATGGATCCATCTAGACCAGTGGTATTTTGTTTACTGCCAAAATGTTGCCTTGTTTTGTGAAATTATTCCTCTGGTCTTTTCTACTGTATGAGGTCTGAAACTCTGCATCAATATTAAGCAACCCTTTCTGTTTATGCCTTTTGCAGTAAGTCTGGAGGGACACGTGCCTGGTTGGGCTAAAGTTGTTTTTACACCCTTCTGCTTGTGTCTATATGATTATATGCTACAACGTTGTGGTGGTACTGCCTGGCATTCAAAACATATAAATGCCAGCAGGGATGTGACTGGGTTCCTTTTAATTTCAGCTCCACATGCTCGTACTGGAGTTCAAAGAATATATTACATCTGATAGCCTGAGCCCCCTATGAAGAAGAAAACTCAGCCTGTTATGGTTGTTTACTGCTTTAGAGACTTTTTTCCACCCTCTGTGGCACACACATAACACATGCGCAAGCTGAGGCTTGGGAGGCGTGAGGCATATGTTGCGGTCCTCAGAGTGCTCTGTCAGACTGGTACAACACACGTGCACAGATAGCAAGCGGCAACAAAAGGACAGTGTGGGAGCAATAAGGTTCTTTCTTTTTTTTAAATGTGCAGAGTCTACATATCAAGAAACATCCCGCCACTGAGCTTTACACTGCAAGGAGATCCATATGTGAGAAAGATAGAGTGGGGATGTTTGCTGGAGAAAGAGACAGAAAAAAGATGTATTGACCTCCAAGGGCAACTGCTACTGCTCCCTCTCTTCATTAGTGAACAGAAACAGAGTCGAAAAATATAGCTGCATGAAGCAGATGGAGCCAGGCTCATACATGCACAGCACTTCCTCCTCCTACCTTTGTTCCTCTGCTCTTCAATCCAGCACACAACTCGGCTGTGGCTTGCGTTGTTTTCTACCAGCTAGTGAAATCAGTCCGAGCGCTACATGCACATCACCAGAGAGAGTTGGCGTCATAGTGTAACATCGTCGCTATTGTGCCTGCCATTTAAACCCATTGCAGCTGAGACACTGCCATATTGCTGCATTTACCCCAACCATTTTATCATTGTAGCGAACATAACTGACACTCGACACTGTTATAAACAATTCCACACAGACCAGCAGCAGCATGCAAATCCATTAAAGGAAAGAATAATCATTTGGAAACACATATGGATTTTCACTGATACCAACAAGTTCTAGTCCACACTGTTTGAAATGTGCTTGAATGTCACAAGACTGCTGTGTGAAAACTGTGTAACATTGTCTCTATTACTGACAAACAGCTATTGTTCTAGAAGCTTGCTTGACCAAGCTTGCTTTTCACTACTAAAGGGTTAGCTCATACTATACAATGGTACATTGTTGGCAAATTGCCCTAAGTAAGTTACTATAATTACTACAAGAAATTATTACAATGCTCAGTGGTGTAGTTCTTTTCAAAAGCAAATGGTATCTGAGCCAGTTCGGATATCTGAGCCAATTTACACAGTTTACACCTAGAGGGTTGCTCTGGATTGCCAGCAATTATAAGACACGAGTCCACCTTCAGTTGTCTTTAATAGAATTTACAATGAGGAAGAACTATTTTTAAAGGTAACACTGGCTATAAGGCCAAGGCCAATTTACTGAACAATAGACTTGGAGCTTAAGGGATTAATTATGATGTTGTCCAAATTTAATAGCATTGACAACAGGATTCAGTTACTAGCTTCACATTTTTGTGTAACATTCAGTGGCCGAGCACAGGAAGATAGATACTGGAATAAAGTTTTTTTCCAAGACCACCAGGAGTGTCACCAGACCCAACTTACTGGGGCCCACTAAAGTCAACAGCAGTGAAAAGACAATTCTACCCTGGATTGCTGAGCAGAAGTACAGGACACACTATCCAACTTCACTACAGGCACTATCCAAAAGAATGCCCCATAATGCCCCAGCATCTTTCAAAAAGCTTGAAAAAGTTTCTTTCGGTTTGGATATGCGCATATTTTGTAAAGATAATAAGCCACGCTACAGGCAAGGTAATGATAGCTCAAGGCTCTAAGCTTTGGCCACTTCTAACTGTATAACCTCCCAATATAGTACATATTAGACCCCAAAAGAAAATGCATTCATTAAACTATCAAAGGCGTCAGTTACGTTGACGTATTCTAGAAATGCCCCTGATGTCCACACCATGCAACAGTAACACTTACCCTTATCATATACCTGTTCAAATGCCCAAATCATGATCTGAACGAAACCCTACTACGTCCCTTTCTTTGGATGAGAGCATGCCATTGGTCTTTGCTACCAATAAAATTAGCAGTAGAAAGTCTAATGTGCAAGTTTGGTTATGGAACGAGGCAGTTCTCATCCCCACTAGTGCAACAGTTTGAAAAGATTCTGTGGTTGGCTTCGTGTGTCTTAGAGGACGGCCACCATCCTTCTAACAGGCAGACTTTTCTAGTGCCTATAAACCGGAAAATGACTAAATGAGTTGTCAAAACAGGATTTTCAAATGTAGCTTGCTCATGAGACCAAATATTAGCCATTTTCTCTATGTACATGATTATCAAGATTCTAAATGGAAGGATTGAAGTAGGAAAAGTAGATGCAAATATATCTGTACCACTTTGGACAAAGTATTAGGTGGTGATCCGGGTACAGCTGCAAAAATGACAGATGAGTTTGGCCAACATCTCTATTTAAGAGGCAGGCCTTTGGGGGTGTGAATCTCGTCACACACACTCAAGCTTGCATTCTATGCCCACCTTGCTCAGGGGCACGTGGAAGCCCTCAGCTTGGCTGCTGGAGCAGGAGAGAGGCTTGGAAATGATTCCCTAAGTATGCTTGGGAGGGGTTTTTCAATCCAATTTGCACCAGTAGAGTGCTTCTCAGTAATCAGTCCGGAGGCGTGGCGCACGGCCCACGGCTATGGAAGCGCTCCGCTGAGAAAGGATCGATAATGACTGGCCCCAACTGCACCTCAGTCTCTCAACACACACACACACACACACACACACACACGTAGACATACACACATACACAGACAGATCTATCTCCCCCAAACCATTCTCCAATCCTCTGCACCCTAAAACAGTGTCACAGCTTTGGCAGTGATACAGGGCTGCTGGTACACACACACACACACACACACACACACACATGCTGTTTGTGTGTGTGTGTGTGTGTGTGTGTGTGTGTGAGTAATTAAATGACTATGCAGGGCTGCAATCATGCTGTGAACAGTCCAGGATAAAGGGATTTAAATTCAGATTAATTAATTGTATCATCTTTAATACTCACTGGATGTAATTTGTTCTCTCACACTAACATCTGTGAAATACAAGTGTGTGTGTGTGTGTGTGTGTGAGAGAGAGAGAGAGAGAGAGAGAGAGAGAGAGAGAGCAAGCACAACCATGCGAATGACTGTAGATGAGTCTGAGGTGAATGTTAAAGCACTGATATGGTCAGGTTACTGTCATAGTGTATGGCGCAGGCTCTCTATCACTGATGGAACTGTGACAGTCACTTACATGCCTGTCAAATTCACTCTAGAAACCTCTCAAACTTAACATGCCACGCTTTACATACTCCTCACTGCTCAGAAGTGCTCTTAACATTCCTCAGGTTTGGGGTAAAGAAGATGAATGTATAAAGAGATAACATTGCTAAGTAACATCCACCATTCACCGATCACTTTATTAAGTGCACCTCCATGTTTCTACACTTATTGTAAATTGTATCAGCTCCACTTACCATACAGATGCCCCTTGATGTTCTACAATTGCAAACTGTAGTCCATCTGTAGTCCCCTTTACTCTGTTCTGTAATGATCAGGACCACCACAGATCAGATCGTTTGGGTGGTGGATCATTCTCAGCACTGCACTGACACTGACATGGTGGTGGTGCGTTACTTTGTTGTGCTATTAAGAGTGGATCAGGCTGCATTGCTGCTGGAGCTTTTAAACACCTCTGTCACTGCTGGACTGAAAATAGTCCACTTACCAAAAATATCATATGGGCAGTATCCTGTGATCACTGAGCAAGGATTAGAAGATGACTAACACAAAGTGTGCAGCAACACTGGGACTGTGGTAGCCTAGTGGTCAAGGTACTGGTCTATGGACCAGAAGGTCCAGTGTTCAAATCTCACCTCTTCCAAGCTGCCACTGGTGCGTTCATTGGCAAGACCCTTAAGTCACTCTGGATAAGAGTGTCTACTAAATGGTATACATGTAAATGCAACAGCATTAAAATAGTCCCAGAAGTTGAATCAGTTCATCTGGACATAAGCTTGTGTGGGTAAATGTTTGGGACTGTTGTTACCCTAGCGGGTAATGTACTGGACTCTGGACCAGAAGGTCCAGGGTTCAAATCCCACCTCTGCCAAGCTGCCACTGCTGGGTCCTTGAGCAAGACCCTTAACCCACAATTGCTTGAATTGTAAGACTGTATCAATTGTAAGTCTGGATAAGGGCGTCTGCTAAATGCTGTAAATGTAAATGTAAATATAACAGCTGAGCGGCAGTGTCTGACTTTACATCTACAAGGTGGAGCAATAAGGTAGATGTGTTGAATAGAGTGCACAGTGAGTGAGCACAGTGTTTAAAACCTTCAGCGGCACTGCTGTGTCTGATCCAGTCATAAATGAGGGTCACTAACCTTAGCCATTCAAACGTTGTAATAATATTTCACATGAATGGAATATTCACGGAATGGTGTGGCTTAAGGATAGGAAATTAACATCCTTGTGTTCCCAAGCCAGAGTCCTGAGCTAAAGCTATTCCCCAATCTAAGCAGGTAGATTCATATCCAGACAAACTGATGGCTGTAATTACAGCAAAAGCTGGCTCTACAAAGTGTTCAATCAGGGGCTGATCCAGGGGCTCTTCCACCTCTGTATTTGTAAATTCTTTATTTTTCCAGAACTGTTTTTTCTTGTTACTTGACTGAGATTTTACTAGGTTATGATTTCCAGCTGTAAAACCAGACAAGATTATTTCAAAACTGTGTGATCATTTTCTATAAGGCCCTGTTTGTAATGATTAAAGGATTATTCTGAGTATCTTGAGTGGCCGATCCCCCCAACCTCTTTCTTTAGGGAAATAAGCTTGCTGCACATTTACTACCACTTGGCCCTGGTTCAAGAAAGGGGGGAGGGACAGATAATACGATTTAGCTCATTGGAGAAATCATTTACCAGTGCAATTTGTTGACAAGGATCTGGGGATGTTTTTACTGTGGCATCACTTCAGTCACTGTGATGGAGTTCCTATCGTCTCTCCCCTTTCAGCTCCTTCTCTTTTGCTCCTTTTCTTTCACATTTATAAACTGTCAGATGTTGCTCCTGCAGAACTATGAGGAAAGGGCACTAAGTGAATTAAAACTGAAGTAGTGCAGGGCTGTATTAAATATCAGTTGCTGATTTAAGTTTATCAGAAAGAAAAGCTTAAGGCAGTGGATTTTTTTCCTCTTTTCTCCAGCTTCGTGTTGTGTTTTATTCAGCTGAGGGAGCTCTGGGACTGATAGCTTCTCAGTCTCACTTTATTATGTGAAGCTTGAGATGTGGTGTATAGTGCAAATGCATTTCAGCTATCGCATCACAGCGTATTTTTATTGTTTATTGATGTGTTGTATGTTTTTGGTGTGTCACACCAGAAGTGCTATGGGTTACAAATCATACAGAAACTTTTCCACGCCCAATTCTGAACCGTCTTATCTGCACAATAGTGAAGAAATCTCTTCAGAGCGGCCATGAAGGCCGATGTGTCAGCCATCTTCTCACTCGGTACCATACAGGAGCTGTTCTTGGTGCTGGAATCTTTTCAGCCTGCAGTTGAGAACAGCTCCTCGGTTCTGAAGACCACCACAGCGGCCTTGCTTGCACATTCAAATTCTTCAGGCAAGACCACTTCAAGTGCATGACAGCAGCCCTCCTGTCTCATCCTTCTTCTTTTCATCTCTCCACTCCTCCAGTGATCCACATCACAAAGTGGCCACTTTCTGTCCACCAATATGATGGACTGGTCCATTGCTTTCCAATTTGGTGGCTGTACTCTGCGTGGTCGGAGTTATGGGTTCAAAGCATCACGCAGGCTCTCAGTGACCACATACCGTACTAATGGGAAGTAATCAGGCATTAGCTTTCCCAGGTCATTCTCTTTTAACCTCCTGAAAACAAATGGAATTAAAGTAAATGGAAAATCATAGGTCAGCATATCATGGTAGAAATAGAACCAACTGATCACAGCACAGCTGTTAAGGAAGAGTAAGTGCATAACACGGCTTGCAGGTGCAAGAACAAGGCGAAGTAAACAGAAAATGTTGCGTGGAAACAAATATAGGGTTGAAACAAATGTACAATGGTACAATGCTGTGTACTGGGCAGTTCACTACCCACCTGATGCAGAGGAAGCTGCTCTCTTGCACTTAGTTTGGCTTTGGAAAATGTTGCTTGTGCCTCCATTTACCTCTCTGAATATTTCATGGGATGGAGTCCACACGCTGAGCAATAATAATGTAATGTTGAGCAGCAGACATTTTCTGCAGCCTTTATGGGCTTGAGAACCCCCGCCCCTCCTCAAAGCCCTGGCAGGGCCGCACTCATGCCCTCTCTGCCTGCTTTATGTGCTGTTTTTCAGACCGCCTGGACAGCCCTCTCCTCTGCTGGCGCTTTGAGGCAGGGAAGTGCATCAATTCCGCTCAGTGTTTCAGTGAATTACAATACCTTCCTGAGGCTATGGCCTCTTTTTCTTTTTTGACATCACCACAGAAAGAGTGAGCCCCGGCTTTGTAGGTGCAACATGTAAAGAGGAGGAGAAGGAATGAGAGAGAAGAGGAAGACAGAAGAAAAGAAAATGGACAGAGACAGACAGAGGCATGCTCACACTCTGAATCAATATAACATCTGTAAAAACATGTTGAAAGTTCTGCTTCAGCACCCCAGACCGGTCTCTGCTGGGATGACATAGTGCTATGTAAACAGCTACATAAGATATAATATGTGAGTCATTGTATTGTTTTGACTCGGAAGTCATAATTGGATAGAAACCAGATTTTAGGTCAAAAGGATGGTTTGGGGGTTTATTGCTTTCTGATTAAATAAAGCCTTGGCTTTCATTCTTTCATAGTCGTGAGTCAAACATTAAGTTTAGACTGGGAGCAGTCAAACACAGAATGATGTGCTTTCTGCTTTCAAGAAGAAACTAGTGAGCTGCCCATTACATAGCTTTTTTTCCACTTTCCTCCTTGTTCTCTCATCTTTTATACAATATACAGCAAACAAACAGTGGTGCTGAAAGATACAGTATAACTGACTGGAAAATATAATCCCTTGGCATTATCTTGTCAATAACAGTGAACTATCCTCAGGATAAAGATATTACTAGCATCAGGTTTGCTTGCTATGTCTAATCTAAGGAAAGTTTTTTTCAAATCTAAGCTAAAAAACTGCATGTATGAGCCAGTGTGCACTTGTGTAAGTTCTCCTATGGAAATGCACTGCATTTGTGTGCCATCAATGCTTTAGAAAAGCATTTCAATAAATTTCATGATTAATTTGAATATTTTCTTGTTTCTTATACAGTATTGTGCAAAAGTCTTAGGACATCATTAGATTTGTTGGTTTAGCAATGGTATAATGACCATATATAACATTTACATTTACAGCATTTAGCAGACGCCCTTATCCAGAGCGACATACAATTGGTACAGTCTTACAATCCAAGCAATTGTGGGTTAAGGGCCTTGCTCAAGGACCCAACAGTGGCAGCTTGGCAGAGGTGGGATTTGAACCCTGGACCTTCTGATCCATAGTCCAGTACCTTACCCACTAGGCTACCACAGTCCATATTATACAATATAACATATTGTCGATGACTGGACCCAACAATTGTAAACTTGGATTTGTGGCTTTATGGTACTCTGTTCCACTGATCTTCATTCCAGTCTTTAGCATATCATAGACTTTTCACCATGTTCCCCTTCCAAAAATGGTTTCTTGGCTGCTAATTTTGCAAAAAGACCATTCATGATCAAGCTCCGTTCTGTGGAAGGGTCAACTTGTCATCATGGTGAAGCTGCCAGATGCTGCTATTGCTCAAGTGTAAGGGGAGGTCACACTAAATATTTGCCCCTGTAGCCTGTAAAAGCTGTTTTTTCTGATTTGTTTTGCATTCAAATGTCCTGTATTTGTTGGAAATTTTCCGGTTGTATTCTCTAAAAGCCTGAGAAATTTTAAGGGCTGAACATTTAACAGAGCAGGTTTCATTTCATACACAGGTGGGAAGTAACGTTACACTTACTCAGTTGTATTAAATGTAACAGAGCACACGCAGAAGAACTGTCAGGCAGCTCTACTTTTTGAACTGCACTTTCTCAGAGTACGCTGAATAGATTTGCTCTGAAATGGAAATTCTGTGTAATCTGGAACAGCCTACATTTCATAACTCCTTATTTTTACTCAAGTAGCTCATTTACATGTCTACTTTTGTTTCTACTTCATTTTCTAAGCTACTGCATTACAGCAACAGGGCTGTTTTGCACAGATGTGTCACTGGATCCAAGCGTTTCAAAACGATCGAGTCAGGACACTGGGTGACGTGCAGTGTGTTAGAAGGCATCGGGGGTCATCTTTCCTTTTCTGTCTGTGTTTCCGTCTTTTATTTTCTCTTTCACTCGCTTTCAGTCACTCTCCCTCTATGGCCGTCCATCACGCGTAAGACATGGATGAGTGCGTTTTTCATTTGGATAATGGAGCATTGGCTCTAATTGAGAGGACAGTCTCATTTGTTTGCCAACATGTCAATGGCCAGGCCTCTCACTGTTTCCACTACATTTACATTAATGCAATTCTCCCCACTCCTATTAAACTGTAGCCCTCTCCAGCCTATTTCTGCAGCCCACTGCTGCCGCCTAATGCTGCTTAGTCAGTGAAAAAAGGTTAATAACAATCAAGCCAAAGGGGGGAAAAGAGAGTCCTCTCGATTTCTGCCGCCTTTCCCTCCACCAGTGAGTACTGGATAGGTGGCAGAGCAGAAAGCAGGAGATAAAATTCCGCAGAGCGTCCCGTTATCGCTTGATTTTTTTTAATTACTCATTATCTTGTAATGGGAATGGGATTTCTTGCAGGCATTGTAGTGGAGTTCAGCTCTATAATCCATCCATTGGTGTAATGAATAATGAATAGTGCAGCTATTTTGGAATCTTTTACCATCTGTCTACTGTACCTGTTAATTATTGCACTATAGCAGGGACTAGTTTGTGACCATTGTTGACTCAAGAGGGATGCGTGGCATTTCAAGCTCATCATTGAGGCTAATTAATTAGGGGTGCCCCTGGCTTATTAATGTAATGCACCACTGGCATGCAATCCGTGTTATCGCCATCAACTTAGCGAAGGTCAAGCTTCTGTCTGCCCCTATTTGTTTTGTATTAATATCCTGATGTAAGGCACTCCTTTTATACGCCTGCGAGGTTTGCACACATTCACACGACACGTGTACCGACGACCTGACCGCACCTGTTCTGACTACAATACTCCTCTCCGCAGAGTCGCTCGCATCTGTCAGCACACACAGCAAACAAGCACATGGGCCCAGACCTCCACTCTACTGTAAAAATTAACCTGCATCAGTCAACACAGCTGCTCAGTCGTACAGTCAAAGGCACGTCGAGCCAAAATAGCTGCCAGACAAAAAGAGGGAAATGAAATGCTTACGCATCTTAATGTTCGTAGACGGATGAGAAGACATCGTGTACTTCTGTGACTCAAAGTAAATGAGAGCCAAAGACGGCAAAGAGTCTCTGTTACATCTCCTTCAGTGGCGAGAAATGAAATGGAAGAAGGAGGGAGTACACAGAGATGAAGACATACCGCGAGAAGATAGACTCGCACTCAAACGAAATAAAGGAGCAGATGTTAACTTTCCAGCACGTGCAGAGACAGTGAGAATGAGGCCATAATGAGCAGGTCTATAGAATGAAAAATGGTAGTGTTAGGAACCTGGAATTTAAATCAAAGGTTGTGATCAAAAATGCATTAGTTAATTGATCCTGCGCACGGTGCTTGCTAGAAAGCCATTTCACTCCAGAATGACTCCAGCCATGCTTATCCATCGAGCAGTATGGTACAAAATAAAGTTTGCTGGCCCGTAATGACCGAAACAACCTGTGATGTGCACTGAGAGCCGGTATGACATACAAATCTATTCTGGATCCTTACAGCACCACTGTGCTAATAAAACAAGCAAAATTGCATCACATATTTCCTCAGATGTGCTGTAAGGCATGATCTTTTATTCATGGATGCGTCAGGGGTGTAGATGGACTACAGGTTGTTTGTTGCACCGGAACTCTCTCGGTAGGATTGACAACGGAGGCTTTTACATCACTGTCTGCTTTCTGTCCCTTTTTATTTCTTTAATCGAGATCAGATCTAGTGTGTGTATGCATTGCTCATGCTGCCAGTTACGGCGGTGATGGATTCCGCCACGCTTTCTATCAGCATCATCGGGAAATTAGAACCCATTTTTTTCTCTTATCGTGTCATATTGCAGTTCAGACAGACTGACTCATGTCATCAACCATTCTCCATGCTGTTGGTTTTGGTTACTATTCCGAGACTAAATCTGGGAGACCTCGATTTGTTACCAAGTTCTCACGTTCTCGTCTCTTTCTTTCTGTCTGTAGAGTAACCAGGAGGCACCAGCCCCTCCAGAGGCCATGGCTCAGCCATATGCCCCAGCACAATACCCCCCTCCCCCACCTCAGAACGGGCTCCCCGGCGAGTACGCCCACCCCGGTCAAGAATACACAGGCCCAAATCCGGTCCCTGAGCATGCAGCTGCCCTCACCATCTATACGACCACGCAGGCACACAGCGATCCGAATGGTACCGACAGCAGCACGCCCTCGCTCACAGCACCCAACAGCGTACCAGTAAGTAAAATCCAGCCGACCCACACAGTTAATGCTCCTTGCAGCATCATGGATTTTACATAAATGCTTAATTCTATCAATAGCAGATTGACGGCCCTCTTCTGCACATGCAAGCATGATTTACCAGTAGAAATCTGTGTATTGCTAATTTGATTGGAAGCAGGCCAGTTTCTTCATGCTTCTGCTCAGCCGCTAACAATGGAAGCAACTGTGATGGGTGGAGTGGTGCAACACGGGGTGTGACATTCAAAATGTAACAGAACAGGAGACTTTTCAAAATGGTGTTTGCATCACTGACTCCGCCTTACACCAAACGTAAAGCCCTTCAAATGAAGCTTTAAGTATGGTCTCATTTATTTCAACACAATTCTGTGTACATCATGAAACGTAATAAATAAGTGTAAATAAGCCCACCCATCTATTAAATCACTGTATAATTCCTCATGTACTGAATTGGTATATTGTCTAACAAACTAATTAAACTTATCTAATTTCCCACATGGACACGCCTGGCACTGCAGGATCTGAGTCCCTCTCAGTGTGTTACTGATGGTAGCCTTTGTTACTTTGGTCCCAGCTCTCTGCAGGTCATTCATTAGGTCCCTCCGTGTAGTTCTGAGATTTTTCCTCACCGTTCTCATGATCATTTTGAACCCATGGGATGAGATCTTGCGTGGGGTCCCAGATCGAGGGAGATTATCAATGGTCTTGTATGTCCTACAATTGCTCCCACAGTTGATTTATTCACACCAACCTGCTTGTCTATTGTAGATTCACTCTTCCCAACCTGGTGCAGGTCTACAATTTTAATAAGTGTAAATAAGCCCACCCATCTATTAAATCACTGTATAATTCCTGATGTACTGAATTGGTATATTGTCTAACAAACTAATTAAACTTATCTAATTTCCCACATGTATCCCCATCACAAAGAGCAGAAATTTGCTTATATGCGCTCCTTGACAAAAAAAACAATGCACTCAGACAGAAATGTTGGATTGCTGACAAACTCAGCATGCAGTTCTGTTCATGATTATAGGTGTGGTCTGATTAGACACTGGGTCTTGCCACAAGATGGCATAAAATTGTTCTTCTGCTATCTATAAAAAGGCTCTCAGAGGCTAATTTTGGGTAGTTTACCTTATGGTGAGAGATCATTGATGCTATACATACTTCTACGATGCACTCCAAGACTTTTTGTCCAGTTGACAAACTTTGAGAGGGGACATCATTGGACTGAGAGAAGTACAACAGTCGTTTCGACGAATTGTCTGTCATCTATGATATTCTGTTAGGAGGTGTTGGGAGGAGTGGTTCTATGAGGGAACACACATGGCGAACAGGCTCTGGATGGCCCAGACAGACCACCAGTAGAGAGAATCGTTTGATCCACCAACAAGCATGAGCATCTCCCACAGTTTTGTTTTCTACCATCCAGAAACAGGTGGTACCTTCACTACACCTGGACCATTTCTAGCTGCCTAGCAGAAGGAAATTTGTTGTCATGTGCCCATTACATGTCCTCTCACTGACAGCTAGTCACCATCGTCTTTGATTTCAGTGGAGTTGTGAACAAGAAACTGTTATGGACTGGGACAGTATTGTCTTTAGCGATCCAACAACAGTCAGCTTCGAGTATGGAGGCCTCATTGTAAGCATCCTTTGCTGTGCAGTGATGCACTGCCCCAACTGCTGGTGTGATGATCTGGGGAGTCATTGCATACTACAGTCGGTCATCCTTTGTAGTGATACGAAGGACACTAACAACTCAGCGATATGTGCAGGACATCCTGAGGCCACATGTGCTGCTTCCAACAGGTATTTTTCAACAGGATAATGTCCACCCAAACACAGCAAGGTTTCCCAGGAATGTAAGACTGCCAGAATTCCAGGATTTAAGGGAACAGCTGAGACGCCAGCTTCGGCGACCTATGAGTGTGGAGGATCTAAAGGCCCATCTGTGGGTAAATGTGTCATAGAGACATATCTAGCATTTACATTTATGTCATTTAGTAGACGCCCTCATCCAGAGCGACTTAAAGTTGATACAGTCTTACAATCCAGGCAATTTTGGGTTGAAGGTCTTGCTTAAGGACCCAACAGTGGCAACCTGGCAGAGGTGGGTTTTGAACCCTGGACCTGAGTACCTTAACCACTAGGCCACTAGGCCACAACAATCTCTCACCAAGTGGTACACTACCCAAAAGTAGCCTCTGAAAGCCTTTTTATGAAACAGTCACCACATCTCAATATAATAGAGCACTTTTGGGATGTGGTGGACAGGAAGATTTGCACCGTGGATGTGCAGCCAACAAATCTGCAGCAACTGTGTGATGATATCATGTCAATATGGACCAAAATCTCTGAGGAATGTCTCCAGCACCTTGTTGAATCTATGCCATGAAGAATTAAGGCAGATCTGAAGGCAAAAGGGGGTCCAATCCGGTACTGACAGGTGAACCTAATGAATCGGCCAGTGAGTTTGTACCTTCATTGTCCGTTGACTTCCCTTTGTCTATGCAGTGGAGAATGTCAAGAGACTGAGGAATTGATGCAAGAAAGACAAAAACTGTAAAAATGACATGCTGTTTCCACAGTTGCAAAATACTTTTGTAAGTCTGCATTGTGCTGGCAAGATCATGTCCTAAGGACTTTACTTTCTGGACAAAAGGGTCGTTTGGGTTCAGTGGCCTGAAAGATTAGTATGATGATAACCAACTGAAATGAAAGACTGATTCAGAGCATAAAATAAATTTACCACAAGAGATAGATGAAGACCGCTGGCCTCTTTTTCTTTTTAGTTCTTTTTATGCTTTCACAGTCACAGACAACATAGAGTGCTAACTGTCTATTTGATCTATTATGTGATGACCGTGAAGTCCACTGCTCTCTGACCATCAAACCCCTCTGAACCATTTACCACTCTATGAAAATTTCAGTGAAGCACTTACTATAACAGTCCCCAATATACTGTATATCTCTGGATTATGATGGAATAAAAGACTTTTGGTGCGCGTGTGTGTGTGTGTGTGCGTGCGTGCGTGCGTGCGTGCGTGCGTGCGTGCGTGCGTGCGTGCGCGCGCGCGTTCATGTGTCTGTGTGCATGCATATCCATGTGTAACCCTGAGGGCCAATTGTTGTTGCATGTTTTCACTGCTTTATTAACGCCTAGAAATGTTTTTTCTCGTCCCATTTCAGTAACAATTCTGTGAAAACACACAGACCCACACACACCAGCCGAATCAGCACTTGCAACCACTGTATCAAACATGATTCTATTATTCTGACTGAAAAGAATCGAGGATTGGCTTGCTGAGTTGCAATTCTCAGTGGGTTATTAGATTTAATAAAGGTCTGTTTTGGGAGAGTTTCAATTTATCCTCTACATGACTCGACTTTGTAGTCCAAGCCAAGATTTTTGTAGGCCCTCTGACAGGCCAAGTTCAGACAACCTAACATGAAAGTCTCAGAGCAGAGGCGAGAGAGAGGGAGAGAGAGAGGGGGGGGGGGGGGGAGAGAGAGAGACAGAGAGACAGAGAGAGAGAGAGAGAGAGAGAGAGAGAGAGAGAGAGAGAGAGAGACGCTCAAAGAGAAAGACATCAGGATTGAAACGAAGAAAGCTGAGAGGGCAGAAATCTTTTTCTTCACATCAAGGAGGAATTCTAGGGATTTGGGCTAGAAAAAAAAATCAAGATTAAAGTTATAATAAAGAGTGTAGTTTAAGTCTTTCTTACTTTTCTTACTTTCTTAGTTCAGAAACAAACAAATAGAAAATACCTATTTTTTAATTGTGGTACTGTGGGACTGTGGTAGCCTAGCGGTTAAGGTACTGGACTATGGACCAAAAGGTCCAGGTTCAAATCCCATCTCTGACAAGGTGCCACTGTTGGGTCCTTGAGCAAGGCCCTTAACCCAATTATAAGACTGTATCAATGTAAGTCACTTTGGATAAGGGCGTCTGCTAAATGCTGTAAATTGCGAAGGGACCATGGAATTCGAACTTAATTGGTTCCAGAAGGTGTAATCTAATTTCCCCAGAAAAAGTAATGTAAATAGGATTAATCCATTCCCGACACCCAACACATATATTCATATGTAATCAATGAATAAAAACATGAATAAAGCACATGAATGTAATACAATAATAATAATCAAAACATAAATGAAATTGTTGAAATATAAAGACATTAAATAAAATAAAGTGAAACTTTATAGCCACTGAGGCGAACGCAATTTCAACACATCTACTCACTGGGACAGCGGCGGCGAAACCGAGGGGGTATCTGATATCGCACCCGTAGGGTGATATAATATACAAATGCATAATATCATAATATAATATATACATAATATGCCTAAGGTTGCACCCTATTTCATCTTCTTATTTTAATTTTTACAATTGGTGTACCGTATGGGTGCATTATCGCCCTCAATTGAGTGATGGCTGTGTGTGAAAATCCCAATAGATCAGCAGTTTCTTTCACATTTCTTCAGCAGGTCGTCTTGACCATGTCTACAGTGGAGCAAAAAAGTATTTAGTCAGCCACTGATTGTGCAAATTCTTCTACTTAGAAAGTAGGTCTGTAATTTTCATCATAGGTACACTTCAACTATGAGAGACAAAAATGAGGAAAAGAAATATCCAGGAAATCACGTTGTAGGATTTTTAAAGAATTTAATTGTAAATTATGGTGGAAAATAAGTATTTGGTCAATAATAAAAGTTCAACTCAATACTTTGTACCATAACTTCAGGATCTTGAAATGCTTTTTATTGAACCACTCCTTTGTTGCCCAAAGCTGTGTGTTTGGGATCATTGTCATGCTGGAAGACCCAGCCACGTTCCATCTTCAATGCTCTCATTGACGGAAGGAGGTTTTGGCTTAAAATCCCACGATACATGGCCCCGTTCATTCTTCCCTTAACACGGATCAGTCGTCCTGTCCCCTCTGCAGAAAAACAGCCCCAAAGCATGATGTTTCCACCCCCATGCTTCACAGTAGGTATGGAGTTCTTGGGATGCAACTCAGCATTCTTCTTCCTCCAAACACATTTAGTTGAGTTTTTACCAAAATGTTCTATTTTGGTTTCATCTGACCACATGATATTCTCCCAATCCTCTTCTGGATCATCCATGTGCTCTCTGCCAAACTTCAGACGGGCCTGGACATGTACTGGCTTAAGCAGGGGGACACGTCTGGCACTGCAGGATCTGAGGAGGAGTGCCTCTCAGTGTGTTACTCATGGTAGCCTTTGTTACTTTGGTCCCAGTTCTCTGCAGGTCATTCATCAGGTCCCTCTGTGTAGTTCTGGGATTTTTCCTCACCGTTCTCATGATCATTTTGACCCCACGGGTATTACAATTAAATCCTTTAAAAATCCTACAATGTGATTGCCTGGATTTATTTTTCTCATTTTGTCTCTCATAGTTGAAGTGTTTCTATGGTGAAAATTACAGACCTCTCTCATCTTTCTAAGTAGGAGAACTTGCACAATCAGTGGCTGACTAAATACATTTTTGCCCCACTGTACATGCCTACATGCATCGAGTTGCTGCCATGAGGTTGACTGATTAAATATTTGCCTAAACAAACAGTTGAACTGGTCTATCTAATAAAGTGGCCTATGAGTGTAGGTTACACTATATACTTATGTAATTGCAAAATATGGGTACACGACATTGTTTAGAAAAAATACGCATACATTTTGAATAAAGGGCTGTGTGTTTACATGACCTCCTCCTTTGCATTGCACACAGTGTAATGTGATCCTCACCTGGTACTGCTGATGCTCATGGTGTTTAACCCCACTCAGCCTCACATTTACTTTTTACAAATGTAAACATCCGTTTACTACTACATGCTAATCGACTTTAGTATCCATTACTGCAGCCTGAAAGACCAGTCTTCTTTACTAAAGACACGGGTGACAAAGGGGTCTCCCCCGAGATTGACATGAGTGGGTGCTGAGGAGAAGAATAAAACAAAAGCATCTCAGTCTAATCCCGTTAAGGGAAGCTCTAGTTTCACCTTAATCCGGTGTAATCTACCTGCTTGGCAGTTTTCCAATCAGATAGTTTCAATTACGTGGTTGTAGTGGCATTGGGCTGGGTGGAAGTGCTGAGCGGGGCACTTCGAAAGTGATTTGCAGATAACACTAAATGTCGACGTTAAAAAAAAATCACTGAAGGACCTAGACCCTGCATACAAATATGCACACTTCTAATGCCAAACAAGAGGGTGCATAAATAAATGGAGGAGCAGTGTGACTATGTATTAGGGGTGAGAGATAGTGACAAAAAATGATATCTTGGGATTTTGTTGACGATATTTTGGCAGTGAATTTTGGATCTAAAGTATTCAAACTTGTTTGAACCCACCTCTCTCCACCGCCTGAATTGGCACCGCGCCTTACGCGATGTAATTGGTGTCAGCATTTGTTATGTCTTGCCATCTGTTGCTTTTGTTTTAAGGCACTTTTTTTGCAGAACGATCTCACTAAGGTTTGCTGAGTGTGTTTTTGTGCTGGTAGCTTGGCTGGTGTAAGCCTGTTGTGAACAGCTGACTCTCGAGTGTGGTTTGTCATAACTTTATATTCTGCCGCAGTAGATAGTTAGTTTGCAGATGGAGGGAAAGGGAAAAGTCAGTTTCTTGAGCACGAAATAATTCCGATAAGCTGCCAAAATATGTCTTTTCAAAGCCAAATACCTCCATGCAGTGTAGCATGAGCCACGTCTACAGAATGGAATCAAAAACAACATTAGGCTGCATGGCTGGTCGCGGTCTGTATTTTGTCTCCTGGTGCAGTTTGTTCACTCATTTTGAACTTCAGTCAAGCGTTTTTAGTTAGAACACTAGCTTGGTTTGTGCATGTTTCATGGATTGACTACATGAGGAAGTGAATTTGTGAACTCTTAAGACATGTTTCTGACTTTTTTGCAAAGAGAGTAACATACTCAATAATGTCAACTCTCACATCATTAGACAATACACATTGCACAGCCCTACTGTGTATGTTAAATCTCATACAAATATCCTAGTGCTGTTCAGCTACACTGTCGAAGCTACTGAAAGAAAACAGTGCTTCTGGATCAACAGCATTATAGCATAGAAAAAGCACAGAAAAAAGCAGATTCCAGCACACTATCATGTTCTTTTTTTTAAATGTATTGTAGTTATTGATACTACTAGGTAACATAGGTATGGGCCGATGATAAAATTTAGATAAATGAGTATCGCCTGAAGAATTATTGCTATAAACAATATTATCTCCAGCTGCCATGGAGTATTACAACATAGTATGTACTTTTTTCAGTGTTTTATATAATTACCGCATAGCTTAATTACCATCTGGTTTCGCTTCTAATATCACAATTATTTTTAATGATGGCTGTATTAATTGAACTCTGTAACTTAAATCATTGTGACATTTCTGCAGGCAGACAGCTGGCGAAATGGACTCAAACTGTGTTTAGAGCGTAGCGGCTCTGCTAGCTAAGGGGCTAATTGCAGTTCTACACCAAAGACCATTTCACTTTGTCAACAAACAGCCACGTACATTTGTACAACAAATGTCTAGTCTGACCTGCTACCTGGTGCTCTGTTTGCAGCGTTGTCTGGTGTAAATGCGTGTTAATTTATCCTCATTCATCTTCCATTTGCACACAATGGTGCTCTATCGGTCAGACTGTTGAAAAAAAATTTGCCATATTGACAAGCTAACCTGTCGTTTTTTGTTTTTATCACAATTTCCTCACAGTCTTGCAACTCATTTACTCAGACCATGAATGTTTCTGTTGGGTGTCACAGGTCGATGGTGACTGATAATTACACATTGTTAAATGAATGGCTTGTTTCCATTATGACACGACTCCATTGGAAAGTCAGTATTTGAATGTTGCTTCTGCTGGCAGTTTGCCTTTTTAATGCATTTAAGTGAAAATTAATTGAACATTCGATCTTACAAATAAACTTCAGCAATTGTTGACGTGTCTACGGGGTACAATCGCTACTAATTTGTTTTTAAGTTAATTCAGATGGTGCTTTGAACGTTTGTGATTCCTCACCGCTTTAGAATTTTCTATAATTTCTACATAAGTTATGACCTAAAACTCATCATGAGTTTCACACAAGTACCAAAAAGTAGATCCTAAAGAACCCAGTTAAACAAAGAGGACAAAAATATTATACTTGGTTTCATTTATTTATTTGAGGAACATGGTCCCGATTCATTATTAGTGATGGTAAAAGTATGTGAACCTCTGGATTAACAGGTAATTAAAGGGAAATTAGAGATATATTCAAAGTCTGATCTTCAACAAACACATGTTGTGGAAAGTGTTCTTCCAGGCGTCATGAACAAGGAAGATTCTGCGGACCTTAGACAAAAGAGTTGTTGATATGCTAATAGGCTGGAAAAGGTTACAAACCATCTCTAAAGAGTTTGGACTCCACCCAATCCCACAGTCAGAAGCATGTGTGCAGATGGAGGAGGAAATTCAGACCATTTACACCCCCCCCCTAATGTTGGCTAAGTTAATGTTAATGAGTCCACCATCAGAAAGAACACTGAAAACAATGGGTTGCATCGCGGGGGGTTGCAAGGAGAAAACCAATGCTCGCCAAAAAGGAAATTGCTGATGGTCTGCAGTTTGTTAAAGATAATGTGGACAGTCAGGAAGGTATTGGAAGAATGTTTTGTGGATGGATGAGACCAAAATAGAACGTTTTGGTTTAAAAGAACCTTATACCATCTGTGAAACATGGTGGTGGTAGTATCATGATTTGGGCCTGTTTTGCTGCATCTGGGCCAGGACAGTTTGCCATCATTGATGGAACAATGAACTCTGAATTAGATCAGAGAATTCTAAAGGAAACTGTCAGGACATCTGTCCATGAACTGAATCTCAATAGAAGGTGGGTCATGCAGCAAGACAACGACCATAAGCACACAAGTCATTCTACCAAAGAATGGTTAAATAAGAATAAAGTTAATATTTTGGAAAAAGTCCTGACTTTAATCCAATTGAAATGTTGTGGAAGGACCTGAAGTGAGCAGTTAATGTGAGGAAACCCACCAACATCCCAGAGTTGAAACTGTTCTGTACAGAGGTCTAAAATTCCTCCAAGCCGGTGTGCAGGACTGATCAACAGTTACAGGAAACATTTAGTTGCAGTTATTGCTGCACAGGGGGGTCACACCAGATACTGAAAGCAAAGGTTCACATACTTTTGCCACTCACTAACATGTACTATTGGATCATTTTCTTAAAAAAAATAAATGAGCAAGTATAATATTTCTGTCTCATTTGTTTAACTGGGTTCTCTTTTAGGACTTGTGTGAAACTCTGATGATGTTTTAGGTCATATTTATGCAGAAATATAGAAAATTCTAAAGGGTTCACAAACTTTCAAGCACCACTGTATAAAGCTGGTTTAAAATGATTCACACCAGATTCTGAAAGCAAAGGTTCACATACTTTTGCCACTCACTAATATGTAATATGGGATCATATTCCTCAATAAATAAATGACCAAGTACAATATTTTTTTCTCATTACATAATTCAATAAATGACATGACAATATTCACAACTTAATACTCAATAATTGATTTTGCCCAACCATAGTTTAACGTAATCGTTGTAAGCATATTTAAGGTATGATACGCACTACAGTACTCTCCTGTGCTCGATCTAGAACACTGCATCAGTTGACGTATGGAGTAATGTGGTGGGAGTGATGAGCATTGGGAAATGTAGTGAGGAAAAGCTGTGGTGGAGCCATAGTTGTTCTGTTTTCACTTTAAATACATTATTCAATAAATTACATGAGATATTCAATACTTCATTATAAAATAAGCTTTATGTTAGTGATTTTGCCCAAGTGTACCACTACGCCACTACGATACTCTCCTGTGCTCGATTTGGAACACTGCAGCACGTGACATAAGTAATGTAGCGGGAGTGATGAGCGCTGGGAAATGTAGTGAAGAAAAGCCATTTTGCATTTGTGTGTACAGTATTAAGCATATTTAAGGAACACTACGCTATGATATATACATTATATATTCAACTCCTCGATTTATGATGGATTTGTCAGACCATATCCCTAACATAAATTGGGGAGTACTTGTATATAACTACTGGTATCACTTTTTTCTAATGGCAAGTAATAAATAGATAATGAGAAACAATGACAGTAATAACAGTTGATAACTGCTGTTAATAAAATGAACAGAAATTTCAAATACACTGGCATTTCTGCCTCTTCAATTGTAGCTGGTCATTAACGGTACTCCTAGCACACCAAACCGTGTTGTTTGAGTTCTATTCAGTGCATAATTCTTTGGATTCAAAATGAACAAATCTCTTATAAATGAAACAACGTAAGAGCAAGTTCTATGTCAGTGTCGAAAAGACCCACTGATGGGTCATGTGCTGTTTACAACATGTAAATGAGTTTTAACGTAATTAAAAATTTCCCTGAAGTTCTACTTCAGAATTGCTCTTTACCTTGTCCAGCTGTGTATCCTTTTGATGCTGTTCAAACCATAGTTAAATCAGAAAGCTGTATTTTTCTTCGAGCCCCTTAGTTCTTTAGATCCTATACAATAAGTTGTATACTAAGACCAGACTGTCCTTTGCCATCTGGTCCTCAACAAATGGCTTCATTCTTTTAATCAGTTCTTATTTAATCTGATGTGAAGCAACTGTACATGATTAATCCTTTTCAAATGAGATTAGTTTATCACGGGGTTTCCTGTGATTGAATATTTTACTTCTCCTCAGGGACAACATTCTTACCATCTCTTCTGGATGGCAATTAAATTCCAGCAAGACAAGCAAGTTTCAAGTAGCATGTGTTCTCTATGAGCCTGGGTGTCTACATCACACCTAACTGACTAATAAAATTGGTCATTATTTCTAGAAAATTAAAAGTAAGTATTATACATACACTCGCCAAGAAGAAGTTGTTGGAATCGACTGAAACTACAGTTGAGGATTGAAGGCAAACAGGTTCCTCATGGTATCCTGTGGCCACATTTCCTGCAAAGGCAGATTTGAAGTGCTCACCATGAGGCCACCATACACAAAGCCAATCGTCGTCGGCTCTCAAACAGAACCGGATTTGTGCTAAAGACCATTCCAGTCCATAGCAGTCCGAGATTCTCGTTCACAACACCACTGCAAACAAAGGTGAGGGTGGCTGGCTGTCAATGGCAAAACACATAATGGGTGTCGTGACGAATTTTCTTCTCCTCCCTAACGCGCCTGGAAATGGTCCAGCAGAGACACGGTGTAGTGTGTAGTGAATTTGCTGCTTGAGTGGGTAGTACAGGCATATCTAGAAATCAATCTCTCACCAAGAAAGCATCTCTCACCAAGAGGTTAACTACCCAAAAGTAGCCTCTGATAGCCTTTTTATAAGGCAGCCCTCTTGTGGCAAGACCCAGTGTCTAATCAGACCACACCTGTAAGCATTTACATATCTTCTTACTTTATCAGGGAGATGACTTTTTAACTCGTCTCCTCAGTGATAAAACTCTTTCATCTGGATGGTAATAAAATCACTGTGGGACCATGAGTCTCTATGAACCCAGATATTTGTGTCACACATAAATGACTGCTAAAACTGCTCATTATTTCTACAGGATTAGAATTATGTATTGTACATATTCAATTATAAAGTAATGAGGTATGTCTATAGATGTCGTTAAAAATACCCTTTTAATCAACTGGAGGTACAGTATCTGGCTTTTCAAATCTTTATATTATTATTCGCCACCTCTTATCTCTTTCCCATTGATGAGACAACAAAATCCTGTCAACATCAGGTCAAAATAAATAATGAAGAGACTTTTTAGAGCCTCCTTTTGTGGTCTGGTCGACTTGATTTCATGTACTAGAAGACTTATGGTGAGCAGCAGCAGTCAATATTCTTTGTTTTACATCTGCCTGTAAGATCATGGAGGTGGTGTCTTGATGCAGGCTCAATAATCCAGGTAGGAAAATTTTTGTGGGAGAAACGTTTCGTCACTCATCTAAGTGACTTCTTCAGTCTCAGCTAGTTGGAAAACTTCCCAATTCTTATATACAGCACCTTTGCATAACAACTGGTACCAACACCATTACATAAAAGTGGGACCGGTGATCAGTTTAATATGCAGATTACCATAACCATTAATGACAATGGCCACATGTGCCATTCACACAGAATTGGGTAAGGGCTGCGATAGTGGCGTTGTAAGATGGTGAGAGGTGTACTCTGAGGCCCCCAGAATTGCCAGGAATTGTACATCGGGGAAACCAAACAGCCACTGGCTAAACGGATGGCAAAACATAGAAGAGCTACCTCATCAGGTCAGGACTCTGCGGTTTACACCCACCTACAGGCCAGTGGCCACTCTTTCAGGATGAAGATGCAGATCCTTGATAGGGAGGAACAATAGTTTGAACGCGGAGTAAAAGAAGCCATCTTTGTGAAATAGGAACGTCCATCCCTGAACCGAGGAGGAGGCCTCAGAGTACACCTCTCACCATCTTACAATGTTGCCATCGCAGCCCTTCCCCAATCCTGTGTGAATGGCACACGTGACCATTGTCATTAATGCAATTCATTGTTATGCAATAGTGCTGGTACCAGTCGTTATGTAAAGGTGCTGTATATAAGATTGGGGAAGTTTTCCAACTAGCTGAGACTGGAGAAGTCACTTAGATGAGTGACGAAACGTTTCTCCCACAAAACCTTATGTCCAGATGGACAGATTCAACTTCTGGGATCACAGAGGTGGACATCCAGATGTAATTAACATGATCAGAGCATCACTGGGTTGGGTTGAACACAGTAGATATATTGGAAAGGGGTTAAGAATTCCAGATTTAATCAGTGCGTTTAGAAAAGTTAACAATGTTGCACGAACACTATGGTTAATAAAATAGTTTAACAATTTACAAGGTACTTACTAAAACCTCTCTAGGAAGTGATACAATTTCACAACAGACCATTAGAGGGAAAGTTTACTCGTTTATGTGTTAGTGTAGCCCTTTATGAATAGTTTACACACATGTATTTATTGGTCCCCACCCTGTATGTGACAACATTTCCAGTACATTTGAGCTTTTGTCCATAGCAAAGGTCACATAAATGATTGGGTAGTCAATAGCATTGTCAGTCATCCTATAGATAGCACAGATTTCAAGCATGCAGATAATTCTCTGTACAGTGAAAGTTAGGCCAATAAAGCAAACTACTCTCATCGTCCAATAAATCATTTAGCACACTTATAATCCCAGGCAGCAGCATGTGTATAAAATTTTGTTGGACTACCTTCCAGGCTTCAATCGGGGTAATGGGGAATCGTAAACCTTTACTGAGGTAATGCACCTACTTAATGCTGATTTGAGGAGCCTTTTTTTTTTTTTTTTGCCATTTTTACATTTGAGTGGAATGTAAAAAGTGCATGATACATAAAACCTTCTGCGTCAGCATCTTTGCTAGAAACCAGGCAACCCAAGTCTCCTTCCACAAAAAAACAGCACTTTTAATTACTTCCCACCTCATCTGTGGAGCTGGGGAGTGCCGCCCTCGGAAACCTATCCTCTAATGAGACAGATGCAGCACACTCTAGCTGCATATAATTAACAGTCAATTAACACAAATTAAAAGCAAATCGTGCAGAGGAACCCCCTATAGATGGCTGCTTAGCAGTGGCAATGGGATAATTAGATCATAGATGTGTGGATTCAGGAGTGCTTACCTCTCTGCTTCCAGTCCTGCCTTAATGTCACCTCCTCCACAGAAGTGCTTCCCTCAACAACTGCCTACAGAGCAGAGGAAGGGTACTAAAGGAGCAAAAGATTATACCAATTTCCCATACTAGCATTTGAAGTATGATAGGGCTTGACTCTTTCTGTACCCAAGTCATTTGCAGGGCGAGTGTTCTTGTTATATATAATACGTAATGTAATGGCTTATTCCCTACCTTCTAATAACCCAAGTGCTAGAATTTTGTCTTGCATTAGCTTAGCTGTTGGATGTTCGCAGATGTTTTCATCATAGCACCTACAGATGAGCTGATGGGTCACCAGAAGAGTTTCAGTGCACCTCGGTGTAGAGGTTTTGTCATTAATCCAAATTATTTTCCAACAAAGGGTGTTTTCATCATGATGGAAGAGATTGCTGTCCATCACTTTGATCCAAAACTTCCATTTACATTTAGTCATGATACAGTCTTACAGTCTAAGCAGTTGTGGGTCCTGTCAACTGGGGAGAACATGCAAACTCCACACAGTCCGAAGAGGGGATTCAACCGGGGATCTCTGTAGCTGTGTAGCGACTGCGCCAACTACCATCAACTTCCCATAGATGTTCGCAGTTACTGCAAGCACCACAGCATATTATTTTCGTTTATTAATTTTTTTAGGATTACACATCGGCATGTCTATTCCCTTATTAGGGGTGCTCAATCACCCCTAAATTAGGTCCCACCAGAAAAAAAATAGTAAAGCATCATTTTTTTTGTTGGTGGTACTTTAAGTTTGTCTCTGATAGCCATAGGAAGTATACAGTTTAAATATAAGATTTCACAACAAAAATAGAGCAGTCCCCCCCCATGTCTCACAAATAGTATGATCCAATTTCAATCTCTTAGTGAGTGTTCCCCTTCTCAAAAAGTCAGATGTTATTCCTTCACAAGTTTGGACATGGTAGTCCAAATTACTTTAAAATGCAATTTTTTGTGCAAAATAAAACTTGGTCTCCTGGCATCATTGGGTGTTCAGCACCCTGAAAGCTCTGATCCTTGAATCGTCTCTGTGAGTAAATGAGTCAGGGCACACATGAATCAGGTGGCACATGGGTAAAACCCTAGCCCAGTAGATACAAGTCGAGCTCCAGCAGTGCCTTCCAACTGGGTTCTGAAATGCAAGTACATTTGGATATATCTGAGGGAAAGGTGGTTTGTCATGGGATCATCCCCCAATGCTGGAACAGTGACCCCTGCCATCATTGTGATCGACTGGTGTCCTGTCCATGGCATTCTTACGCATGCTCCCTGTGTTCTCCAGGAATAAGTTTTGAAGGCCTCTTGACCACCCTGACCGGAAGTCTCTGTCTATGAAAATGGAGATAGGCTGTCTGGGAAGTGACCACTCTCAGGTTTGAAATGTTAGATACTGGTACCTAATATACTCGGGTTTTTCCTTTAATGTGTCACTTAAAGTTTAGTTTCACCAGGACGTTTTGTTTGCTCAACTGTACAGTATGTAACTTGCACCGGATTCCTGAAGTTTCTAGGGTGTTTTGCCAAACATGTCTCAGTTTAACTGAAGCACACTCATCTTCTCCTCTGTCTTGATTGGGAACGAATATCTGACAGGAACCAGGAGAGAGTGGGGAGGAAATGTCCTGAGTCCCACTGTCCTCACTTTCATTACAGTAGTTGCCACATCGCTTTGCTCCTCTTCGCATACAGTCAAATTCAACTTTATTGCATTTCCGACACTATGAACACAGTGTCAGGGTAAAGAGGATATATTGCAAAACAGTCCACGTGTGGATTGACACGCCTCCTCGCACATCATTCAGTGCATGTTACCATGACGTGAGCAAATCAAAGGCACAGTGCTCCACTGGGCTGTGAGAGGCGGTGGAGGCATGGCGAGGCCACGCTCAGCTGCTCTGTAATGGGAGAGCCTGCACTGGTGCACCACTCACCTGTTAGACATGATGGATAGCACAACTCCTGGCGGAGCGGCTGCAGATAGAGCATGTGAATGACCAATGGCACATCTATGATGAATGGCGAAAGAAGACCCAAGTGAGAGGGTAGTCCAGGGAGCAGGGGCACCAAGGGCTAATTGCACCTCCTCTCGGCCCATCGATCTGCCAGGCCTGCTTGCGCCTTCACTCTGGAGCTTTAGATCCACCACAGACCTTGTATACAAGGGGCAAGGGCTATAGGCAGGATGTCTGGAGCTGTTCTGTGTGCTTTATCTTAACAGGCCTGGTATGTCTGCACAGCATCCATGATTGATAGTGCCACACTGATGGTAAATACTGCTTTTGCTCACATAGATGCAGCAAGCCGTGCAGGGATAGAGGAGACATGTTTTGTTTTAGACAGTAGCCCCCTAGCCTCAGATTAATAGTGGAGAGTATCATATTTGCTTCATCACTCATGATTCCAGTCATCTTATGTTCAAGATAGTGGTCATCCTAAATTACATTATGGGACTGGAATGGATGCAGTTGAGTGACTCTCTAAGTCCTGGACCAGAAACAGCGCAGTTTGGATGCCGTTCAGCTTTTTTAAAACATGTAATTTGTTCATTCTCACAATATGCAATACTAGTGTGCATGGAAGCCTGTTATATATGCAGATTCTTTTTTGGTTTGCTTCCATCTCTCAAGACCACTGAATAGGTGGGTCTCGGTCTGATTCAAAACGAACACCGGTGCGGTTTGATTAATGTACAGTACTGTGCAAAGGTCTTAGGCCATCTATACCATTGGACATAACATCTGTCCAATCAGTATGTGATCTTTTATGCTTTGTTTCAGACCAAGTGAATCAAAGTACAAGTATAAGCATACCTTTAGATTTGCCACCCAATGGTCTATATGCAGATTAGCATCTGAATCAGATTTTTATTTACTGTTTGTGAGTCTATCTATTTGTTTAAAGTGGCCTCATACTTAAGACCAAGAGCATTACTGGGGCTCCTTTTACCAGTGCTATTTCAGGTTTGTTCATTCACATTTGCAAACCCATTCGCAATGGATTTCCTTCTTTGGTCTCATTATGGGATAAATAATTCTTTCCTCAATGTGAATAAATTCTATGTTCCACATTTCCACTTAACTGTGCAATTGTTGATTACTTTCCTTGTAATGCCTCAGCTTTGGTTGAGTCATCTTGGTAATTTCTTGGGCATTGCACTAAGTCTACCCAATAAATGGCTACATGGGATTTCTACTCTGAGGTGTGTTCACCACTCCTTAGTGGTAAATTGAATACAAATTAATGGGTAACACTGAACAGAGTTCCCTGTGGGTGTTTGGTAAATTGTGTCATAGACAGAATGTTTAAAAAAATCACATTACTGCAGACCAAGTTTACCTTTTCATGGTAAGCCAGATATTCAGCAATCGCAATGTGTAGCAATATTATAGTATTACGCAATTCCTGTCCAAGTTATGCGACGCCATATTCAACATACACAATGTATCATAGCCTAGAATTAGTTTCTGGGTGTAAGCATATAACTAGAAATCAGTCTAATCTTTCCGTTAACCAAAACCTTTCCTTTAAACACAGTCAGCATTGTATGTAATATAGCCTGCACAACTGGCCTCTGAAAAACAATGTGCTTAAAGAAACTGACATTTATAGACTATGGAAAAGATGAACACCCCTATGCAAACTTTTGCATGCTTATTCTCTACATTATTTGTCTTCAAAGGTCAGACATTTGCAAATTTTAACATTTCTACATTGTGTACTTTTGACAATTATTTCAATTTCACACCACTTCACATTCTCCTATTTCCAGGAAAGCTGTGAAATTTCAGTGCAACACCAGCCACAGTCTGGTCATGCAAGGCCACGACTGCGTGATTTTCCACCGGGTGGGTGTGTGATATGTTTAACCTGCAGAACTCCAATCAGCCATGCTGGCGTCCCAGAACTGGAATCCTGCCCAGGTCTATTCCAGAGAGAGAGGGAGATAGGGTGAGAGAGAGAAAGCACAGTGGAGGGCAGAGAGGGCAGGAGCGTTCTGACCGTGGAGACCTCTGTGCAGGTCTGTGAATGGAGGTGAATGAACTGGAAGGAGATTTCTGAAAGTGTTTCCTGCTCTCAAAGCAGAGTGCATTTACCCTCCCCAAGGAGAGTAAATTTCTTTTGTGCTGCATCTGAGATGCTTGTTATGGCTAATGCTTAAATTGATGGTAAAACTGCAACGTCTTTGAGTGATTGTTGGAGTAATGCAATCCACCAAGGGAGGCTGAAACGACGGGAAATTCATATTGTGTACAAACGTTTCAGACAGTTTCTGCTAAAAGGTTCTGCTCAGTGTTCCAATATAGCTTTTGTTCACTTGGAAATTTCGAATTTTTAATAAAACAGGAAAAGGGATGGGGTGGGGGGATGTCTACGGCTAAAAAGTGGAGTCATTTCCGTAATGGGAGAGGTGCAGGGATCTCGGTAAAGACGTATGTCAGCTGTAATAATCATTTCTTTCTGTGAGTTAAACTTTAAAATCTCATTTCAGCTGTTATTGTACTGTGTCATTTTTCACCTTTTCACTCAGTAATGAGTGGAGGAAATGAATGGCTTGTAGCTCGGAATCATTTAGATTTCATTTAGCATCATAGTCTTAGCTGTCTTAATTGCATTTACGTCTCTTCATTCTTTTTTTTTTCTAAACCAAATCATAGCGAAAATGGATATTTTATTACAGCTTCATTACCTATCGTGAGTCACATAATTTGTAACCTTGTCTCTCACTCTTTTGTCACTCCATTGCTATCGAATTTAACCTAAATTACAGACTGTATAAGAATACACTGTGCATATAAATAGTCTCCGGCGTATACGCCAGGGGATTTTCTATCAAAGTTAAGTTTATACTTGCATTACTTGTCAAAATCCCAGCATGCGGTCTCAGTGTGGGACACACGCTGGGTCTGGCTCCCAACTGTAGCCCTTAGATGAAGTGGTGTCAGGCCTGATGACTGATCTCTGCTTTAGATATGAGGTGCACGTGTCGGGACCCTATGGCGTCTTGGAGCTGGATCAACATGCTTCAACCAGCGCCGGACTATGTTATCTAATATGACAGATGCCTGCTGCCACACACTCACACTGTTTGTTCCTGCTCCTGCTATGTTTTCGTGTTCTACTATTATTTTATGTGTAATCTAATACATATTTGATCATATCCTAGTCCCTGTTTGAATCATTTTCCTCTCAGTCAAAGCCCCCTCCCCCTACAGAATGATGTAAACTCTATACTGTTGTCTATGGCCAAACTCAATGTAGCTGCCTTCAGCACTTCTCTCTCATTGATCCTGCTAAGCCTGGGGACGTTTAGCTGACATCATCTTTTCATCTGCTCTCCCCATGTTATTCTAATTCATTATGCACATGAAGGGCTGCTGCTTGTGTTCTCTGCTCACCATGTTTTTTTTTTTTTTTCTCTTCACTGAGCATGTCTGCACACAACAGGCCCGAAACAAGATAAGTCTGAAATTAATGACCACTCAAAAGATCAGTGAATTCATGTGCTGCCTTAATCTGTCAGATGCTAAATTACGCTTACCATAGCATGCTCATCAGCTTGCCCAGTGATTGTTATGATTCCGTCTCAAAGGTGTTGTGAAAGATAATGTTGTGCTATTGGTTCATTCGAAATCAAATAGGTGCTGTTTGAAGTCAGCACATTTTGTTTTCCTTGCCTGTTCCATCCACCGTCGCCTGAGGCGAGATCTTGGGGCCATACATTACCACGTAGCAAATGACTGTGCGAAAGTGCAGCACAAACAGAATCCAGCGGAATAATGTCACATCAGACAACAAAGGCCCCAGATGACACATTTACACATGCATACATGCTGTGATACATACGGTGACATTTGCTCGATACCTACCCAGACAGAGAGGGAGGGTGTGCTGCAGCTGGGCAAGTGAGAGATGAGATGAATGTGTGTCACACACTGTCGTCCATCCTGGAGCACAATGGTGTCACGGCTTTTTTTTCCCCTCTCTACTCTCTATGATGGACAGATGAGCATACCGACTTTGAGGCTGATGGTTCCCACCAGCACCCCCTCACTTTCTCATCCCCTCAGGTCTTCATAGGCTGCTGCTCAGTAAATGAATCCTCTGGTCTCAACATGTCAGAGGTATTTTCTTTTAAATTTGTATCCACACTTCCTGACAGCTTCCTTAATCTTCAGCGCAACATACAAATGTTAGCCAAGCACAGGGAATTTGTAATGTGCCACCTGTGCCACTCGGCTACCTCTCCTCCCTCTCATCATCCCTTTCTATACCTACCTCCTCAACACCTCCTCTTAAATCTTTAAGGCTTTACGTTCTGCCTACTTTTCTAGGCCAAGATGACCAAGATGGCTATAGTCGTGTCCTAATTAGTGTTTTGCCCATGTTTTGCTCATACAGGCAGATGAGGTGGTCCAGACAGAGGTCTCCCAGCAGCTCCAGCTCCAGCCGTCAGACTCTTCTGAGAAGCAGCAACCCAAGCGGTTACATGTCTCCAACATTCCCTTCCGCTTCCGTGACCCGGACCTACGGCAAATGTTTGGGGTGAGTACTGAACTAGCTAAACCAGGACAAGTACCAACATGAGCCAACTTGGACAAACACAGACCTTGCACAGTCTTGCTTATGCTGTTACATAACACATGCTGTTTTATTTTTAGCAGGGTGTTTAGAGTGCAGAAACAAAAATCTTTTTCAGATGATAAAATATCATTAAAAACATAGGACTGCACACTCAGTTTCACTAGTTGCATTACATGTTGTAGTTATTTTACATGGTATATACTAAAATAAATATACTGTAGCATTCACTTGCCGATCACCTCCTTGTTTCTTCACTCGTTGTCCATTTTATCAGCTCCACATACCGAATAGGTGCCCTTTGTAGTTCTACAATTACAGACTGTAGTCCATATGTTTCTCTGCATGCTTTGTTAGTCCCCTTTAGCATCACCACAGATCAGCTACCATTTGCATGGCGGGTAATTTACATTTACATTTACAGCATTTAGCAGACGCCCTTACAATTGATACAGTCTTACAATCCAAGCAATTGTGGGTTAAGGGCCTTGCTCAAGGACCCAACAGTGGTAGCTTGGCAGAGGTGGGATTTGAACCCTGGACCTTTTGGTCCAGAGTCCAGTACCTTAACCGCTAGGCTACCACGGTCCAGTCTCAGTACTGCTGAGAATTAACACTGACGTGGTGGTTCTGTGTTGTGCTGGCATAAGTTAATGAGACACAGCAGTGCTGCTAGAGTTTTTAAGCACTGAAAACACTGATAGTCCATTAACCAAAAATGTCCAGCCAGCCGCATCCTGTAGGCAGCGCCCTGTGAGCACTGATTAATTATTAGAGTATGGCAAAAACTGCGCAACAACAGATGGGGTACTGTCTCTTTACATCTACAAGGTGGTGAAATATGGTTATGATCCACTCATACCAGCACAACATACTAGACACCACATAAATGTCACTGCATTGCTGAGAATGATCCAACACCCAAACAGTACCTGATCTGTGGTGATCCTTTGGAAGTCCTGACCATTAGATAACAGAGTACAGGGGAATAACAAAGTGTGTGGAGAAATAGATGGACTGCAGTCTGTAACTGTAGAACTACAAAGTGCATCTATACGATTAAATGGACATTGAGTGTAGAAACAAGGAGGTGTACCTAATAAAGTGATCGGTGAGCGTATGTAGCATGTGTTGGAGCATTGATGATTGTGCAGGTTCATATCATCATTTATATTTCAGTCCATTAACTGCAGCACAGTTAATGGACTATGTATATATATATATATATATATATATATACATATATGTGCAATCTTAGCCATCTGTGTGCTTCTATATACAAAAGAAAACCAGTTACGCATTTTCAGAAATCTCAGAAAAAGCACGTGCTGACCCCCAACCTGCACACTAAGTGAGAGAAAAAAAAAATCAATCAAAAAAACGAATCAGCTGGAACTTGTTAGGACTTGGGGCCATGTTTTATATTTTGTAGAAGTTCAATACAATACAATGTTGCCGAGGCTCACTGCACTACAAATCAATCAGATTGATTAGTAGACAAAAGAAGATAACAGGCTTTCTTTTTGTTTTACTGAAGTCTGAAGATTAATGCAGTTTCGTTTCAAAGATAAAGTGTTTCTTAATTTAAATCTGTATTCATGCATGTTTTTCAATTTTTGCTATAAACCATAGTAGTGGCACGCCTTCATAACACCCACGACTAACTCATTTAGAGAGCAAGCAAGCCAATTTCACTCCCAAAGACTTTAAATTAGTAGTACCAGCAAGGGGTTGCAACTAAATACTACAGACTGGCAGGTTGTTACTGGAAGCTACAAGCCAAACTTTGAGCAGTAGTTTGTTAAAAGTCATGTGTTTACTTAAGGCAAAGCACACGCAACAGTGGCGTTGAATCTCATGAACCACTGAGAGTGCTGAGCTTGGAGAACATCTGGTCTCCCTTTGTTCTCTCTTAAAGAGACGTTCTTCTTACTCTTCAACTCTCCTCCCCACTCTGCCCAGTATTGATGTGATGAGCAGGGTCTCCACTAGTGGAGTCTTCTCAGTGCGCTTTAAAAGTGGGAGTTGGATCCTCATTAGCTGCTTGTTTGCTGACAGCTCCTGTGTGTATGTAAGAGCTGTTGCAACTCTTGCTGTGAAATCTTGCAGGGACCCAAGGGCACAATTATTGCATGTCATCGATAGACTAGTGGGAGACTTGGACAAGACTGGTGCATCTCTAGAATCCATCAGAAACTGGGAAGCTGTTAGAGTTTGGGCAAAACACTGGAAAGAACTGCCGCACACAAACATGGAAAAAGCCCCAAAAACTCAACCCGGGAGAACTCTCTAATCTAAGTGACTGACCCAATTTGAAGTACCCAGTATGGTTTAGAAAGGATGGAAACCTAATATTATATAGTAGATATACAGGGGGACTGTGGTGGCCTAGTGGGTAAGGTACTGCACTATGGACCAGAAGGTCCAGGGTTCAAATCCCACCTCTGCCAAGCTGCCACTGTTGGGTCCTTAAGCAAGGCCCTTAACCCATAATTGCTTGGATTGTAAGACTGTACCAATTGTAAGTCGCTCTGGATAAGGGCGTCTGCTAAATGCTGTAAATGTAAATGTAGATAAGGGTTGGTGATGTTAGGGTTTCCCAGCTGGAAAACGGGGGATTAGGGATCTAGTTTTGGGATTTGTGCCTTATACAGTATACATGATTTCAGTAACTTCACCTCTGCCAATTGTTCTATTTCCATCCATGTTTATGTATTTATTTATTTATTCTTTTTACACAGACCTTAATCAAACTGTGAGCCAAGTTCATATTGCTAGAAGGGACCATTTGGCATCCCCCTGTAGAGTCCATCAAAGTCATCCAAAATTACACATTTATCTCAACTTAAGGTTTGCCTTAGTGAGAAGATAGCACTTTTTTATCTTTTCATCCAAGAGGGATGAAAATTCAATTTAGATTCTCAACCCTCTAATTTGATGACTCTATTTCCACATTTGAGTACATTGGCATGGGACATAGTCAAACAAAGAATGAAAATTAAACAAGCTTCATTACCCAACCTTATTTGAGCTTAATTTTATAATTAGAAAAAAGACATCGAAAGCAATTACACCAATGGATATGTGGGCTTAATGTTTGTGAATAAAATGGAGTTTAAAGCACCACCTTGGTGATTCCACACAGGAGCGGCTGGAACGTGATTGAAATGTCAGATTCTCCACACCAGTGCTTCTGCATTTCTATGACTCCAAGCATCTAGCACCTGAGGAACTTTCATTAAACTGTAATCACTCGGCAGGAAAGCCACCGACTGCACTTTGAAGTTCTAGCATGATGTGCACCTAATTCCACATAATGCCTAATTAACAGTCTTATATTCCAGCGTCTTCATAAGAGCATCTTCTTCATATTGGACATCCAGATGCTTGATCACTCTGTCCAATTGTTACTCATTCACAGCAGAGCTGTGCTTTACCTGCAGTCTACAGAGCCCGATAAGGAGATAGCAACCATATGGTTTCTGAAGGTTACTAAATGGCCTGCATAATGGGTTTATAATGATCCCTACTTATGTCTAATCATCTTGTTTAGTAGCTTTGTGGATACAGAGTGCTACAGATTGGTGTATTTATACATTGCTGACTTGTACTTATGAGTCTCATCTTCAAACTTTGGTAATTTGCCCCAAATGACATGAATGGAGTTCCCAGCTCTTAGAATATGAGACCCCCCACCCCCACAGCCCTTACCGCAGTCTACCAAAGAACCTAATTTCACCTGTGCAGTTATTAAATCTTTCTGCCGTTGGGTGATTGTGGATGGAAAAACCCACTGTGACTGGCCTGCAGCAGGAGAACTTCCCTGTGGTGTGTGGGAGAGGCTTCACTGGGGAAATATTTCAGCAGCTCGGTAAGCCTATTAGGGTGGGTTAAAACCATTAGCTTCCACAGACTTTGTTTATTGTGACTTGTCTGCGGTCATGAGCAGCTTCACACTGAGATGCAAATGGACATGTTCTGCACTGTCCCTGGCATAAAATAAAGCTTTAATTTGAACAAATGGACGGATTTGTGTCAAGAGCAACTATTTGGTTTGGCTCTGATGTTTGAATTGGTTGGAGCGAAATGAGCTTGGAGGAATAAGCAGAGAAGACAAAACCTGGGTCGTGCAGCAGGTCAGGCTGAACGGAAGCTGGCACCTTCAGCAGTAAATTATATTTCTTTTCCAGCAGTAAAGATTAACACCATGCTCTGTGTTGACAGACACCTCCTCGTCTCAAATACGCATCCACATACGCACACATGCAGCTGTTCCTCTGGCTGGATGCATAAAACCCAACTCTTCTTCACGTTATTAGTGATCTGGCCACTCAGTTAATCCTATTGAGCCAGAAAGGCTCTGGAAGGCCCGTTTCATCCCTGTTGTGGCAAAAGAAGCCACCATGGTCTGCTTGACAGGGTAATTAGTTTTAATGAAATAATGTGTCCAATGCACCAATTAAAACCTGCTTTCATTCCACCCATTAGAGGAAGCTAAGTTGTCACTTTTGTTCGGTTGCATTCCATAATGACCACTGAAGCAGCCCCTGTTAAAAATGACTTGTAGGTGCTTGACTCTAGGGAATTGCATGTATCATGCCTGTCTGCTTGCCTGCCTTTTCTCACCAGCATCAACCAAAGTGGAAAAGAAGAAATAAACATCGTTACATGGCCACGTGATGTAACTACATCTCTATTTCAAAACAGGAAACCCCACTTACCAGGAGCAGGTTGTGCATTTTAGGGTTAAGCCCTCAATACATAGTGTGCAAATAGTTGTAATGTACAATAAATAAAGATGAAATATAGCTCACACTTTGGGCATTATACTGTAAATAGCCTTAATGCATAACCACTTTAAGTAAAAAAAAAAAAAAAAAAGTAAAACGTTACACAAATTAACCTTAATCATTAATAAAAACAACATGACCATTAGGAAATAACAGCTGGCAGTCCACAGCCAAACAAATGGTGATTCATATTAAATCTGACACGTTCAAACCTATAATCATCCACTAAGAAAAACTGCATTGCTCTGTAGGAATGTTACATCTCACTGATGAGTCATGCACACAGTTGTGCTGATCGTCCATTCCTAATTAATCTAAGGGCAAAAACATCTGGACTTCTGCTGCCTTTGCAGCACTTTGAATAATTACTTTCTAGTGGACACATGTTAGTGCACCTAGCTACTGAACGAATCGCATGCTTTCAACACAAACATGGAAAATTGTTGGATGTAGAAGATCTAAAATGTGGCAACAGTTCGTGAATCTATCACAATTAGTCAGCCAGTCTAGAAGGTTTGGATTGAAGGTTTTTATTTCAATAAAGATTTTTCAAACATTGGGTTATGCCCAATGGAAGTCAAGATGTGATTACTGTATTTTCCGGACCATAAAGCGCACCGGATTATAAGACGCAATATCAACGATCGGCTGCTAACGGGTATATTTTCATACATAAAGCGCACCGGGTTATAAGACGCATGAAATGAAACAAAACTCTTAAGTTCCCTCAGAAGCTCAGTTTGGTCTTTACCTGGCACAGGGCGTCTTCTTGCTTCCTCCACTTCCGTACCATTGATTTGTTAATGTTGAATTCTCTCGCAGCTGCTCTATGTCCATGCTGTACTGCGTGACTGATAGCGTTGTGTTTGAAATCCGCTTCGAAAATAAATGAATGAATGCACGTACCGTACATTTTGACAGATTTATGAGCGCCGTGTACCATATACAATTGGTTCTAGGTCAGAAGGCTCAACCAGAATTAATTCAAACATTAGACGAACCGCATTTAAAGGCGCACTGTAGATTTTTGAGAAAATTTAAGGATTTTAAGTGCGCCTTATGGTCCGAAAAATACGGTAGTTGATTTAGTTCCCACTTTCTAATTATGATGATGGCTAACTGGCAATGGGACGCATGACTATATCAACTTAGATGCTAAGAAACAATCCTGGATAGGTGAATTAATTCTAGGACTTCATGACTTCATGCTATATGCCATGTATAACTAAATTTATGTGTGTATATATATATATACAGACCTCATATACAGTACTGTGCGAAATTCTTCGCAATGGTATAATGACCATATATATCATATAGTCGACAGTTGGACCCAAACTTTTCAAACTTGGATTCATTACTCCATAATACACTTTGATCTTCATTCCAATCTTTTTGAGCTTTATTATAACGTAAAAAAAGTGTTTTCTTGGCTGCTACCCTTCTAAAAAGTCCATTCATGATCAAGCTTCTTCGGACTTCAGGACTTGCCAGACACTTCTATTGCTCACGTGAAAGGGGAGGTCACACGATTTTTCCGATTTTTCTATATTGTAATTATATGTGGCCATTATACCATAGCTGAAACTATATACTCAGACCCAGGCATCCCTTCATGTTCATGAAGACTCACAGGGTATACCTGAAGCCCCCAATTTCTCTCATAGTGAGTTAGATGATGTGTAGAAGGCAAAGGCTCCTTTGCCAAACACTATCACCTCTACCATTCATCCCCATCTATACCTTTGTCCTCCTACCTGTTACTCAATTTTAAGTAGAAAGTTCTAGATTGCTGCTTTCATATTCACTGACCGAGATGACTTTGTCTTTGTCTGTACAGGCATGTTTATTCATTTATTATAATAAAGCAGCTTGATTCAAGAAGTCAATGTAGCCATTCCCTGCGTAGGCTCCTGATTAGCATAAAGCAAGTAGGGTTAACACAGAGTGGGAGTAACCAAAGAACAATGAGTGTAGTAATGAATTCTCTGTCTAAGGGAGGAGGCCTTTACCAAACCTAATGAGTTTACAAGCCACGCACAAGTTCACCTCATACAAATAACAAGAAGTCCTCACTGATGCAGTAAGACCTTACTCTAGGCAGCTATGGTGGAAAGTCTTGAGTTTTTTTTTCCCTAGCCCACAAATGCCTAAACTCTGTGTTTTGTCCCAAATTTGGGCCATCTCTTACTTTGCTAATTGCTAATTAGTGAAGGAAAACAGCAACTAGGTACTTTTGGAGTATAAACATGACAATCAGATAACAGCCAGAATGGATAATGGATGAATAATAACCTATGTGACATATAATTATGAAGCTGGTATTCATCATTGCGATAATAAACAAATGCAAGGTTTATCAGCAACAATGATGGCTCCTCTACACCCAATTAAGCTTTTTAATTGAAAGGGGGTGTTGGGTGTTAACTCATGCCAGAAATAGGTTTGGTTTCATCCATCCTTTTATCAGTCAGAACAGCACAGAAAATAACCAGCCATTGTGTGTCGTTAAGGGCAGTGGTGCATACGCAGCAGGCTAGTGATCTTTTTAAAACATTTTCAGCCATCAGCAGAATAGCCTGTTCCTTCTTTCTACCGTGCACAGGCCAGACTCTCCACAAGAATCCAACCATATCAGCTAGCCCCATTTGGCACGTCTGGGAGATTGGTTATTGATAAATTTGTTTGTGAAACCTGGTTACCCTGTGTAATTGTAGTCCTTCTTCTATGGAGTTTCTCCACTATGGGAGTATCTTCCATGGAGCCATGTGTATTCTATTTTAGTTAGCTATGCAATCAAGTGCTCAAGTTTCCTGACAAAGTGCAAAAGAGATGAGTTCTAATTACTCTGTCTCCCCTTTCTCTCTGTCTTTTTCCCTTCTCTTTTTCTTTCCGCAGCAATTTGGGAAAATTTTAGATGTGGAAATTATTTTTAACGAGCGGGGCTCTAAGGTAAGTCAGCTGGATGAGCAGCTCTTTGTCACCGCATCCCTCTCTCTCCTCACCAGTCAAATTATTGCCGCTCGCACACAGCAGCCACAAAGTGTCACATGTCTCATACACTCTGATACTGAGCCAAGCCAAAGTCCCTAAAAGGGTAGCTGTGCATACAAAAGACAGAGTAGTTTCAGCTGAATTAGTGTCAACTCACCCCGTTATAATTCACTAGAGTGTCTGACCAGTGGACAGTGATTCCCTTTTTAGAGCCGTCATACACTGATATGAAACGACTTGCCTGTTCAGGTTTCAGAAATCTCATATACGAGCTGTTAGGGATATTTAAAAGCACTCTTCCAGATAGACATTCTCACGGCTCATGTCTACAGGACTCATTATGCACGGAGAGCAGCCTCTGCCAGTCAGGCTTCACTGTTAAGCTGCGTTCAATAAGCTCGCCAGACCAAATATTAAACGCATGTGTCATTTAAGCCTTAATATTTAGTTACACCTTTCTTCATCTTAATAACCACACCAATCCTGTCAGGTAAGCACTCTGCCAGTGTTAGTCCACCTTTTAACATGGTGTGCAGTTTCTGGCCGGTTTAGGCATTTAGCTTGCTGTTCTAAATTCTAATTAAGTTTTTGATTTGTTTGAGGACTGGTGATTTTGCTGAAGTATGACAGATTCAGCCCCTGCACTTGCCATACGCTTTACATTTACAGCACTTAGCAGGCGCTTATGCAAAGCAATGTACAATTACAGGTATACACCACATAACAACTGCATTACATTCTGTGAAACAGGATGACCGGACATTATCATAGTCAAATAATCTTCTTAAGGTGTTGTAGTTTAAATTTAATGGGTATTTTCACAAGAAAATTTCATGCAAATGATATGTAAATGTTTGAGACACACCTGAAAACATAAGTGGAACACTACCATCTATACAGCATACAAAGGCTGTTTTATATATACATACCCCTCCCTCCCACAGATATCAAATCCACCATTGAACTGTTCAAATACATAACAAGGTACATTACACACACACACACACACAGTAGAACCAAAATTTAAACATGTATGATTGAATATAAACATCAATAAACATACCTCTCTGGCTGCAAACAATGAAGAGGGAATGAGTCAAATTAAAGAAACATTCATTTAAAGAACAAACAATATAATAACACCTTTTAAGCACATTAAAACATGAAGCAGAGTACAAATTATTCATTTCACGTGTCTTCTTGGCAGAGAACATAATGACACTGTAACGTAGTTCCTAGTTATGCAAGTAATTCAATTGGTAGTTAAATCAATATTCATGCAAATAAATTCAATCCAAAATATGTAAACCAGATGTCAAACTAAGACTTAAATAATATTTATGGCAGTTAAAATACACATGCTAAACCATTTTTCATTTGATCAGCTGTTTATGCCTACAACGTATGATTTTTATTTCCTATTGTAATTAGTTATGATCATAGAATTGTATGAATAGCAAACTGACATTGATCGGATGGCTGTTAAACAGCACATACCTGTAATCTGTGTAGTTTAAAGGTCCTAGCTCAAGAGCTTTCCATTAGTAGTCCAGCCTTAACCACTGAGCCACTACTGTCAAAATGTGTAATGCCTGTTGTCAGTCTGTGTTGTCATTCTGTTGACCCATTTAACCAACACTCTCTCTGACGGTACTTCTTGTCACTTACTTCACATGAGATGCACACACTGTGGTATAGAGTATGCCATACATTCAGGTGCACAACCTATTGCCATTAAACAATAAGGCACTGCTGTTGGTAAAGGCGACACGGTCTTTGTCAAGGAAGTTTATTTCAGTGTAATAAAACACAGACTGTGCATGGTAGCTGGAAATGTCAAAAGAATTAATTTTCCTCGCAATTTTATTTTGCCTTGAAATGTATTTCGTTATCATTTCTCTCGGCTAGCTTTTATTTATGGCCAGTGTGGTAAAGAGGGTAGTGCATTTGCATACGAGATCATACCAGTGCAATCCTCCATGCATTATCTCCCCAGGCAATTACTAGTCCATACATGGCGCACTATATATGAACTAAACGACTGGAGCTTGATAAGTGCTCTTGTTTGCCATGCATATCTAATAGTCAGCACTGGATATGCTGCTCGGACTGTGGCTGACCATAATTCATAGTTATCAACAGCAAAGGAGGCAAGATAAACAAGGTATCCAGAGTGTGAGTGAGTGTGGGGATAGGGTTATGCAGATTACACATGGCCCAACAGTCTGAGCCTGTGGAATGATACAAGCCCAAATCAGAAAAGGTAACGTTTTAAGAGGCATTTGTGACTGTAACATAGTATTGTAATGTTTGACAAAGGTCTGCCACAGTAATCCCTTGCCCTTGAGGTTACATCAGCTATTGAGGAATGAAGGTTCTTGATGCAGTGCCGTGTGAGGGAGTGGAGATTCAGTTTAGGCTCATACTTTGGCACTTTACACATTCCTTGGATGATTTAATGATATTATGAACTGTAGAGACATAAATATGCAAGTACAGTCCAATCTTTCATTGAGGGACATTGCTTTTAAATATTTCAGTAATTTTCTCAAGAATTTGTTTACTGGAAATCCTCTGCCCTTCTTTGGAGATCCTCTGCTCCTCTGTGGATGCTGCTTTTGTACCAAATCATGATTACAATCACCTGTCAACATGAGCTGTTTGAACATTTTTTTAACCTCATTACTAGCCCTAAATTGCCCTTGTCCCTATCTTTTTTTGGAATGTGTTGCAGCCCTGAAATGCAGAAATGGATGTTTGTTAACAAACATCCATTAAGTTGACCAGACAAAACTTGAACTATCTTGGGTTCATCCACATGCAATTAATTAACAGTAAATGTAAGACACCCTGCAGGTTTTCTTCCACTGTCCCAACTTTTTCTGATTTATAGATGTAGTAATTACAGGCACATCATGCCAACTTCTGCTTAAGAAGAGAATGTAAACTTTTGAATGCACCTTAGATATATACATACATTTTATGCAAAGGTTTGGGCACCCCTGGTCAAATGTTTTGTTGATTCTCAGAATGGCAAAGGGAATAAACATTCTGCATTGGATTTAAGTGAGTTTTGTGCAGATGTCATGTTAACTTTATTTAGCTGAAAAGAAGTTAACCAGGAGCACAGGGCGCAAGGAGGAAACCAATCCCGGACAGGGCGCCAATCCATTGCAGGGCACAGGTGCACTTAGACTTTGACACTGCAGAGACACTATTTTAGAGAGATTTTTGGAATATAGGAGGAAAATGAAGTACCCAGAGAAAACCCATGCAGACACACACAATCATACAAACTCCACAGAGGCAGCAGCCAGGCTGGGACTCGGCCCCAGGTCTATGGAGCTGTGAAGCCATTATCCCTCTATTCCACCCATATTTGACCAGAGGTGCCCAACATTGAATAATGCTGTATATTTAATATAAGTAGGTCTATGCGGAACATTGCTTAGTGTTATATGTTATGCTCTTTTAAGCTGCAGTACACTATAGGTTCTGTGTATGTTTCTCCGACTCTCGCTTCTCCTCTCTAACTGGTTGTTCACCTGTGACTAATGCTTACTGTGTTCCCTCTTGCAAATCTGCTTACACTGTGTGTCTTTCCTTTCTCTTTCTTTTCCTTGCTTTATTTGTTTCGCCACATTTGGCCAACTCCCATCACACCTAGGGTTTTGGTTTTGTAACTTTCGAAACGAGTGCAGATGCGGACCGCGCACGAGAGAAACTAAATGGTACAATCGTAGAGGGACGCAAAATCGAGGTGCTTTCCTCAATCCTTTCCAGCCCTTCCTTTCTTTGTGCCTGCCTCTTGCTCTTATTCTTCTCTCTGTATTCTGTAGATAATGCCTGCTCTTGCATGAAGCATGTGTGTTTGTTTGTGTGCATTTGAATAAATGTTGGTGATTTCCAGTGCATAAAAGACTGCTTTTATCCTGATTTATACCTAGTTGTTACTGTGGGAAGTTATTGGCATGTACAGCCTTTCATTCGGCTTAGAATGTTCCAGATTAACCCTTCAGATGTAATTAGAATAGAGCCTGTGGTAAGATCTATTATGGCATGTCTAAGACCGTTCCTAGCTTCAGGTTTCATCTTGCCAGTTTTATATATACATGTGTGAATTTGGGGGTTTTTTTTAAATAAAACATATCTGTGCTCTCCAGGCTTTCACTCTGTACCTGAAAATATATGTTTTAATTAGGTTAATCATGGGAAATCAAAGAGCTGCCAACATTGCTAAATCTCAGCTGTTTATTTCCAACAAGAAAAGCCTCATTTCTCCTATATGCCCCTCTCCCCAGGGCACATAAAGCACTCTGTCTCTCATTCCCTCCCTCTCACGTTCTCTTTCGCTTTCTCACTCCCACCACCCCACCTCCCCCTTGCACAAGGCTATTAAGATTTCCATAGGGCAATTAAGATAATTCACATAATGTACAAACAATACCAGGGCCTATATATCAAGGGAGAGTCGAGGCCAGTTGTTTCCTAAAGCTAAATGACCTCCAGTGGCCCCGTGGAAAAGAAAGCCATTAACGCTAATTAACATGAGGGTGAAATACTAACATGGCTCTTGTTGCCATCGGCCATGTTTGAATTCCCACTGCAGCCCCGACCACCACAACAAGCTCGCTCTGTGTTGCATAGTGAGCTCATACGAAATACCTTCAGTATACTGCTCATAACGTCTTTGCTTAAGGTTTTGAATGTCTGGGAATGTGCACCTGTCTAAACAAAGGTGGCTGTCGAGACAGAATCAGGCACTATTAGGTTATTTTTCCTGCTATAAAACACCTTGTCCAGTAAATGGTTAGTTGAATTAAGTCTGTCATCAGGGAAATTACCAAACTGTGCTAGACTCTGGTTTGATTTGAGAGCGCACCCACACTAGGAGATCCCGTACCTGCCCGAGCACGTTTGACCTCCAAAGCGCAGTTCATTTGATTAGTGTGATCGCTCCGTACTGTGCCTGGGTGCGGTACACTGAACTGTGCTCAGGCACAGTCGAAGAAGTGTGTTTGGGCACTTTTCAGTACTCATGTGGTGTCATCGCTAATCGGGCGAAAGCACAGAATACAAAATCGGCTGCGTCCATGAAAATCTTCTTATGCGTGCAGCATGTGTAGCCGAAAATCACTGCATGCATAATCAATAAATCTATAAGCCTTATGAGAGGGCTTTGTGTCAGCGCACCCAAATCGACTCAGTAAGGCAAAAACACCCAGTAGTACACCCATGAAGCTCTGCAAGTGCGACTCTTCTCCACAAAAACTCGCATTGTGAGCGTGCCCGGGTGCGGATCGTCTGAGCACAATGTGAGCGCAGGCTGGTGGGGAGTGGGGAGGGGGACAACCACTGCCTGACACGATACAAGGCAACCGAGCATAGTGTGGGTACGCCCTGAATTTGAATTCTACTGTTCTAGCCAGTGATGTTTATACATGATTTGCGAAGCCTGAAGGAGACACTTACTCATTTTAATTCAAATCAAAGAGGCAGGAAGCCAGGGGATAACTGGCAGCACAAGGTGCAAGGCAGGATCCAACCTTAAAGCACGGCATCAATTCAATGCAGGGCACACGCATACTCACTCACTCCAGGACATGGTTATAGACATCAGATCAAATAAAAGCATGTCTCTGGAATGAGGGAGGAAATCGGAGTAGCCGAGTTCAGCCAGGATTGAACCAGGAGTGTTTCAGAGCTGTGAGGAAACAGCGCTTGTGCCACCGTGCCACAAGGTTTCACATGCGTCTTTGTTTTCTGTTAATCTGGTAATTTGTTAATCTGTATCAGGTGGGACATCCCACTGATGTTTTTGCATGCTTGCCAGTATGTGAATAAATCGTGTGTGCACACAAGTTGCATTTCCTGTGATTGTGCTGTTTTGCATGCTGGTGTTTCCTGTTTTCTGATTGAGTCTAACACTCTTTGTTACGTTTCATGCAGGTAAACAATGCAACAGCAAGAGTAATGACAAACAAAAAAGTGGCTAATCCCTACACAAATGGTAAGTGATATGTACTCTCATTTAGGCTTCATTCATTTGGATTTATTTTAACGATATTTCTCCCAGTTTAAGACCCAACCTCTTGTCCACTATCAAATGACATTTACTAAATTGGTGTGATGTTTAGAGCAGAACACTACCTGCCCAGTTCTGCATACATAATAATAATATACAGTACTGTGCAAAGGTCTTAGGCCACCATTAGATTTGTTGTTTTAGCAATGGTGTAATGACCATATATAGCTATTTATAAGTCTGTTTGTTAAGATACACATATAAGTAGAAAATACAGGAAACATGTAGACCTATAAAAAAATGTAAATTAATTAATCATTTTCAGAACAAACAGGCTTCTGCAGGAAAAAGTCAATATTCAGTGCCCAGAAAAGGTGGTTACTTGGCGGCTACCCTTCCAAACAGGCCATTCAGGTCAAGCTCATTCAGACTGTAGAAGGGTCAACATGGCATCCCGATGAAGCTACCAGATGTTTTTAATGCTCAAATGTAGCCTTTAGCCTTTAGAAGCTTTTTCTGATCTTTTTTGGTTGTATTCTAATAAAAAGACTGCGAAATAGTTATATACAGTCATTATACCATTGCTAAACAACAAATCTAACGGTCTCATGGTGGCCTAATACTTTTGCACAGCACTGTAGGTTAATATATAAAAGCCCAAAGTTTCCTCTCTGTTTAACATTAGCTACTCTTACAGCAGGGCCAGTTTCACTCTTTTGGACTCCCAGTCATCCATGGTTATAGCAATGTCAGCTTTACCTTTATTGAGATCTTAGCTCACGATGCATCCTGGGTGTCCGTTTGAGATTTTTATACATATCTGGATGGTGAAAATATCAAAAAATATGTCTTTTCTCACTTAAGTGATCACAATACACAAGGCAATTTCACCGCCCTTCCTCAACCTCTAAAAAATTTAGGTGTAGCTGCTATAAGTAATGTACCTCACTAATGTTCACTCCACAGAAGCCTTTTTGCCAAGATTAGTGAATTTCTTGAAAACTTATTGTTGAGGGTGGTTGATCGAAAAGGAGGGATGGAGAGAGAGGGAATGAAAGCAACACAGACCCCCCAGCACTGTACTCGTCAGCCAATAAGAGGAGAAAGAAGAGGCCATTTTACAGCCTCCATCCATCACTGACAGCACACCAGATAGCTCCCACTTCTTTCTCTTTCTCTCTAACTCTCACTTTCCCTAGCTCTTTCATTCTTTCTCTTTCCAAATCTCTCACGCTATGGCCTATTCCTGGCAATCTTCCCCAAAACGTTCTCTTCAATATTCTTTATCATATTACATAACCTATTCTACAGTGTAGACCTTGTTATTATTTTTACACGTCCTTATTTCTTGGAGAGTTCCCCTTACTCTTCTCTTGACCCCAGTCCAGAAAGGTCTCTGAGAATAAAATGGGTGAAAACATTAACAAATATGCCTTAAAAACGAATGTGGTTTCCTTTGTGTGTTTCTGTAGGCTGGAAGCTTAATCCCGTGGTGGGAGCTGTCTATGGTCCTGAATTTTATGCAGGTGAAGTACAGTTGCAAACCCAGTCAAGCTAGGGACACTGCAGTATTAAAGCTTACAGTCAGAAACCTCTGGTTATGAAGAGATTTAGACATGATTATATCTCCATCTGTTGTTATGTTAGATAAAATATGCTGCACTAATTCTTATAACAAAGGCTTTCATATAATATCAGTATTCTTACACTTGGCCCCTTTTGGTTCTCCTGGAAAACTGTCATTCACAGTCCCCTTGAGCCCAATCTCCAACAAATTGTATTAGTGTATTAAGTAAAACAAATACTTTAGGTTAGTTTAGGCAAGTTGAGTAGTCCTTGTTTGAATTGACTTTGCTACTTCCATTCAGGTCTGTGAGCTCTTGCTGTGCCTATATACCGTATTTTTCGGACCATAAGGCGCACTTAAATCCTTTAACTTTCTCAAAAATCGACAGTGCGCCTTAAAATGCGGTGCGTCTAATGTATGAATTAATTCTGGTTGTGCTTCCTGACCAAGAACCGATTGTAGATGTTACACGGCGCACATAAATCTGTCAAAATGTTTTAGCACGGCATTGGTAAGTTACGGAGCTTACGGCCACTTAGTGCGCAGCATCGAGGAGTAATACGGTATTGTAACGACACTCACTCAAGGATGCAGGAATCAGGTGCAGGTTTATTTCCAGATTTACACAAACTCGAAGTCCAGAAACACGCCACAGTCGAAAACCAGAATATCCAATCAAAGCCGAGCGTCAATCAATAAAGGGGTGAACAAAACCGGAGTCATTGCCGAAAACAATGGGGTCGATACCGTAGAAAACTATACTAGAAATGCACAAACGAACGCTCGGAACCGCAGTGAAACCGACAAGACCTCGCAACGCGTTACTGGAATGAATGCCCTTCTAAAGATGGCCGATTGCCGGAAACTGAGCGACCTAAAACTCGGGCGACGACGCTCTCTGGCGGTGCGAAGGGGAATCCACCGCCTGCGTGACAGGTATGTGCTTCAGCATTAGGGTATGTACGTTCATTCATTCATTTTCGAAGCGGATTTCAAACTCAACGCTATCGGTCACGCAGTACAACACGGACATAGAGCAGCTGCGAGAGAATTCAACATTAACGAATCAATGATACGGAAGTGGAGGAAGCAGGGAAGACGCCCGGCGCCAGGTAAAGACCAAACTGAGCTTCTGACGGAACTTAAGAGTTTTGTTTCATTTCGTGCGCCTTATAACCCGGTGCGCTTTATGTATGAAAATAGATCCGTTAGCAGCCGATAGTTGATATTGCGTCTTATAATCCGGTGCGCTTTATGGTCCGAAAAATACGGTACATCATAATTCTGCTAGATTCCTTTTACATTTTAATTGGTTAATGACTATGCAAGGTCTGATTGTACTTACAATCCTGTTCATATACAAATTAGATTTCTTTAATAGTTCAGATGAAGGAAGGCTGTTGATGTCTTATGGCATTTTGTTATTTTTCTCCCATCACCTTCTGAGGGGGGATGGTTTGTTGTCTTGTTTGTTTGTTTTGTTTTGCTTTTTAAGCCTTTGCGTTGTTTGGCACTTTCGCATCCTGACGAGGGGGAAATGGTATTATTTCATTTGGAAGAAGTGCTGAGCACATCGCATCACTTTAACGGCCTGCCTTTTTGCTCATTAGACTAAAATCTGTTCATTCCAGGACAGCTTTACAATGGACCTCTAAATAACCGCCTGTGACAGAAAGCAGTCGTTTATCATTTTCATTTCACTCGCTCTCATCCTCTTCTTCTAGTCTTCCTAAGCTCTTCCTGTTTCTCTTTTTTTTTTCTTTCTTTTCTCTCCAACCTTTACTTTCTGCGCTGCTTCAGCCTGACTTCCCTGCCGATACATGCTCAAATAATCAATTTTACATCATATAAAATCTTTCTTCTGCTCTCACCTGCTGTTCATATATGTATACTTAAAATAGCACACATGCAGTGGTATGAACTGTGCATCTAGTTTGCTTATGTAAGGGATCGAACTTTAAAACGCACACCATTTCCTATTAATACGCACCTTCTTAAAACATCCCATCAAATCAGATTTACTGTGGCCTACCACTTCAGCTTCTTGGCTAGGAGAAGCCAACAGACTTGATTTATTGGATGCTAATTTTTCATGTCGTCTTAACACGCCACTAAAGTTTGCCAAGCCTAAATGACACCATATGCCTCCCTTTCCCCGGGGACAGCAAAGGAGCGACTACAAAATGGAAATAAGATATAGATTTCCCTTACTAAATAGGGAATGTTAGTAATGCTAGAAAAGCCCTATCCCAAACCATGGCCCTTTCTTCTTTGCTCCTCTATACCTTCCAAAAAAAAAGAAACAAGAGGACGTGGCCCATGCATTTCTTGTGGTATAATTATGGCTACATTTAATATACTTTGGGGGATGGGGGATGAAATCGGATGTAAAGGTGATTAATCACTGTTTATCAGTCCTAGTTTCTGTGCGGGAGATCAGCGAAATTGGGCACCATAAATCGTGTTGTGCTGACAGCGCACTCTGTCTCCATTCGTCCTGGCGCTACAGGTTTATTGTCCTCAAATCCTATTCAGGAGAATGACGGATGAGAGCCGCCGACTGCCTGCTTTTAACCTGTTCCGGGGAAGTCGGGTTTCTCCCTCCTGCAGCCAACCCATCCATCCCTCCATCGCCTTCCCGCTTCTCTGTCAAAACTCCATCCTTCCTCTCACCCGCCTAACATTTAGGACTTCAAACATCTTTTTCCTCGCCCACATTTCTCTCCTTCATCTACATGAGGTCCATATTACTCTATTCATCTTTTCACCTTTCTGCCGGTTTTCTTGTTATTACTACCCCTCCTTTCCGTGCGTTCTCAGCCTAAGCAGATTGGATCGAGCTACGGCAGGGCTAAGGGCTGAGCCACGGATCCCTGCCTGGAGATCTTAATTGTATAATCTAGGTTCTTTTCTCTTGAGTGTGTCAGCCTGTGATGGGTACACATGCATGAAGGACACCACGGGAAATGTAATATTGATTGATTGACTATGTCCTCAGCCAATGTATTCAGTGCTTGGCAGCATGTTGAGCCGAGACCAACAACATGAGATTAAAATGCAGAGTAGATGGGAGGGAAATATTAATAGTGCCAGTTTTTGATTTTTAAGTAGGCGCTAAAGCATTTGCTAGGGAAAGCATGGCATGCACTTGCCTCCTGCTGTTGTCCAAGTGATCTAACTTTGCAAAGACGCTGTCTGCAGAGACCTTTCAGTTCAATTTTAAAACAAACCAAGCATCCTTAGGAGATGGTTTCAATTCAGTAAGCATGTAGATCTCTCAAAGTTGAGTATCTAAGTATTTATTCCACAGTGAAATGATGCCTGACAATAGTCTGGTAGGAAACTGTTTAATTATGTCACCGAACAATCCAGGGAAATATTGCCTTTAGAATTTTGGTTGCAATGGAAATGTATGTTGACTTTTTGATGATATCACTTTTAACATATCCAATTTGTAAATTTCTCTTGGCTAAACTCTACTTTGGTCCTCTCTTTAATTTCTCTGCCACTCATATCAACTGCAACATATGAGGTTTTAGTCAATTTATGCACACGTACAGTTTTGCTGCTGCATGGACTTTATGGGGTGTCACAACTGGCTGCTGTGATTTATGGGATATTATTGAATCAGTGCAGCATGCAGACCCATAGCTCATTATGAGATTACATTTGTGTACATCATAGCACACATAACACACACCGAAAATCAAAGGGAAAAATAAGAGCAGTGCCTATGAAGGGAATTTGGGATAAATTGACCATGGCCTGGCATCTATCACAAACCACTGCTGTTTGGCATATTAACACTGGTGTTCATAGCTTAGAAGGGACAAATTAAAATGTCAACAGCTTCACTCTATATCAAGACGAAAGAGCAAACTCCTTACCTTCTGCCATCTGTCTTTCCTTTGCTTCAGTTAAAAGGCCACTGCACACCACCCCACGCTTCTCTGCCTCACTGACGTCTTTCTCTTTTTTTCCCAAAAGCTGGTCATGACTAGCAGTCATTAGCAAAATTAAGTTTTAGTACACATATGCCTTGCTGTGAAGCCTTGCCACTGGGTCTCGATGTTGGTTGGCTGAAACTGTCTTTAGGTAAAACGAGGAGCCAGGTGTTCACTCAGAGAATCCTAATCCAGGATAAATGTCAATGGACTGCATATGCTTTATTTATGTAAAGTAAATTCATAAATAGGATTATTATGGGGATTTATGGCTACTATCAAAACGTGCCATTTAGAAGTATTTGAACATTAAACTACAATTTCAAAGAAGAAAAGTTGAATAATACCTCTGCAGATTTCTAACATGCTAATATTCTAATAGTTTCACAATCACAGACCCAAAATACAGATGCACTACAACAGCATCAGTGCACATCTATAATAATTTATAAGACGAGATCAATAGTGTCTGCATCTGTCTCCACTACATATATCAAATAATTACGCTTAGCCTTGTCACATATATTCGATACATATTGAAAATGTATTCTATGTCTAATTAATATCAGAGGCAATTACTGGAATGAAGTTCTCATATTTGTCTGGGTTTTGATTATCTAAGCATATTCAGACACCACAACAGGAGCTTGCAATTAGTAGCTGGTGATAATGAATATATGGAAAATAAATAACTTGATGGAGCTGTTGGTGCTCTTTAGCATGATTGATCAACACCCGGGCTACTCTGACTAATGCCCCGTCACTTTTTAATAATTAATGAGAGGCAGAGTTTACGTGTTCATACATAAAATCATCTGATAATGTATGTTTAGCTATTATTCTGGTTCAAGACTGATAATGCAGTACCTCCGCCGCTCTCTGGGGGAGCTGTGGTACACACGGTGAAACCCATTGTCCTATGCGATAAGCCGATTGCAATTTAACTCAGGAATTTAATGATGGTTTTGCAGGTGGAAAGAACAAAACCTGATTAATTCCTGTGTCTGCTGATGTTCATTGTGGTGCAGTTAACCAGAAAGGTGTGTTAAGGTGGCAGAATTAAAATACACTCACCGATCGCTTTATTAGGTGCGCGTCCTTGTTGCGACACTCACATTTTATCAGTTTATTAGTTCTGTTTACCATGTGCATGCAGTTCTACAATTACAGACTTTAGCACATCTGTTTCTAGTGGTGGATCATTCTCAGCACTGCAGGGACACTGATGTGATGGTGGTGTGTTAGTGAGTGTTTTGTTAGTATGATTGGATCAGACACAGCAGTGCTTCTGGAGTTTTTAAACACTTAGATGTAAAGTCAGAGACAGCAGCTCATCTGTTGTTGCACAGTTTGTTAGTCATCCTCGAATCCTACATCAAGTGCTCACAGGACGCTGGTGGCTGGACATTTTTGGCTGGTGGACTATTTTCAGTCCAGCACTGACACTGAGGTGGTTTAAAACTCCAGCAGCACCACTGTGTGTGTGATCCACTTATACCAGCACAACACACCACCAGGTGCAGTGCTGAGAATGATCCACCACCAAAATGATAACTGATCTGTGGGGGTCCTGACCATTAGAGAGCAAAGTAAAGGGGATGAACAAATTGTTTAGAGAAACATATGGACTACAATCTGTAACTGCAGAACTACAAAGTGTTTTTATATGGTAAGTGGAACTGAAAAAGGATAAGGAGTGTAGAAACAAGGAGGTGTACCTAATAAAGTGATCAGTGAATGTACATTGTGCAATAATGAGAGAAAAGACAGGCAGAAGAAAAGTCTGCATATTCAACATAATGTCTATCTGATAAAGATACTGAAATGTTTATGATACAGTATAAATTCCACCACATACAGAGCACATCACGTGTAATATGTCTTTAATGCCACGTGTGAATGCATGCCTGCAATCAATTACCATTTGAAAGCTGCGAGTGTGAACGATGTAAATCCAGGACTTACTGGTAAAGACAATGAGCTAATGTCTTGCATTTTGAGTGTGAATGGAGCTTTAGAGAAAGGTCTTTGAACTGTTCACCTGTGGGAAGGGTTAAGCGTTGTCTTCACTGATGTGTTACAGATTATTTTGGTTGAGATACAGCAAATGTCTATGCCAACAAGACCTCTCTTTTCCTCTTCTCTAGTCACAGGCTTCCCATACCCAACTACAGGAGCGACAGTGGCATACAGGGGTGCCCACTTGAGGGGTCGGGGTCGTGCAGTTTACAACACATTCCGTGCCGCACCCCCACCTCCTCCCATACCTGCTTACGGAGCGTGAGTTCTTCAAATATACACGATGGACTTTTTAATCACCTACAGCAGGTCTGTCCAAATGGTGTCAAAGGGGGCAGATGTCAAAATACCTAAGGGCAGGTGTCGCTTTTCAAAAGCTTTATTCACAAATTATAAAATAGGAAAATGTGCAGAACATGTAACATTTTAGCGCAATAACTGCAGCAGGATGTCAAAAGAGTGAATAATACCACAATATACTGCAGGTTATTTAGGTTTTCTTTAGAACATTTATCTTCAATCATTTACATTTACATTTACAGCATTTAGCAGACGCCCTTATCTTGATTGGTACAGTCTTACAATCCAAGCAGTTGTGGGTTAAGGGCCTTGCTCAAGGACCCAACAGTGGCAGCTTGGCAAAGGTGGGATTTGAACCCTGGACCTTCTGGTCCAGACTCCAGTACCTTACCCGCTAGGCTACCACAGCCCAGTTTTTTACAGAGTTTCTATGCATTCCCAGACCTACTGAACTCAATAACAGTGCCCCTTTTTTTTTTTTTTTTCTTTTCTTTTCTTTTTGAGGGAGGGTCGCGCTGCCCGAAGCCGGGCAGGTGCCTCCCTCTGGCGGGTCTCGTGTTCCGCTCTGCCGGAATAATAGTGCCCCTTTGACATTTAAGTCACATAACCAGCTAAATAAAAAAATATTGTACAGATAGTCCTTGTGTTAATGTTCAAGCCAGATGCTACAAATTAACAGAATAAACAAACTAGAAACTAGAAACTAATGTGATTGGTGGTGTTACACCCTGGACTGCGTTATACATGTTAGGTCTGGTTTGACAGCTGTACAATTGTGACATGCAAAATTTCAGTGAGTCTGGACCTCAGACAGCTCCTGTCTAAGTCATTTAGGTACTGATGCCACTAGTAATACTTAAGAGTGATGCTGTGGGCCAATTAAAATCTGTCCGGCGGCAGCATTTGGCCCTTGGGCCAGACTTTGGACACCCTTGACCTACAGCATATTTCTTAGACCAGAGCTTGAATACTGTCACTGTAATTCACTTAATCTCCCTGAGTTACATTTAGAACCCAATTTCAAACTGTTTTTCTGAATGGCTTTGATATGAATAATTAAAATGATTTGTCACAATCCAATGATATAATTCACTACAAAGTTCGGCTTGCGTATCAGCCAAGTAACAGAGCAGTGGTATTAGAAAACAACAAGTATTTCCTAACAGCCCTTAAAATTCCTCTGCAATGTGAAAATGGCCATCGTTTCTCATTCGCCTTGCATTGCATTGCCTAGAAAACGAATATGTACGATAGCTACTTAATTTCTTTACTTCTGTTTCTAATACATAAAGAAGACGTATGTCCACTCTGCAGTGATGCTAAGTGCTTAGTTATTTCTCATTTTGTGTTTTCTCCTTCCCAGTGTGGTTTACCAGGATGGCTTCTATGGGGCTGAGATCTATGTGAGTGCAGTGCTTCTCTCATTTGAACTCTGTAAACAGAATGTGAGCAAACAGTGCGGGTTTTCTCGGACCACAGCTCCACACCATAGCCCTGCCAGGATCATTATGCCACGTCAAGCGGACTGATGGAGCAACTGTCTGTATAGCCTATAACTGTATATACTCCCCAAGCAACTGTCTCCAGCCATGCTTGCTTCCTATTTGTCTGTTCTGCCTGAGCAGCTGGTGCTGAATCTTTCATAAGACCAAGGTCAATCCGGGTTGCCCGCACAATCCACCAGGACGACCCTTTCATGGTCACCCAGAGCCTTGTCAAGGCCTAATGTGCATGTGTTTCCATCCTGCAGTGACATACTGACATTACATGAGGCTAAATCTTGTCTGACATGCCCCCATTTGTGGATGGCAATCTGGTTATTTTAATAACTTAAATATTGTGAACTACTCTGACTTGTTTACTTGGCTCCTGACTCCTCCATATTTCGCCTTGCTGGCAAAAACGATCCATTTCCCTATAAGGAAGAGCCCTATTATGTTAGATAACCTAGATGTATGTGTGCTTGTTTTATTTTGTGGAGTGCATTTTTTTCTCCGTTCCAAGCAGTTCATATTAGACTGTAGCAAAAAAAAAGCCTGCCATTTCATGCTAGCCCTGTGCCCAAGAACAATTATTCTTGGCAGGGTGTCAGAAGGCATTAAATAGTCAGGTGATGAGAATGCAGGCCTCCCTTCCCAGGATTATGTCACTAGAGGGAAAAGTGGAATGAATTAAGCTTTCAGATCTGAAGCAAGTTAAACCGTCCAAGACAGAGCAATGATATCCATCCATACGTATTGTGTTTGGTGCAGATCCATACTCAGACCTGGAGCTGCCTTAATAGTGACCTTATAATCTGTTGAAAACATAAGAGTGCTCTGTTGATGCATTCCACATCAAGTAAGACATTCTGTGTGCCATTGGTTCAAATGGAACACCATTGATACTGCTCTGTGCATTGCCAAGGGAAATGAAGACCCACTGTACAGTTAATACAGTGTTCTTACGATGACCTGGTTTCCTTTTATCCCTCGCTCTGCAGCAGCTTAACATTTGCTCTAGGCAGATGACTGTCGGACATTAATAGACAGCTGAAAAATGAGTGAGAGCATCTATAATTTAGTGCTTCGTCTTGTATCCGAGGCTGTGCTCAGCCTGGCATGCTCTCTGCCAGTGCCTCCATAATATGTGGACGAGATGTCAGCAAATGAAATAACAAAGCAGAGATGGAAGAGCGGCGCTGTTTCATTTAAATAGACACTCGGATAAACACTTAAGTGACTAAAGATGCTCGCTTCCAGCAAGCAAATCCATTCAGTGTCTTTACAACCCAGCATATTTGTATTGCGTTTGCCCAGAAAGCGTTTTCTTGGCACATGATTATCAACTGAAACCAGCTGGATTGCTGATCTTCTTTGGTGGCTAATGATCACGCCTAATGATATTTGATGCTGCTTACAGCATGTCTATTAATAGCAGACTTGTGTGGAACAATTAATGACTTTGTCAGATGTCATCTAATGCTTATACAAGCAATATTTAGTGTCTGCCATGCTTTGGCTTCCGAGGAGCACATTTCTTACCTCGGGACAGCTCCCTCGGGCATCGCGCCAGAGCCTTCGCATTGGCCGGCCACGTTAATTAAAAGGCCCTCCAATAGCCTCAGCCAAATCTTTCATTCGGTTCATTCGCAGTAAGCAAGCATTGACTGCCTTTAACTGTTTAGACCAGATTCCCACTTAAAATGCTGATCAACGGACGCCCAGTGCTACCATTACAATTGATTGAACTGGTGCTCTGCAGGAAGGGGACATAGATAGTGCTGCTGTCACTGCATATAGAGTAGAGAGGTAAATGTGCTTGTTTGGTGCTTTGTATGATTTATTGGCTTATTATCATGCAATAGTTTCTTTTTTCGCTGAGTCATGCGTTATTGTTAGTAAGGTGATTGTGGAAGGGTAGCACAGACGCATTTTCTGCGTATCATCTTGATTATGGAAGGGCTACTGCAGGCCTATTATGTGTAATGACATTGCAATTATATTTCCATATTTATTGATTGTGCTTAATGGTTTCTGCTTTTTGTATTTCAGGGTGGCTATGCAGCATACAGGTATGCCCAACCGGCCGCAGCAGCTGCGGCAGCTTACAGTGACAGGTAAGAGTCTCACAGCACCCTCTCTGTCTTGGGGTGGCATTGCTTATTGTGTGCACTTGCTGTTCTCGGTAGAATTTAGATCAGGTTTAATTCTGTTTGTAACAATAGCAGATGTCCTCACATCTGCTGTTCTCCCAGTGATTTAACTTAACCTTCTCCCTGTACACATTAGTTCTCCTTTAAGTAAATCATCAACATGACTACCTTTGCTACCAAATAGCACAGGGGAGACACATGAATGATTGCCTATGATGTTGAATTACTCATAACCTGTAAGGTTTCTGCAAGGCGTCGCTCAGATGTATTAGCGTAATACAGACGTACCCCACACGAGTGAGTTTTTCTGCTCTCAACCTCAAGCACTTATCTTAGGCCCGAATTGCTGTGTGTATTTGTGGGGGTGGAACGTCTGTTTGAGGAGCAGGGTGGTGCTGTGTTGTGTAATTTATCTGAGACCTGTGGGGACCCTGTCAGGTTGGATCAGGGCAGGTGCTGGTTTAATCTGGGTGAGATTGAGCGTGTCAGTGGCGATAAGGCCCAGCCCTGCCCAATAGCCTGAAGAGCACAGATAATGTAAGATTTATCAGAGTCAAGCACTGATCCACATCAGAGCAGGTGAAGAGACTGGCGTTCTGCTGCAGTGATTTCAGCTGCCTCTTATTCTCTTTCATGCTTTCGTTCCTCCTGTTCCCCCCGACTATATAATTCTGTCCTTTCACGTCCCTCCTTCCACTTAAAAAAAAAATCTCCTTGCATTACTTGCATTACTATTAAACAGGGGTATTTTATGCAATGTTTACATATTTGATATGGTTCAGAGACTATAAAATGCGGAGCATATTCAGGGCGTATTACAGGCATTAAATGTCATTTTACACCATTTCTTTCTGTATGGTCACTCCAGAATAGGTTGGTCCTTTAATTTTCAGCTTCAAGGCCATTGTAGCTAGTGAGTAATGGAAAATGCTGAATTAGTATTGTGCAAACTGCATTGAAAAATCATTACACGTTTGCTTCAACCCAGGTCAGATCGTCAGCAAATAGGCTTGCCTGACACTGTGCACCATAAGGATATGTATAGAAAGAACAAAAAAAATGACGTGGCTAAAAAGAATATTTAAATTTACATTCAGTCATTTGACAGATGCTGTTATTCTGAGCCACTTACAATATGTGCAAATGGCTGAAGGTGCCATGATGCAAATACTTGATAATCTATAAGTATTCGTGAAATGTATAACATAGCCATAGCCATAGTTGCACAGCCTAACACAAAGCCTTTTGAAATAACAACGCACACTTATTTTATTGGTATTGAATTGGTGAAGTCAGTCATGTTCCTGATTCCAGATTTATTTTGAGAGGTTGATCAATCAATTCATGAGACAAGCCATGCTGCAGGACAGACAAAAAAGCAGCCTGTCCAATACTTTTGCTATGCAAAATGTACTTTCACTCCATTCACTGCCATTGAATCCAGATAAGTCCAGACATGGCTCTAAATGATGCATTCAGAGCTGTTTGCCCACACTGTGTAAAAGTCTTAGGCCACCATTAGATTTGTTGTTTTAGCGATGCTATAATGACCTAATATAACATATTGTCGATGATTGAACCCAAAAATGTCAAACTTAGATGATACTAGTTACTCCATAATACTAATTTCCACTGATCTTCATTATAATCTTTGTGAGCTTTAGAATATCTTACCCTTTTCAACCTTTTCCCCTTTCAAGAAAAAGTGGTTTCTTGGCTGCTGTCCTTCCAAAAGACCATTTCTTATCAAGCGTCAGAGTTGACAGGGTCCTGATGAAGCCTATAGAAGTGCTTTTTTGTTTCTTTGTTTGTTTATTTACACTGCATACAAATGTCCTGTATTTCCTGGTTGTATTCTACTAAAGACACTGAGAAATAATTATATATACTCAGCATACCATTGCTAAATCAATGATATATCTAATCTAATAGTGGATTAACACCGTTGCACAGTACTATACGTTTGCTCCATAGACTACCATAGACGCCCAGGCTTCAGTGTCTATTAGGCTTGTGTCTGTATCTTCAAAACAGATTTTGCATGCTGATCTACGCTGTTCACCAGGAGGAGTTTGAGTTTAATGATCAAACAGCATGACTCTGCAGTAAGATATTTGATTGTTTGATTGGCTAAAATATTGAATATGGCCCTCTAATGAAAATTGAAGTCTTAAAGCAATTGTCTGTGGGACACGTGATAGAAAGAATACATTCAAAGAGCAGTTAAGTTAATCGAATTCATAATGACTTGTCATATGTACTGGAGTTATCAGTGGAGATACCATGTCATCACGCAGCCTTGTGATCAGTTGTCCATTCCATTATAATGTTCAGAGGGAAAACGTTTTCTGATTACATTACAAACTACATTTCACAGGCTACCTTAGAATAAAATATGCACTTCATAATTTATATAGCAGTCCTGATGCATGACTTCATTCTATGTAGCTGTTCCTAAGACGTTTTTAACTGTAAGCTTATTTTTTGCTATGTTTTGCTTGCGTACTTTAATACATTTACGTATTTATAAGCAGCATGCCTTAGACAATTATTCCTGATGATTTAAGCATGCAGTTTGCATTATGCTAATTTGTGGTCACAAATGCACTGGCTTCATTATCCTCCAAGAGCAAAGCTAAAAATGACAACAAATGTTTCAGCTGAGTGGCTGCATTTAAGAAACAAAGATAATTAAGCATACAGTCTTAAGTTTGGGCACAACTGTTCAAATAATTTGACTTGCAATGCTGTGTTGACTTCCCAGATGATTAGGAGTAAACACAGATCTCCAGATAGCAAACCTAACTTAAAGATAATCTATTTCTGCAATGTTTCATGAGCAATTAATAACAAAATTCTGACAAACTGGAAAGGACGACATGTTTCATGCTTGTGCATGTTGTAAAATGTATGCCCTCGGTGTGCATAAATATGCGATTTTGTGCATAAGTTTGTTCCCCGCAAATGTGGTGTTAACTGCTTTTTAAGACTTTTTTGCCTTGGATGATACAAACTGCCAGGCACGAATGTGAACTTGTGGTAACACTGGGGAATAACATCCATCCCTGGTGAAGTATTTGAGCCTCACAGTATCAACTGTTTACTTTGAGTCATAAGACTCGGTTCAGAAATGATCAAAAAAACATGTCCCTAGTAGTTGGGGATTTGAGTTATTTAACTGATGAGATGCTTTACAGAGGAGTGCAAATTTGTTCAGAATGGCCAGGCTCCATGTTGAACAGCCTGTCGCAGGGGTTCCTGAGTGAGTCCCTCAGAATGGCCTTCAAATCCAGCTTGACAAAAACCTGGTCCAATCAGATAATATTTCCATGGGAAATAGCCATGTCTGGGCTGAGGATTTCCCCCCGCTTTGCTCTTTTCTCCTCTCTCAGTTCATGCCCTTAGCCCTGGCCTTGCTCTGCCTTATCTGCTCCCCACAGGCCCTCATTTGCAAGCGTATGTCAGAGAAAGTAAACAAATGAAGAAGGCGAGTGTTGGAAGAAAATAAATAAATAAGCAAACAAGCAAGGCCCATCTTGGAGGAATTAGTTCCAATCCGCCAACAATGAAAAGAGTGGGAGATGCAGGCTGGGCAAACAAGCCCGGGAAAAGGAGCACAGACAGAATGTAGCGAGCCACAGACACATGTACACAAAATAGGTCTTAAGCACACATTGACTTGCTTTTCTTCCTGCCCTCTTGTGTTCTGTTTATACTATTCAATATGCTGTCTTAAAACTCTGATTTCCTTCCTATTCTCTCAACCACTTTTTTTTCCTCTTGCAGTCCCTTTCTCTCTCAGGATTTTCCTCTATTTATTTTTTGCTTTCAAATTAATATTACTTTTATCGCATCCACAGGAAGATAAAATGCTAAACAGCACAACTGAGTACAAATCAGTTTTTCCACACCCTTACCTTTAGACCAGCTGTCAGGTGCATTTTAATGCCAGAGTGAGAAATAAGGAAATTGAGTAAAATAAACAGACTGGGGCTCCTGTGTGATGGAGAACAAAAATGTTTGAGCTGAGATCATGAGTACAATCCTAGACCTTACTCTTTGGGTGGGAGTGATTCCTCTGTCCCCTGTCAATCATAATTGTTGGTATGGAAGAATGCTGTTAGCAACTTCTTAAAGTGTATACAGTACTGTGCAAAAGTCTTAAGTTGCCATTAGATATCTTGTTTTAGCACCGGTGTAATGAGCACATACAATGGCCTATATTGCCGACAACTGGACCCAAAAATGTAAAACTTGGATTTGTCACTCCATATTACTCTTATTCCAATATTTGTAAGCTTTAACATATCTTAGCCTTTCCATCCTGTTCCTTTCTGAAAAAGTGTTTTTTTGGCTGCTACCCTTACAAAAAGACCATTCCTGATCAAGCTTGGCATCCTGATGAAGCTGCCAGATGCTGCTATTGCCCAAGTTGTAGTTGTGGCCTACAGCTCTTTTGCCGTATTTATTTTTTAAGTTTTTTAATACTGCTTACAAATTTTCTCTATTTTTTGGTTGTATTCTAATCAAGAGATGTAATTTTATAGTAAGTAAGTATAGTATATGTAGAAAAGTAATAGTATATGGTCATTATACCATTGCTGAAACAATCTAATGGGGGCCTAAGACTTTTGCCTTCCCAGATTGGTAGCTGTCATACTGCCAGTGAGTTGAAAATAGCCACGAATAAAGTATGAAAAAATTAAATTACAAATGAACAGAGACTCATCAGCGACCAATTTTGAAGTGTTAATGGCCACCTCAATCTTTCCCTCTCTTCATGCAGCTATGGCAGAGTCTATGCAACAGCAGACCCCTATCACCACACGATTGGACCCGCAGCCACGTACAGCGTGGGCACTATGGTAAGTCTGACTTAAAGAGCCTAAAACATTTAGAACACAGGCATAGATATTCCCAACATCAACTACATGATTCTTTTGATTAATTCGCAGTAAACTGAATAACGTCTGTAGGAGGTATGATGTTGGGCTGATTGTGGGTAGTTTGTGTTGATTGTCCAAAAAGCTGAGACATATGAGTTGCTTAAAAATTCTTTCTTCATCTACTTTTGGTCATCTTCCCAGGTATCTCTGAGTTTGTCTTAATTAATTGAATATTGAATCTTTCTACTCTGGTAAATGAGTGGGATGTTCAGGCTCAGTCCCTATTGACTGAAACCTTAGCACTTCAGACCGGCTCATTTTCCCTTCCATTTAGTTGTGGGGATAGTTGTTCTGTTAATGTTTGTTTTTAGCTAGCTTTTGCAGCTAACATCAAAGATGAAAAATTCCAACACTACTATGTGTGCAGACGAATGAGCAGTATGTTGGTTTTGGGTTTTTATTTATTTTTACAGTTGTGGGTAGGGACGTTTCCGATATGAACAACCATCATGCGCGTGCAGCAGCGTGCCGAGGGATATTAAAGAAGAGCAAGATATGTAGAGAGCAAGAAAGACCCGAAAAAGATTTAATCTCCACCTTCCCCTGCCCATGGGGCTTATTGGACAAACACTCTGCCTAAGATAAATGGCTAGAATTTACCAAGCCGACATGCGTGTGATTCTCAAAACAGTATTATTCCCCAGTGCAGCTGCTAGCTAAAAGCTTTCATTAATTAAGACCATTTTTCCTCTTCATTTACTTAATTAAAACTGTGGCCTGTGTTGCTTTCTCTTTCCTTCTTCTTCTTCCTTTTTCAAATTTCCTGGCTTTCTCCTGACCACAATTTGCCAGTCCAGGACAAAACAGATATGTAGTTATCTCTTCATGCTGCCCCATGTTTTGATCTTGGGGGTATTTGGGCGTAACCATGAATAAAGACTAGATTTTCATAACTTTGATTAGTGTGTGAGGCAAACTGGGAGCGGCTAAAGAAGTCACCACGGAAACCACAACTGAATTGCTTGAAAGGGAAATTACAATAATTGAACCACATTTTCCCAAGTTAAAATATATTTAATAATGAGTCCCTGACAGGGTCTGAACAACCTCTTAAAACCTCTTCTCAGAAAGCAGAATTCATGCCAAGGATTGGGCTGAGTTGCTTTTAAAGAGGATGAGGATGGACCCTTTATAGTTTATGCCTTGGGTCGGAGCACTCCAGCTAAAACAGAATGCTGAGACAGTGCTTAACACAGAATTGGATGCCTCTGGTCTGGGGGGCAAGCCAGACAAGCCTTTATAAATCATCCACTTTCTTTATGTTTTCTGAGGGTTTGGATGGAATATTTAATAAAATAAAAAAATGTTTTAATTATTTTAATGGTTATTTTAAACGTTTGAATGATTTTTAACCATTTAGTGCTTTGTTAACACTCCCTAAAAGTCCTTATTTAGGTCTTGTAGATCATATACAGGCTGTTTAAAAAAGACTTGCTTTAGTCGCTACCCAGCTGGAATTTACTTTCGTGTAGACACACAAATTGGAAAAGATGTGGAATGAAAAAGGAAGATGAAATGGAAAAAAGGAGTCCCAATAATCTACTTTTCACTGATTGGAACCTTTTTGTTTTTCATCTTTGATGTTGCAGGCTAGCCTATACAGAGGAGGGTACAGTCGCTTCACTCCATACTAAAGACAGAAAACCCATCCCCAGATAAAACAAAAAGCAAACAAAAAAGCAAACAACCCACCTTCTCCTTTCCTGGGAAACTAAATAAAATAAAATGCTTCCGGGTTACCACCGACCCCAACTTGAACTGCCTTTTGAGTTGTTGGCAATTCATTTGAATGTCAAAGTTCTAACTATTTGTGTGATTTATCCCATGATTTTCACTGATGTGTGTTCCACTGTTGTATCGATCCAGAATCTGTTTTGTTTGTATTGAAATGCGTGGGCCAAGAAAGGAGGGGCTGAACGACAGCTAGGGGGAGGAGAGGTGCTGTTCAATGAGCTTTCTCATTTAGTCTGGCCTTAGATTTATGAGCATGAGCTCAGCTGATTTATGTTAGGAAGGAGTGAAGGGAGCAGCCATTGCACTGGCTTTATGTGCATTACTGAATGGCACTGCACTAAGCAATGTGTGCAAAGCAGCAAGGCAGCCAGAAATACAGACAGACTTAGTTCTTTACAGGGATGAAAAAGGAGGATGCATCAATACCTCATAGTACAGAACATTTGTTGTGGTTGTGCAGGAATAGTAAACACATAATGCAATATTTCACGGAAATGTGGTGCTAGACTGCAGGTCTACTCTTCTAATTAATAGATTGCCACCTTTATGAAGTGACAGTGAAAGGAAATAGAAAACAGAAACATGTTTCAAAGGGGCCTCCATATGGCTCAGTAGATAAGCAGCATTTTTGCTGAATATAGCATATATGTCATATTTATATTTCTGTTCTAACATTAAAAAGCTTATTGCCACAGCACTCTCCTCACCTTCCAGGAATCATTGCAAGTCTTCCCTATGAATCAAATCCTCAGTCACCTTAAGGATGAATTTGTTGATGTAACAGTTTTCGAATATCCTGTTAAGGTTTGTGTTTGTTTTTTTATCCAAGTGTATTCCATTGCTACAGACCAGCAAAACATTTTCACAGAAATGCAGTTCATTCGTTTTTTATTTTAATGCAACATGATAACACAATAGTGTGTGTTCTATCGTGTATCACGTAAGGAAACCTTGATTCTTTTCACATATACTGCAGTGATTTAACCCAGAGCGGTATATCATAACAAACCTAAACCATAATTATATTCACTGTACCTCTATGAAATAAAACAGCATGTGCACTTTGCTTCATGTTAAGAGAACAGGGTGCTTATATTAATGATCCAGTACCCAGAGCAAGACTTCCCAGTATGGGTGCACACTTAATCACAGGCATTATCTCCAGCTCTTATATCATTCTGTAAATAAACATAGTGTATTAATATCACAGGGGAGAGCGTTTTGCCACTACATGGTCTGTTGCTCCCTCTAGCTGATAAAATCTTGAAATCCCTCTGCAGCTTAAATGATGACGGTGAAGGCAGAGTGGTGCGCTGCTGAAATATTCATTGCTGTTGTGGCACACACTTCTTCTGAAAGGTCATTCGTGCCATGAGATGCAGAAATACAATAACGAGATAAAACCGTTCAAAAATGGCAAAAGTGCCAAGTAAGTTTAAAAACGAGGATGTTTTGTTTCCCTCGAGATGCTGCACATTTCGCAGAGATGAACAGTCATCAGATGCTCAGCAACATGTTCAGATATTGATTTGCTGGTGAGGTAGTTGTATTGGAATGGCACCAAATCATAAATATACAGTATATATATATATATATATATATATATATATATATATATATATATATATATATATATATATATATATATATGGCTTCCGAATCCTTAATGAGACAGCAAAGACGTACGAGCCTTTCCAGGCAGATGAGCGAAGCCGGGTTTAGGAGGGCAAACCAATCAAACCTTATCAGACACGCTCTGTACCTCCTCTCAGGTACAATCCATGTTCACCACGCCACGTTCCCCTAGATTTAATTATCCATACAGAGTATAGGATACCCTTGAAAGATTTCACTCTCCGGTTTGTTCGTTTTCTCAAGCACCTGTTAGAATGGATCCATCCGGGGTACTGTGTTATCAATTCTGCCAGGCTTCCTCTCTGTAAAGTTCAGCAAGGTGAGACACTCTTTCTCAAGGTGACATTACCCTGAGACCTGGCACTTTGTAGAAAGCCTGTGATAAGACATACTAGGCATTTAGACGACATACAGAGGGTGAGAGAGATAGAAAAAGAGACAAAGAGTGGGAGAAGCCAATAATCCTTCCTGTGAAATAGGGCCTCTCCTGTTTCCAAGTTGCTCCAGGTGTTGATCATGTCCCCGAGGCTCAGCAGCAGCTCACATACCCATACACTGACACGCACCTTGCCCAGTAAATAGCCTCCCGCTCTCTTCCAGTGGACTAGAAAGGTGGGAGTTATATTCAGGATGGAGCGGCAGCATCCAAGGCAATTTACTCCACAGATTAAAGATAACACCATTGAGTCAATAACCACTGATCTCATTTGAAGATACACCAGGCTTGCTCTGCGCATAGCACAGCCAGTCTGCTCGTTCTATTACCATAGTGCTTGTGACTTCAGATACACCATTCTCCTGCTAGTCTGAAATCGCATGCAGTCTATTGTAAAACAGAGATTGGATGCATTGCTTTTTGAGGAAGGATTCTACCATACAACAGAATATTGCATCTAAATAAGCAACCCCTTCACATCCTACATCCTTCTCTCATCTTCAAATTATTTTGTGTGTTGAGGGGGGGATCACTTGTTAAAATAAGAATATGTTTTAGAGTTCCTGCATAAATATGACCTAAAACAACATCAAGATTTTCCCAAGTCCTAAAAGTAGATCAAGAGAACCGAATTAAACCAATGAGACACACGTTATACTGGTCGTTTATTTATTGAGTAAAATGACACAATATTACATATCTGTGAGTGCCAAAATAATGTGAAACCTATCGAATTAGCAGATGTGAATCAGATGTGAATGGGCAACCGTTTGTATTCAAATAGCAGGTATCTATCAAAGTCTGATCTTCACAACACGTTTGTGTGTGTGTCATGGCACAACGAATAAAGGAAATTTATTAGGGCCTTTAAAAAGAGCTGTCAATGCTCATCAGGCTGGAAATGATTACAAAACCGTCTATAAAGTTTTGACTCCACCAGTCCACAGTCAGATAGATTGTGTTCAAATAGTGGAAATTCAAGACCACTCTTTCCCTCCCCAGGAGTGGCCGACTAACAAAGACTACAAGAGCGTAGGTCATAAAGGAACCCAGGGTAACTTCTAAGAAACTAAAAGCTTTCACATTGACTAATGTTAATGTACATAAGACCACCATTAGGAGAAAACAGGAAAACAATGGTGTACATGCAGCATTGCAAAAGAAAGCTAATTACTCTCCAAGAAGATCATTGCTACCCATCTGCAGTTTTCAGAAGAAAAAACAACATGGAGGAGCCAGAAGCCTACTGTGGATGGATGAGACCCAAAACAGAACACTCTTGTTTAAGTCAGAAGAGTTATGTCTGGAGCTTTGCCATCATTGATGGAACACTGATTCTGAATTATATCAGATGAAGGAAAATGTCAGGACATCTGTCCCATGAACTGAATCTCAAGAGAAGGTGGGTCAACGACCCTAAGCACACAAGTCTTCTACACCAAAGAATGGTTAAAGAAGAATAAAGTTCATGTTTGGAACGGCCAGTCCAAAGTCCTGACCTTAATCCAATGGAAATGTTGTGGAAGGACCTGAAGCGAGCAGCTAATGTGAGAAACCCACCAACATCCCAGAGCCTGAAGCTGTTTCTGTAAGGAGGAATGGACTAAAATTCCTCCAAGCCGGTGTGCAGGACTGATCAACAGTTACAGGAAACGTTTAGCTGCAGTTATTGCTGCACAGGGGGGTCACACCAGATACTGAAAGCAAAGGTTCACATACTTTTGCCACTCACTAAAATGTACAATTGGATCATTTTCTTAAAAAAAATAAATGACCAAGTATAATATCTTTGTCTCATTTGTTTAACTGGCTTCTCTTTATCTATTTTTAGGACTTGTGTGAAAATCTGATGATGTTTTAGGTCATATATAATCATAATATAATCATTAAGGTGCTCGAGTAACGTAGCAGTATAACACACTATAATACACTCCCCACCGGGTCGAGCATTACATACAGGCACGATTGACTGTGTATGAAGGAGGGGAGGCTGGATGGGGGGTAACTCCAACCCAGTCCTGTGATGGCACAGGGTACATGCTGGCCTTCACCTTGTGAATTCCTGGCATAGGGCCTTGAGAACCCGCAACCCTAACCAGGGATAAGTCGGATAAATATTTTTAAATATTATAATTATTATAATTATTGTTATTACTATTACTACTATTGTTATTACTTATCATGTATCAAACAGTTTATTTTTCTGCCTGACTTTTCACTTTTTACATTATTTATTTGTTTTGTAACAGACAAAGGCATTTTGGATGGTATCTCGATAAACAGTGCCTCCAAGCTGAAAATGTTGCTGTTCTTTATTAGATTACAACAAATCTTCACAATATGAAATCTCTTTTCTGTGGGAATGGAATACCTGGCTAGCAGTCATTACCAAAAAGACTGCTACAATAAGCTGTAAATAACATTTAAATATATATTACACCATACATGCACTTTATCAGTTTGTCTTTATTTTGGGATAAAATATTAGATATAGGTTTAAATCTAATAAGTGTTAGTGGTGACCACAGCAGCTATTGAAAGTGTTTTTTTTTCACAGTTTCATATATTGTCAGTGTTCACTGTTTCTCTTTAGTAAGCACTGTTTGTGGGAAAAAACGCAGGTTTCTATTGATTAATATATTGATTGTCACACTCTTTTGTAATGAATTAATTCTTTATATAAAAGACTGCAAATCGAACCTAGAAATTCACTGTAATTGGTGTTATAGATCCTGAAGCTCTTTAATGATCTAATAAAATAATTATATTAAATTTACAATAATATTATATTAGCATGATTTCCTATTTACAAAAGCCTGAAACCTGTCTGATCTTTCATTGTAGGCCTAAATCATTGTTATATCTCTATCTATTCAGCAGACAGTACACTAGATATAATGGAACACTAATTTAATTCAATATATAAAAAATATGCAATTATATTGCTGTAAATAACAAACAATAATTGGCAGTCTTGTGAAACATACAAGTACGTGGGACAAGGAATCATAAGGGCAATAGCAGAGTAATAATTATAATAACAAAACCTTTTCTCCAGGTTCAGCATACTGAACCTGAACTATTCCACTTGTCTTGATAGTAGCGATATTATTAACAGCTCGTTTTTCCCCTCAAAAGTCCCACAAATCAAAAGTTTTACACAGTCTCTCTATGACAAATTGTCAGTTTAAAAAAACGATTTAGGAACGCTGACTCCAATACTGGTTTCTTTACCCCATTACATTGGAATCTGACATATATGTGGTCTTATGTTTTTGTACATATTGTATTAAGACGGGCTTTGGAACATAATTAGAATGATGTAATCATTAAAATGTTGGCGAACTTCAGTAGTGAAGTACTTAAGTTATTGGACTACAGACTAGTAGGTTCAGGGTTCACGTCCCAGCACTACTAAGCTGTCACTGTACTTGCCACTGTACTTGAGCAAAGCCCTTTGCTGGTGCAAAGTACTTGGACCTTGCAAGGTCTCAGCCTGAACCCAGTGCATCTCCAGATCCTCCACTTGTGAGTCACTCTAAATAAGAGCATCTGCCAAATTACATAAATGTACTGTAGGTTTAATTTTATTTATTAATTATTATAACTGCAATGGACTGGCATCATCCCCATGACCCTAAAGATAAAAAAGCTAAACATGAAACAATATTTTACTATTATTATCACATTCATTCATTCACGTTCTTATCCGCTTAATCCTGGACAGGGTCAGGGGAGAGCCGTTGCCTAGCCAGCAGCATTATTATTTATTACTTTTTTCTGCACTTTTCCAAAACAGTGAGCCGAAACAGGCAGCATATACAATGAAAGATAAGAATTAAAAAACATTAAATGACTAATTGTTAAATTTGTGCAATAATTAAATATAATCACCACGTATTTGCACACTTATTAGATTTGAAATGATAACTAATATTTCAGCCTACAATATACAAATGGTGTTTTTTATTCATCTGTGTACATATCCATTTTTCTACCTATATTGATCAGTATATGTATATCTGTGTGTAACAATGGATGTATTAGCAAAATTAAGAAAGCATAGCTCTACTGTAGTACTTCAAACAGATCAACAAAAAAACAATGTATTCTTTTATACACTTATAAGTCCATTGGTACTCCTTGGTGGTTTTTATGCAAGTACCGTATGTAAACGGCTGTAAATGACATTTATTTACAGTCTGTCTTTTCTGATAAGAGAACTCATTATGTCTAAATGTGTTACATAAAAACTGTGCAGTGTAGTTGGCCTGTTTACAGGTATTTATATGATGTGTCCAAATAATTTCAGATTTCCATGCCTCCTTCTCACACTGGATTCATTTTGTTTGAAGGAAAAGTTCAAAATTTAAGATTTGATAGCAAATATATAAAATATGAGGCGATTCCCTTCGCTGATATCTACACTTTGGTTTAAATGGTCCATACTAGAAGCTTGAATTCCCAAACGACGAATTCTGGCTATACTAAAGAATATTACATGAATCCTACTGTATTATTACTCAATTATAACTCCATTAGCCATTTGTGTGATCCCAGCATCATTTAGAGTGTGGGGCTAAATAGGGCTTAAAAAGAGATGAGTGCTTAGAGGACAGTTTGCTGGCATCTAAAATGAATGTGTGAGCTTGCAGATTGTTATGATGGAAGTCTTCATTTTGCACGGATGCTGCAGCGAGCCATTTAAGGATTGCCCATCTAATTGGCTCTGTTAATGCGGCCATTTGTAAAATGGCACCATGGGCCAACGGCCAGTACGAAGGGGCAGTATATTCTCTGAATTCTGGATTTGGATTCTTGGTATGGTGGCAAAAGTTTAAAAGAGGGTCAGTTTCTCAGAGGCTGGAAATAGCTTGAAATACTCTGGTTCAGAAACATGCCGTGACACCGGACAGCAGCGGGAACTGAGTGACGAAAAAAGAACAAAACATGCCCCTATCTTGCTGCTATATACCAGCTTTCCCTGTTCCATTTCAACATGCAGTTTTATTCTGTCAGGGGATTTTTAAAAAAATGTTTTTAAAAGGAAAAAAAATGTACTTTTGTGCATATACTGTACTATATACATGGATCTATGTATACTTGGATTACACAATTAAAACCTCTTTTATATGTATAATCCATCACCTCTACTATAGTCCTAACTGTGTATGTGTAATGTGTATATTTGCTGCTCAGATCATGTGCAATGTGTGCTGGATATTTTCCTAAATCATACAGTGTGTGCAAAAACAAGGTAGTAGAAGTTTACATATACAGTATATAGTGATTATGGACTATTTAATTATTTAGTAATAGTTCTGTACATTTCTGTACAGTATTAGTAATGTAAAGATTTCATTTCTTTTGTGTCTAAATAAAAAGGGGAATTCTAACACAGCTGTTGTCATATATGAATGGAATCGATCAATGACTGGCCGTCCCGTTTCCCTACAGAACCCTTTGTAGATATGTGTAATGCATATCAGCGGACTGTTCGACTTTTAGGTGCTACTATGTCTGTGGTTTAATCATTTGAAAGAAAAGAGAATCTGTACTCGGTCACACTTGAGTGGCCAGCGGCTCAGGCAGCTGCTCAGATCTGCTTGTTTGGCTCTAGTATCTATCCCTCAGTCTATTTCTGTCTGTGTTTGTCAAGTGAGAGAGCAGAGCCTATCCTGAGTCTGTGTAAGAGATAATGTGGCTCATGTCGAGAACAGAAGCCCATCATTGGGCTTGATCAGTATGCCAGAGCACATCTGTTGGCTCCTCCAGGGAGGGCTGAGCAACTACAAAGTGATGTTAAAATTAAAGTCGGCCCACACTCTCTTCTGAGGCACTTCATTGCAGCACCACATCTCCCTAAATTAGAGAGCTTCTGTCAGAAATCGAGCCCCCGGACACCCTGGATCTCCTCATCCTGCAGCCCCTCCCCTGTTCTTCTCCTCATCTTGCTCTTGCTCTCTGTGTTGTTCTGTTTTTCTGACCAGCTAACATCTGTCCGGCCTTCACAGTGGAACCTCCGGCCCTGATTTACTGAGGTCCCAAAACGAAGAGGAATGCTCTTGAGTGAATCCTATTAGATTGTGTGTAGTTAGTTTACAAGTTATAAGAGATTTATTAAGAGAATTGGCACGATAAGCACACATCCCAAGAATAAGCAAAACAATACGTGAATTATTTTTTTAACCCTTCTTTTCCTGGGAAGGATCGTTTGGGAGTGAGGGAATCCAGAGAATATCCCAGAACTCATTTGTTGCTGGCAGAAGCACCTCCTGGGTAGGATGCCAGTCCACCACAGGGCTCAGCAGGGATTGCTGTATCAGCGCCAGGGGCTGATGCTCCCCATCCAGCCTCTCCTTCCTCAGTCACAGCCAGTGTTCCCTATATAACACCCAACCTGGTCTGAAGGCACCACTGGAACTCTAACCTGGGTCTCTGTGCTGGTGTCACTGTGCCACCCGGGCACCTAATTGAGGTTTTGTGTGTGATATTTGTCATCTGTTAGACTAGGCTTGTATATTTGCTACTATGATGAAATATCCACAATAGCTAAAGATAGGCTGCAAAGGCACATCAGATTAGTACCTGCCCTTCAGTAGTTCTAATTTACATGCATGTTGTTCATTCTCAGAACGCCTTGCTTGATTAATCCCACTGCAGCTGTGATTTGCATTAATCTGCATTGTCAATGTCCTGTCCAATGTACACTTAGGTAGAAATGGCCCAAATTGCATATTTATTAAGGCAAACCAATAAACCTGATAAAACGCAAGCTTTCATAAAATCTGTTGGCAAATCAGTTTGCATAACTGTTGCAGGTAATTTCATGTGTTTTACATCCACAAACTGTAAATAAGGCACTTAGGGTTGATCACCCTTCCTGGTGATCATGTGCTCTCACTAAAGCTATCTGAATGTTTCGCTCTCAGTTCAATCCTGCTAGGATTTGTGGGATAAATCCAAAACGTCTGTTTAGCATCATATCTGAGGATTATATCCGAACCTGCTATTGTGCAATTAGCATTCATTGCGAGCGCTCGCTCTGTTTTATTGTTTAACTAGTTAAGAAGTGCCTAGTGAAGAAAACATAAGACAATGTTCCACTTATCAACCTGTTTTTCTGTCTCTAGTAAATAAAAAGGAAAAAGAGGTCACGGATCACAGAAGAGACGGACATCAACTAAATGAAGGAGGACATGAAGGATTACAAAACAAAACACATAAAAATACAAAAACACACAAAAAGAAGGATCCCTTCCACCAAGGCTGTGAGTTGAAGGCATCATGTGGTGCTAGAGATGAGAATGACAGCCAAGCTGTGGACAAGAGGAAGAGTTCAGCCTTCACCTGGGACAGCCTGGCTGTGTGGAGGACGAGACGATAGCTCATCATAAAAAAAAAAAAAACTTTTTTTATTTTTCTAAACTTTTTTAAGTTTATGATCTCAAAAAGAGTAAAAGATAAGTGTATATATATCTATATAGCGATATATGTATGTATAAATATGATATAAAATGTTTAAAAAACTCAGCAGAGGTAAATGATGCATGATTGCAGTGCTGTCGACGAGGGGGATGAGGGGGTCTTTATCTCCTCACCCCCCTCCTGTTTCAGATTAGCTTGTCCTGCCCTTAACAGTGGGTGGAGGGAATAGGTTCAGACAAGAGGACTGCGACGTCTTTAGACACAAGTGCGTTCAGCCTGGCTTGGTCTAGCGCTCCGTCGTGTGGTAGGCTGAGTCTTCCATCGCTGACCCTCGGCTATGGGTCAGCAGTGACAGCTAAGGCTAAGTTCCTGTTGAACTGCATTACTTACCAGAGGGAAAGGTCAGGGGCCTTTAGTCATCGATGAAGGCCTGAAAATGATGCTTTTGTGTAATTCTTTCCTATTCACCCTCCAGTTCTCCTAAAGATCAGCACTGTTGGGTCGAAGCAGTTTTATAACTGGACGTGATATCAATTAGAATTTTAAACTTGCAACTATAGATCTGATGTACTGTAATTGTGTTTCAGGCCAATTAAATCCCATTATCAAGGACTTAAGAACGTTAAATATCAGGACGGTGACGTCCAGGTACTGTAAATATAACACCAAATGAAGTTTCAAGAGTGATACAGGTCTTATATACTGTACGTAGGTCTTATGGAGATCTTTAATGCTGTTCCCATGTAGTGTGAGAAATAGCATCATGGTGTCTGTGTATTAACACCAGATGATTGTCTGATTTCCATCCCCAGATTAAAAGATGCAGTTCATATAGGCTTTCATGCTGTCTGTCTACCCTCTGTTTTTAGTAGCACAATGTGTAAGGGCCCATTCTAGAAAAATGGGTGTACTGAGGCTTACAAGGCTGTGAGTGTATGTGTCTGTCTGTCTGTCTGTCTGTCTGTCAGTCTGTGTGAGTGCGTGTGTGTTGGCATGTACTGGTCACAAGGGATTTAGTGGGAAACGGGTGGAAGGTGGCTTCATAGATTCGTGGCCCCAGTGCTACCGAAAAGCATTACATTGTAGTGTTGTTGTGGAGGTGGCCGTGTTGTGTAGTAAACAATTTTTGTACATGGTGTCAGAAGGCTACAAATTAAGAAAATTGGAGCTGTCTGCTTTGTATTGTCACAGGGGTTTGGCCATCCATCTTGAAAATGGACTCATGCCTGTTATAATGTGGGAAGCAAAGTGAGATGGGCAGTAGTTTAGTCAAAGGGTTGCAAGCAAAATTTACTAAAGTCTGTTACCTTTCTACTTCTACTGAGCTCCACTTTAGTGATATCCTTATACAGTATATTAAACATTGTACTAATAACATGCGCTGAGCATGGGTCAAATGTCAACTGTAGCCATTTACTAATGTTGTATTATTGTATTACAAGTATGGAAAACATTTCTATATGAATATGTCTATTTGTGACTTTTGCGACCCTTCAAATGATGGTTTCATTTCTTGTTTTTGATGGTGGTCCAGGTTCATTTTAGAGACGGAAATTTATGCACTGACAGTGTACTGAGAGATTTTTTTTTTTTTTACTTTGGTGGCATTCTCTGTCTGTCTGTTTCTTTGTTTCAGCTACTGAATGTACTTCAAGCTCTTGAATTTTATGTACACGTCTTTATTTTCGAGGCAGTCCTTTATAAATGTGTGTACATGGTCTAGATAGTCTCTGTTCTTACACTGGACCTGAGTTGTTTTGCAAAAGTCCATGCTGACTTTTGTTCTTTGACTTTTCACATGTGGAATATGAGCACTCCAGGCAGCCAGTGAACTGACAGGACAATGCGAGGAAAAGTGCTAAATTACGGAATCAGTCAGAATGGTTTACCGATGAACTTTAAGAAAAGGAATAACATGCTGAGATAGATAGGAAGAAAAAAAAACAAAATGTTTTCGTTGATGCAAACTGTGAAATATTTACTTACATGCAAAAGCTTCCTGTTAAGATGCATTAACTGTATATGCGGATTTCAAATGTTTTTAATGTGACATGCAAATCAGACATGCTGATTTTCCAGGACTTTGGTTCAACTTCGATGAATGGTACATTTAATAACCTGTAGGTAAGCCTTTTCTCCAGATGCCAACCCCACACTTTGCAAAATCATGAGCTTCCTTGGACTCAGGTGTTATGTCGAGACAGAACTGACATGTTCCAATTCACAGATAAAGATGTAACTCCTCCTCGCTGCATTCTTCCTTTCAGAACAGTATTTTATTTTCTACCAAGCTGGCAACTGGTATCTCAGCGACTGTACTACTTTGATACTTAACGGATCGTTAAATGTAACTATACACTGGGCATCTGTTCACCTGTGAGAGAAGAGCTATGAAGCAACGCCATGCATCAGCAGTGGCATATGGCAGTTACCAGTCATGATGAGTTGTTTCAGGGACATTCAAAGCGAGTGGACGATTCTACACTGAAAGAGACTTTGACTGAACAAATTAACTAAAAGATGTCAATTCCACAGAGATCCAAGACCTCTGGGTTTCATTTAATTGCTTTTGTCTGTATGCGACATATATCTTGTTTACATGTCCTGGTTTTTGACTGCTGTGAGGTGTGTATCAGCCTTTGCACTGTACCTTTTGGCTTGCTGTCTTCTCCCTATGCTATTCTTTCTCCTTTATAGTCTGTAGACCCATTCACCTGAGCACCAAAGTCAGTTCACCCTGTCTTCCTCAACCCGAAGCCAAAAGCCAGTAAAAACTGTAGTCTGCTCACAGTCCTTCACTTTTCTCCCTCACCCAAAACATGTCTTCCTGACCACCCGCTCCACCAGGTCAAGAGCAGTTATGCAGGTAACTTTGTCAAACCCAAACCTGATGATGCAATCCAGTCTTTACCAACTATCAAAAACACAAACCAAGCCCCACAGTCACACACTCTCCACAACCACAGCTATGTGTGTCATTACCAGTTCCCCTAAGCACAAAGGTTTGAATGCAGTGTGAATAGGCCGTCTCACTGAAAGAGAGACCATCCATCCTTCTTCTACCCGGTGTCTGTGTGCTTCCAGCCCCTTTATTTTTTACAAATGTACAAATCTCCTTCTATTGTCGGCTCAATACAAAATGTGTTATACTACAGAAAAAAAACAGTGTTCTTATTGTGCTACACTGGCTCAATGTAACAACAAAGCTATTTTAATATGTTTAGTTTATTTTCATCATATATATATTTTGCAGTCGTTCCAAATAAGTACAAGTTTTAAAGAAAACAGAAAACTTAATATTGAAAATGTAAAGACTAAACTTCAGCTGTTCTGGGTCTCTTTAACTTTGCGTTTGAGTTGTTCTCTTTCTGTATGCTTCCAATGTGCTTCAGACAACCAGTACTATTTATTATATCATTATCTTATGGTTATTATCATCATGATTAATATGATTATTAATAAATATTTCTTTCTTCAACAAAGACTTCGTTGTGACTGGAAACATTATTTACATTGTGGATTTTCTTAACACTTTCATGTTCAAAATGCTCACTATGTGACCAACAGTGGAATATGGCTTTTTCAGCCACACACATTCATAGCAGGCACATCAAATCAAGCAGACGTCCATGTTAGCTCCATAAACAAATTTGCAGTAGAATCAATCCTACTGAAGAGCTCACAGACTTTAACATCATAGTATGCCACCTATCCAAAACTTCTGCCCTGGTAGGTGCACGCAAACTTTCAGAATTGGACCAGCAAATGTTGAAGCACATAGGGCATAATAATGCGTCTTCCCCTATATGCATGCACATTCATTAACAAGTTCCAAACTGCCTCTGTAAGCAATAGCAAGGCAAGAACTGTTCACTGGATTGGAAGGACTAACTAGCCATTGTCCCTGATTTGGAAATTAGATATTTAACTGAAACTGAAATGACTGTACTGTACAATACAGTCATTCTTATCTTTGTATCTTATGTAAAGCTCAAAACTCTTACCAATGCTACCATGTTTTCTGTCTTTCAAGACTCTGATTCTCTTTTCTGTCAGCAGGTATTGCCAGGGTACGCATGTTCTAGTAGTCACTCAGGTGTGAATATGATTGATTTAAGGCAGATTTTATTTCCTATTGTAATTCTTAAGATCTCGGTCATTAAAGCGAACAAATTGATGGATTGGACGTTAGCTGGCGCATACCTGTACATATAAATGAAGCAAATAGCTTTGTATTGCCCTTGGACAAAAGAGCAAATGGCGTGTAAATAGCCTTTGTGCAAACATAAGCTAGTGCTTGGTTGAGGCTCTGTGTGCCTGATTGCAGTCAATGTCAGTGTTAAGATTCAGAATTAGAAGTGAAAAGGATGATGAGAGCTTGAGGCCCATTTGTCTTCAGTCCCCTGACGGCCACAAGATAGAGTGTATCTGTCCATCCCCCCAATGATCATTTACCTACACAAAGCAAACGCACCATTGATCTCTCCTCTCTGTCCTCCAAAACAAGAAGATGTGCTCAAATCTAGTCTAACAAACAGGGTTTCACTCTGCACATTGATCTCATGTTTCAGTAGTTTGTCATCACCTCGTTAGGCATACTACAAAGACCTGGGTCAAATCAAACAAGAGGAGCTGGATATAAAATACTATCCAGTTTCTAACAGGGTAAACAGTGAGAGGCTGCAGACTTGGGAGTGTCCACCGGTCTCTCATTGTTTCTCCCGCCCTTTCAGTTCTTCTTTCATGCCATTTAATTTGTGTTATAATTAACCAAAGGAGCTTACTTGTTCCCTTTTGGCCTCTTTAGTGCAATAATCCTCTCTGATCCCCCTTTGGAGAATTATTGGTACAGGTGCACAGAACCGCAGTGCTGACTCCTAATGATACAGGTCAGACTTTAAACATACCAAATGAAGAGAGCAGGCAACACCTGACACAACTCACATTCCCGTTTGCTCATAGCGGGAAGACTTCCGTGCAATAGACCGGCTGATTATCTTGGCTGGCATAAAGAAAAATTGCCTTTTCTGTTAACAGGAAGGTTTGACACTCAGGGTTTCAGACACATTGGGTGAGGCCAGCCCTAGGCTGACATAAAGCAACAAAAGCTGCTGTTCCCTGGATGAAGGTTATTAAGAGTACATGCCTGCTAGCCCCCTGTGCACCACTTGGCTTACATTAATTAAACGTGAATATCATATGTTACAACAGGACCTGTCCTTTCTTTTGAACATTGTAAAAGGGAGAGGGAGAGGATCGTATAAAAACTGCCAAAGCATTACTACTAATCGCTGGTGCGGTAAATTAATTTTGGATTGCTTCTCTGGTTGGTACAAAATTGTTTTGTTGAGGGGAAAAAGGAGATTAAGGCTTTAATTATACCTGGAAATTAATTCCACAAAATAAATCCACAGTTCTAAAGGGCTCTCTTTCAGGAAGCTTATGTGACTTCTGTCATGTGTTGAGCTACTAATGAGCAGCAGCTGGCACAATAAGCATCTCCTGTTTAAGCTCCTTCCCACACTGTCAGCAAATATGACTGTGACTACATTAAACCAGAGTACGGGCACCCTCGCAAACATCAGCTATGGTTTACAATGGCTTTATTACGATCCACTATGGTTTTACTATGGTTATCAAACTCGGAACCATGATACTACCATTGTTTTACTGTAGCGCTTCATGAGAACTATGGCTCATGTGTTACTACCATGACTTCACTATGGCACTATAGGGTTACTACCGCATGTTTATTACACATCTAATGATGATATGTGTTATTGGAATGGTGGTTGTTATAAAAGTTTTTGCTGCGACTTTCCTGGCATACCTCAGAAAATGTACCGAAGTTCATATGCAGTGCTGGACAGTAACTAAGTAGATGTAAGTATCTGTACTTTACCAAAGTATTTCTATTTTGGGTGACTTTTTTCTTTCACTGCACTATATTTCAAAGACAAATACTATCTTACTTGTTACACCTGTTATGGTTCGCCATAATAAAAAAGCAAATGATGCGTGACAACAAAAGTAAAAGGGGTTTAGTACCCAACTGCAGTTAGCTCCAGATGGCGAAGGCGTGTCACGGTACTCCTGTGGCTTACAGAGCGTGACACGGACACGAAACAAGGAGACGAGGCTGATTTAATTACAGCAGCACAGCGTCCTTTCCAAGGCGCGAGATCGTGTGGGAGCATTACTACTATCCCGCGATCGGTCGATGAGGAGGGAGACTAATGGGCCCAATGGCTGCCGGTGAACAGGAGTAAGGTGGGGGACTCTCGCGTTTGACGGGCAGTGAGTGAGTCAAGCCGAGCCGAGGGATCGGCAAGATCGTAATGGTGGGTGTGGGAGCGTGTGGGGGGCCGATCTGTCCCTATGCTAAATCTGACTTCCCTAGGAATCTACTCCCTACCGGTTATCTTTGGCCTCTAGAAAGTGCAGTTACCAGTGGTTTTCAAACCGCCAGCTACACCCTTATAAACAAAAATGCAATTTAACACACGCACATGAGACAGGTGAGCTCTCAGGATCTGGTAAGGATGCAACACCTGACTGAGCTCGAGCATGCTCTTATATACATGAGCCAGCAGATGTCGCTAATCGTGAAATCAGCGCTAAATAAGCACCAAGCATGCCCAGGCTGGAACGCTTGTCGACGCCCTCTAGCATCAGCATGACTCGTAATAACACCACTACCTTATTTGAAATCTGTCGTTCCTTTTGGCTAATATGTGCATAAAATGTAACATATGAAAAGTAAATAAGCAAGAAGCAAGCACACTAATCAGGGTATAGCACGCACTTGGTTTCAAACTTTGGACCTGTTGACCTAACAACATTTTGTTAAAAGATTGGTGTACCAACAGTGTAAAGTTAGTTGATTAAGCAAGAGTCTTGTTATAAAAAATGGTAAAAGGACATTAGAACCATAAAATCATGATACTTTTCTTTTTTTGTTGTTGTTGTTTATTTTTTTGCATATCAAATACTCAAACTCACATCCTCTACAAAAAGACAGGACAAAAAAACAAAAGTATAAAAAACACACAAGAGGCGGGGGGCAGGGGAGATCATATCCATGACATTTCCATAAACCAGCAATCAGAATATGAAGATAAATCAACAACCAATATCAAGTCGATATTGAAACCATCCATCCCTACAGGGCCTTGACAAAAGCAATAGCCTTTAACCAGTTCTGAATTGTTACAGCCTTTGGACCACTCCAAAATAAGAATGTCTAAAAAATAGTAACGCCAAGATAAAGATAACTGAATATCTGGGACAAACCAGCTTTTCAAAATACACACGTTGGAGGTTGTTAGAGCTGCCATTAATACGTAATGTGACCTAAGAGTTACTTTTACTCAAGTGGAGCTCTAAAGGAAGGACTTCTAATTTTACTGGAGTAATTTTATCTCTGCTTTAACTCAAGTACATGGTTTGTGTACTTTGTCCACTACTGTTTACATGTACAGTACATGACCAAACCTTTGTGGACACCCCATCTAATTAGTCATCTGTTATTTCAGCCACAAACACTGCTAACAGGTTTATGAGATCATGGAATCTCTATAGACAAACATTGAAGTAGAATGGGTTTTAATATTCACCTTGATGATTCTCACTATGAAATTTTATGAGGTTTCCACCTCCTCATCAAGTCGGTTTGTTAACTTCCTGCCCTGTCTTCATAGTCCATAAATAAATAGTTTGCCAACTTTGATAGAAAACCTGCACAGAGCCATGATCAGACTGTTGGAATATCAACACTGAGCCAGGAGTTTATTGTTCTGTATTTCCATTACCTTTGCCTGACCTAACATTTGTGTTCCAAAACGCTAAAACGCATGTTTTAGGAGGTAATATTTGGGGGTAACCAATCTTTTTAGTACATTTACATTTACATTTACTGTATTTAGCAGACGCCCTTATCCAGAGCGACTTACAATTGATACAGTCTTACAGTCCAAGCAATTGTGGGTTAAGGGCCGTGCTCAAGGACCCAACAGTGGCAGCTTGGCGAGTGGGATTTGAAGAACCCTGACCTGTGGTCCATAGTCGCATTACCATTACCTGCTAGCTACCCCAGTCCTTTAACTGTGGTTTAATGTTAATGTTCTGTGATAGTATTTAGTGTATACTATAGCTAGAGGTCCATTCATACATCACTGAGAAGCTCTGTCTCAAACTGCAGACTACATGCTTAATATTTTTTAAGATAGTTACGACACTGTGTTATCCACATATTTTTTAGTGTGGTGTTAATGGGTTTGTACTGGGAAAATCAATTTTTATTGTGAGTTGAGCAGCTTTGAATGAGATCCATCAGCTGCGCTTACTAATCACAAGAATAACTGAATACTGTTCTCCTACATGGTGATGCATGGTTATGTAGAGGTATTTTCTTTCAAAAAGTTCAACTTTGGTACTTTGTTTATAGGATGAAAGAGCATAGTTTTAATGCATTACAGTGGAATGATGAGTTTGGTTCAACAATCAATGAAATCAATGGCAAGAGTACATTTTGATGGATGCTGAAAACGTCCTTGTGAATGCAGACTTTCTTTCATGATACTAGCATTAGTTGTTATGTGACTGAAATATGGTTTTATATTAGTTGATATTTGATAAAGATGAAGAACCTGTTTGAAAACCATGGCATAGACTCAACTGCCATTTTAGGTCAACATATACGTGACCTGTAGATATACAGCTATTTAATGTAAATCTTTTATTGTAATTTAAACATGAAATGGCACCACCACTGGAACACCAATGAGCAGTTGCGATATTACAGTAGATTTGTACAATAGATTCTGATATGTCATGGTAGTGTGTGTGATGCCGGTAGGGACTTCACTATTCCCAGGGCCTGTAAAAATTTCCTGTCACTGCTAGAAGAGTCAGTTGGAGAAATATATCCAGTCACTACTGGTAGTAGTAGTTGTTTACTAACCACAGTTAAACTGACTTGTCTGATACTTCATACCAGGCCCATGTCAGTGTTACTGTTTTGTGGACCAAATTGTGTTAATTTACTCCTGGAATTAAAACACTTTTGGGATGCTCATCCAGCTTCTTCTATTTAAAAATGATTTCACACCAAACAATTTTGAGGCAAGGTTTGTGACAGAACTGTAAGAAATTGGCTGAATGAAATTGTATTTACATACAGACGTGCTTGAAAATTTGTTAACCTTTTAGAATTTTCTATATTTCCACATAAATATGACCTAAAACATCATCAGATTTACACACAAGACATAAACGTAGATAAAGAGAACCCAGTTAAACAAATGAAACAAAAATAATATACTTGGTCATTTATTTATTGAGGAAAATGATCCAACATTACATATTAGTGAGTGGCAAAAGTATGTGAACCTCTAAGATTAGCAGTTAATTTTGAAGGTGAAATTAAAGTCAGGTGTTTTCAATCAGTACAGGGATCTATCAAAGTCTGCTCTTCACAACATGTTTGTGGAAGTGTATCATGACAGAACAAAGGAGATTTCCGGACCTCAGAAAAAGAGTTTTTGATGCTCATCAGTCTGGAAAAACGTTCCAACCAATCTCTAAGAGATTGGACTACAACAACCGTCCACAGCAGACAGATTGTGTACAAATGGCGGAAATTCAGACCATTGTTACCCCTCCCCAGGAGTGGTCGACAACAAAGATCACTCAAAAGCAGTCGTTGTAATCACACAGGTCCCCGCAGTGTAAATTCTAGGCAACTGAAGGCCTCTCTCACATTGGCTAATGTTAATGTTCCATCGAGTCCATCAAAGAACACTGACAACAATGGTGTGGCATGGCAGGTTGCAAGGAGAAAGCCACTGCTCTCCAACAGAACATTTCTGCTCTCTGGCAGTTTGCTAAAGATCACGTGGACAAGCCAGAAGGAAAACCACTGCCTTCCAGCATAAGAACTCGTTATCCCTCTATGAAACATGGTGGTGGTAGTATCAATCATGATTTTGGCCTGTTTTGGGCGGCATCTGGGCCAGGATGGCTTGCATCAGTGATGGAACAATGAATTCTATTCTGAATTATATCAAGAATTCTAAAAAGAAATGACAGAACATCTGTCCATGAACCTAATCTCAAGAGAAGGTGTCATGCAGCAAGACAACGACCCTAGGCACACAAGTCGTTCTAATAAGCGCAAGAATGGTTAAAGAAGAATAATTCATGTTTTGAATGCCAAAAGTCAAAGTCCTGACGCTTAGGCCAATTGAAATGTTTGTGGAAGGCCTGAAGCGAGCAGTTAATGTGAGGAAACCCACCACCATCCGTCAGAGCTGAAGCTGTTCATGCTGTACGGAGGAATGGCTAAAATTCCTCCAAGCCGGTGGGGGCAGTGACTGATCAAGCAGTTACAGAAACGGTTAGCTACATGTTATTGCTGTCACAGGGGGTCACACCAGATACTGAAAGTCAAGGTTCACATACTTTTGCCACTCACTAATTGTAATATTGGTTCTTTTCCTCAATAAATAAATGACCAAGTATAATATTTTTGGTCTCATTTGTTCATCTAATTTTAGGACTTGTGTTTAAAAATGTGATGATGTTTAGGGTCATATTTATGCAGAAATAAGAAATTCTAAAGTGTTCACACACTTTCAAGCACGACTGTAGAGAAATACGGTCAGACTTTAGGGTGAACAGGGGCTAAAAGGATGCAATGGGAGTGTAGGATAAATCATGTGATATTCATTGATGAAGATGCACAGATCTGGCATGGCCGAGGTTATATGGTCTGGCAATTTTAAATCTAATGCCCTGTCTAATAAAACCTATAAACCTATGGATCTCAAGCAATGAAATTTGTAGGGATTGTCCAGGCAAATCGTCATCCTGGCAAAGCTGATCTGTCGAGCACTATTCAAGAAACTGGAAGTCAACTTGATTTAAAAAATGTTTGTTTTCATTATTGAGCAACAAAGTAATTAACTGTGTAATTAACTTTTTGATGAGTCTAGAATTGTTTCGTCAACATTGAGTGTCTCCATAAATTTTTATTCTACTTGATCTGGAAAAAAATGGCATTAATTAATATAATTTGATTAAATTTGACTGAGGCATGCTTCACGAAGCTAGAATTTTCATCTATTAAACAAAAATTGTTTTGCGTTATATCTGCAGTTTGTTTATTTGCTACAAAGTTTTAAAATGCTGGATGAACATTCTGAAAGTGGTGATGGTGATTCCATCTTTTTTGCCAGGTGTAGTAGTTTACCGAGTTTAGCGGTGACAGCTTAAATGAAATGTGAGGATGTGGCAAAGTGGTGCTAAGAGAGAACAAGGCAAAGTAAATTAGATGGAGTGAGTGTGTGGGGAAAATGAGGAGAAATGCACCTAATTCATGCACACGGATAAGATTACAGCCTCAAATGAGAGTAAATATTTACTATGGACTTGACAACAGAGGAAGAGAGAGAAAGGGTTTGCTCATCAGGCAAACTAAATTCTCATACCCCCAAGTGTATACACACACACACACACACACATAGTGTGTCTGCCTAGGCCTGAATTCTTTGTTTATAGTTTTCATTAAACACGGGTCAGTTTTTGTCTGCACACCTATGGCCGGAGACTTCACTAATCTGCCATCACAACTCTATTGCTCTCTCACGTTCTCTCTCACTCATTCAGACACTCTTCAGACACAAGCACAAACACCACGACTCCCCAGTGTGTACTCTGCCTACCAGTCTCCAAATCCCCTGCAAACACACCACCACATCAGTGCTGATCTACTGCCAGCTAGCAGCTCAGTTGAATGGAGAGAACAGAGAGACGGAGGAAACAAAAGGATGTTTTTGACTCCTTCAACTCTTTTGTCAGCCTTCAAGCATTAAAAAATGTAATCTACATGTTTCTGATTTGATATTTGTTGTATAAGGTAGGTCGCTGAAAGCTTAGGAACGGTGTAAGAGACAGGGCGCTTCATTTTGCTAAGGATTACTGGGAGGAGGACCGAGGATTTGATCCTAGATGGACACTCAGGGGTGATGGAGAAGGAATTTACAGGCCTCCTTATTGAAAGATTTCAGGTCTCACAGTGGAACCATATTTGTGAAGTTGGCTAACAATAAAACTGGATGAAGTGGGAATTCAGAAACGAGTACTCCTGCTGCAACAGCCTACCAAGTCCAGCCCAGACCCAACAAGTCAAAGAGTTCTCGCAATCTTGTTAATCCCAAGATGGGACTGTGGTAGCCTAGCGGGACTGTGGTAGCCTATGGACCAGAAGGTCCAGGGTTCAAATCCCACCTCTGCCAAGCTGCCACTGTTGGATCCTTGAGCAAGACCCTTAACCCACAATTGCTTGGATTGTAAGACTGTACCAATTGTAAGTCGCTCTGGATAAGGGTGTCTGCTAAATGCTGTAAATGTAAATGTAAATGTAAGATACCTACATGTCTACTTCATCCATCCTGAGTGATAACCCAAGCACATCAATGCCTGAAGTCCACGATGTAAGGTCCCAGTCCGGTCGGTCAAAATAAACACAGGGTCTTGTCCAACTAGTGCAGTCCAAGTGCACTGAATGTCCTGTCAGATTTAAAGGCCAAGTCAAGTCTGAGGGCTAGGTCACTCTGGGTGATGGCGCACTCCCCACCAAAATCAAGGATGGCACTGTTGACCTTGCCTTTGTATTTGCTTATTTACTTTGTGTGGTTTTTTTCTACTCTTCTTAAGTTTGCAGCATCCCTGAGTCACCTTTGTGTTACAGATAACTCTGATGGTGGGCAGGTACTACTTATGGATGCAACCAAATACTAAAAATTATGTATTTATCCTTTTGTGCAGCTGTGCAATTGGGCAGCTCTCTAATTTATCACAGTTCAGGCCTTTTTTAAACAAAGAAGTGAGCACCTTTGTTTGACAACTTCAGTTTCTTTGCAGTTTAATACATGAAGTGACTTCGGTTTTATAAAGCGCTACCAGACTGACATATTTCATAGGAGTCATTTCATTTTGGCCAGAATTAAACTTGAAATACCTGTGCACTATACACAACCCAAAGAAAGAAAATGTGCATGATTTATTGAACTTTTAACCAGTTTCTTTAATAACCAATTAGCATTTATAACCCTTAGAACACTGGAGTAATGGCTGCTGAAATAAAGTGGCTTTGTAGTCATATGTGAATAATAAATTATAAATCAGTCATTTCAAACAGTAATTGTGTTTTGCATTAGTAATGGCTTAAGGTAAATTTCAAGTTTCTTGATAAAGAAAATTGACAGTTCTATCAAAATCAGACCTTTCTTAGTATTTCGCTGTGATTCAGACTTTTGTTTAGAATTTGTTTACCTGTGAAAAATATTCAAGACTTTTGTAGCTGAACTGCACAGTTATGCAGTTACTGACATGAACTTGGCAAGTATAATATGTAACTAAACTGTCTTGTATGGCTCAGGTGTTCTCAAGTTATTAATTTGGAATGGTTATACACACATTTTTCACATTTCTTCATTATTTGTAAATCTGTACGTGTTTCATCTGAAGGGCTAATCTTATATCTGTAGGTGTGTGAGTAAAGAAGTCCCTGTGAGCATTAGTTGTGTTTACTCTTGGTTGTAAGGAATAGTTCTATTTAAGGCAGCCCATCTATCACAGTCACATTCGATACAGCCTGAGGTTACAGCGAGCCTATTTAAAATGGAAGCATGCAATCGTACAATAATGCCAAAGCTTGTTTGTTACACCATTGTTGTCTTCTATTTATTCTCTCTCTCTCTCTCTCTCTCTTTTCCTACTCCTATTCTTTGCTCTCCCTCTTCGATTTTTCTCTTCCTCAAAGGCTCACAGGTCCTCTGAGGCTTTTTCTGTTCCTTACAGCTGTTTAAGGAGATCATATAAATCGATGCAGGGGAGAGAGCTGATACACTAATTATAGGAGAATATTGTAGCTATGGTGACGAGCAGCCCGGTGATACCCATGACCCTCAGTCTTGCCTTATTATGTGAGTTCATCATGGCTGTGTGTAAAGTTTATGGTTGTATGAACACTATGAGCGATTATTTAAATCCTGGTAAAAATCCACCTACATACACTTGGCTACTACAAGTCCTCATACAGTCACAGCATCCAACAGCATCCTCACTGTCACTATGTTCATTCCTGGGTTGAGAGGTGCGGTAATGCATTTGTGTTTAAATGTCTGCTCAAAGTGTCATGTATTTTTAGCGTTTGCTCATATAGTTTGTGTGTATGTCCGGAAAGGTCTCGAAGTAGGCCTGCTCTGGTATGTGTTTGTCGTTTGACACCAAATGAATGTGTAGCTCCATTAATTAGCAGGGCCGCAGGGCCGCTGGGCTGCAGGGGGGGCTGAGCCTCGATCCGAGCAGAGCACAGCCTTGACACGTCTCAGCGCACATCAGCTTGTTTTGATAAGGGACTTTCTGAATTAGCGCAGCTCCTTATGGACCACTTTCAGCGCGCTGTTGCAGCCAGCCCCGCTCATTATTCATCCTGCTGGAGGAGAGCGAAAAACAAAAGCATAGGGATGAGCAGCATTAGCACATAATCACCCACATGTCTGCTTCACATACTGTATATGAAACAGCCTCATCCCTTCTGGTTTTGTTGGAGAGAAGATGCTCAGAATAAGGAGAGTGGTGATGAAGTGTGTGCCAGTGTGTTTTCCAAAGCCTGGCGTACAAAGCAGTGAAAAAGGGGTTTGGTACAGGAGAAGTCGCCGAGATAAGGCCCAGAGTCTTTATGCTTCTCATCCCGCACCAGTTCCCTCAAACCTCAGCAACATGGAATCATCTGTTAGAGAATTATCTAGTAATAGCAGCATCAAAGTTAGCTTAATAAACAAACTAACTTAGCAAACAAAACTCAACTAGTGTCTGTCATTGTTCAATGCACCTGCAAGGAAGGTCGCCATATGCGGCAGAACAATGGCTGACAATAGGCTATTCTCACTGTTTGGACTTTTTCACACATCTCACACATTTCACACCAACTAATCAATGTCTTAACTATTATAATAAATTATAATAGGAAATAAAAATCTGTCTTTTCATTCCAGGTGTTGCATCTGTGAACAGATGGTCAAATTTGAAAGGTATTAAATATTATTTATGGGCAGTAGTGGTTAGCACTGTCACCTCACAGTTCCGAGATGTCCAGTTCGAACCAGACCTCGCACTCTGTGTTGGTTTACTCCAGGTACTCCGGTTTCCTCCCACATTCCAAAGACATTTGTTAGGTTAATTGGTGTTTTTAAATTGCCCTTAGTGTATGAGTGTGTGCCCTATGATGGAATGGTGCCCAGTCTATGGTTAGGTACTGGCTTCCCGTGGCCCCAGGATTACGTAGATAAGAAAATAAATGAATGATCATATGTCATACATTGATGTTTTGTTTATGTATTTTTATTGAATTTATTTTCATGAATATTGATTTACTTTGCATTTTAAAAAATCTATACTCTGCTCAACACTATAAGCACTATGTCGGCCGGACATACATATACTTAGAAGTGCCAAGCGCCAATCTTTTGACCACTGTGATTTCCTACTTAAAGGTTTAAAGTGTTTTCTTCAAGTGGACTCATTCCTTCTTGGTTGTGTGCAGCCAGCAAGGTATATTTATTTATGTTTATATTCCATTGTGCATTCTCTTACAATGTATGTGTATTAATGTGTGCTTGTAACTGAAGAACCATGGTGTTGTGTATTTCCTGGAGGGAGTGATATGTGTAACAATTTAGGCTTTGGAATCTGTGTAGATGGTAGCGTCCCTTTCGTGTTTTCTCTGACACATTTACGTATCAATATCTTGCAAAAATACTTTTACTTTACGCTTATATTGAAATTTTCATTACAGTAACATAAAAAGAATATGTGACTATGGTAATGTCCGATCAACAAACATTTCAATCAATTATTTCATTCATAAAACGTGATCCGGTGATTAAAAGGCGCATACCTGTATTGGTATCAGTACCGTATTTTCCGTATTTACTGTATTATAAGGCGTGATATCAATGATCGACTTCTAACGGGTAAATTTTCATACATAAAGCGCACCGGGTTATAAAGCACATTAAATGAAACAAAACTCTTAAGTTCCGTCGGAAGCTCAGTTTGGTCTTTACCTGGCGCAGGGCAGCTTCTTGCTTCCTCCACTTCCGTATCATTGATTCGTTAATGTTGAATTCTCTCGCTGCTGCTCTATGACCATGTTGTACTGCGTGACTGATAGCGTTGAGTTTGAAATCCGCTTCGAAAATAAATGAATGAATGCACGTACCCTAATGCTGAAGCACATACCGTATTACTCCGTGATGCTGCGCACTACAGTGGCTGTAAGCTTTGTAACTTACCAAGGCTGTGCTAAAACATTTTGACAGATTTATGAGCGCCGTGTACCATCTACAATCGGTTCTAGGTCAGAAAGCACAACCAGAATTAATTCATACATTAGACGCACCGCATTTTTAGGCGCACTGTCGATTTTTGAGAAAGTTAAAGGATTTTAAGTGCGCCTTATGGTCCGAAAAATACGGTATGTTATCATGTACAGAGCAGTGTTATCTGCAATGCATTCAACAGAAATACACATATTTGCCTCTTCAGAACTTTATTCCATAAATACAGTCCACACCAGGAAACCAGTGGCAGCATTTGAAGTCATAGACAAGTGCAAAGTTGCTAAAATAACAAGAAAATAATTAGCTGTTGTGCAACGACATGCCAGTTTTGCTCTGTCATATTGTTTGGAATAGGTGTTAGAAAAACCTGCACATTCTGGTAATGTTTAAACTGCGGCAAGGTCCTTAGGAACTCAATCATGCTGGCTAGCTTTGCTACACTATAGAAATATTCATTAACTTATAGGTTTAAAGCCCAGCTGGCAATGAAACGAGCGTATTCTTAAGCAATTAGCCCCCATCTGAGATAGTGATTTTAAAGTGTACAGCTCTCTGGTGAAACATACTTTGTAAGCCAATCTTTATCAGGTTACATAACAAACATGATCAGAGATGTACAGTATATTCATGGACACATGCATTGTCATACAGTGTGTAAAATAATGTCTTGATAGTGTAGCAGCTTGGTGTTATTAGGGACTGTTATGGATACTGGAAATAAAAATATGTTTGGAAAGAAACAAAGGTAACAATACCGATGTCACAAAGCAACGCATCTCTAACACTAGGGTCACAGAACTGCTTGTTTGGCTGTGTTTAGACCAAGAACATATCATTTTAAAAGAATTAGATGATTAGAATATCTCAGAGGAGGGTTTTTACTGTTTTTTGATCCCAATAGACCCAGCAAATTACATTTACCATGCAAAGACTAACCATTTTTCTGTCATGATACCCTGATAACACCTCAGTTTGAATTTCATGTTCCATCCACAGCGTTCAGCTCCTCCAGGGAGATCCCCAGACGTCCCCAAGCCAACTGTGAGATATAATCCCTCCAGCAGGTCCTGGGTCTGCTCTAGGGTCTACGTCCAGCAGGATGTGCCTGGAACAGTTCCAGTGGGAGCCAATCAGATGCCCAGACTACCTCAACTGGCACCTCTTGATTCAAAGGGCAGCAGCTCTAATTCGAGGCTCCCCTGGATGGACAAATTTTCACACCCTGTATGCCCAGCAACCCTGCGTAGGAAATTCATTTCTACCACTTGTACTCATGCCCTTTCTCTTTCAGTCACGACCTAAAGCTCATGACCATAGGTGAGGACAGGAACATAGACTGTACAGTAAACTGCTAACTCTTTTTGCTTTAATTGAGGTACATGACCTTCTCCTCTAGGTGAAGGTTTTCTTCTTTTACCTGGCCTCAAACATGGAGGCGCTGATTCTCATCCTTCAATGCTTTTTGGAAAAGTAATGTAATTTAATACAAATCATGTTTAGCTTTTGAGCATACAGTTTCAGTTTCCTTATAGAATATTAGTAAATAATCATGATATAAAACTTGTCTTACTGTGTACCATCTGTGATGATACACCCTGCTCACGAATCGATTTGATTCATGATACTGAGGTCACAATTAGATTTGTTCATGATTACCAATTTTACATTCAATGAAAGGCTTTCCATTTATTGAATGTAAAAGGCTAATCAGTGCACATTTCCTGTAAAAAATTTTAAACAAAAAACCTTCAGTGTCCTGCAATTAAAATAATGTTAATAACTAGAAGTATAAATGCTATAAGTGCTATCTTAAATTGAAAATGAGACCCTGATATCATGACCAGTTTGTCAAACACATTTTTGTATCATTTGTGTGTGTGAAAAGCGCTATACAAATATATTTAAATATTCTTTCAGTTTCCACTGCAGAAGATATGAAGGCAGGTACGCCGTATATGATGTATGGTTGTTCAAAGAATGCAACGACCTTTTATAACCCTCCTTCACCTCCAAAGCAGAAGTAAAGTTCGTAGTACTCATCTCCGGTGCATCCTTATTCTCACTGCAATTTTCACCAGCCAAGGCTATGCTAACCGCATCAATATGGATGATTGTTTGAGGCCAGTCTTCTGACCACACCTATTTTGCAGAGCCACATGAACTGCAAATGGCTTGTGTGAGCACAGCTTAACTATAATTATAGTCCATAACACAAGAAAACTGAAAAAAAGAACTTGTAAAACTGACTTATAAACTAGTACAACAAACTAGTGTTTTTGCCGTAGTACAATTGTGGATGCAGTGCTGAGAGAGAGAGGGATTGATCTGAAGAAGTTAGGTTCGATTGCTACTGATGGAGCACTATCCATGATTGTGAGACAGAGGGCATTGGTGCAGCATTTGAAAGATCATCACCCTGACCTATTAGCATACCACTGCATACTTCAGTGTGCCAGTCTTGCAATGTACTGAGACATCATGGGAGTAGCAATGAGGTTCAATTAACTATTTGAAAGCATCATCTGCACTGCAGCACCATTTGCTTCCTATATTCTTGACAGAGGTCAGTGTAATGTTTGATTATTTGCTTCTCCACATGATTGTTAGGTGGCTCAGCAAAAGTAGTGCTGGAATGGTTTTGGGCCATTTGGATAGACCTTTTCTGTCCAAGAAAAAGACTGCAAACCCTGGACAATCTGTGTAGATTTCATGCAGAATGAAGAGAAAATGGAATCTGGTGCTTTTTGGCTGATATAGCATCCCATCTCAATGACTTAAATGTCAAGTTCTAAGGCAGGAACAACACTGTGTGCAACCTCGTTTCCCAGAGGAAGCTTGAGGTGTTCAAACTTGACATACAGAAGGCATGGCATGCATTTCTCAAAACTTTTAGAGCAAAGCAAGGGACAGTGCAACCACCATGCTGAGTTTCTGGAGAAGCTCAGTAAAAATTTAAACACTCACTCAGAAGACTTGGGTAAACAAGTCTTACTGTGTATTGAAAAGCCATTTCTGGTCAGCATCACAGAATTCTCAACAGAAGCACAGAAAGTCTGTCCACAGTTCAGTGCTGCTTCTGGAAGTGTTAATGCATAAACTTGGCATGAAGTGCACTGTGCAAATTGGTAGGCTACCTTTTCATTTCTGTACCACACGGTCAATAAAGTAGGGGCATTTACTTTTTATCGCAGGTCATGTAGAATATGGATAAGCTGCATAGTAAGTACTTGCCTACCTAACATTAATTTGGGTAAGATATAGCCTAATAAATATTGCAAAAGACTTTGGTTTACAAAAAATCCCATCAGCAGCATTACCTTTATTCTGCAGTTCAGTTTGGGTTTTTTCATTTGTTTATTTGTTTAGTTTTTTTTTTCATTATCAACACATTTGCAGATGTAACAGGAAATAAAGCAGCAGTCAGCTCTTCAAGTTCTTTCTTTTTGAGACTTCAGAATTTCAAAATGATTGTTGACATTGGCCATGGGTTGCTTGTTGTAGGCTCATAGTAAGCTGATGGATAGCATTAATATCAGTATATACGTGCTCAATAGAAATGATGATAAGGTCAACTGCGGGACTGTATGCTCTTTATTCGAAAAATAATGACATTCTGAAGTAAATTTTTTATGGTAAGGTTAATTTTTATCACTATGTCTTCTTTCAAATAGCCAAATCCACCAGTTTATGCTCTGTAAGCATTCCATTTTAACTGCAGATAAATTTTCAGTTTTAGACTTGTGCCAGTACAGGTAGTCCTCGACTTACGACGCAGATCCGTCCCTAGGGGGCGTCGTAAACGATTTTCGGTGTAAGTCGGAACACACGTACATACGGTACATAAATAACATCATAAATAACATAATGTAAGCACTTATCCTATCCTAACACCTATTCTAACACAGTACCCTACATAATTATCAAAAAAACACATAAAACACATTTATTTTTTCACCTCAATAATAAGACCACTACGCTACCTAGTTATCACTTTCGATTGCATAGGAGCAGATCCTTTCACATGTTCAAGAGATGCCGAGCTTTATCCTTGATAATGGTAGCGACCGTCGAACGACTAAGTCCGAGCGCCCGGCCAATGTTTGTCGGTGTTTCCCCCTTACCGTATCGCTTAACGATATCTAATTTCACTTCCATGGTGATGGCCTTCCTCTTCTTCGATGCACTGCCATCAGAAGAGTCTGCCTTATGCTTGGGAGCCATAATGAAGGGCAAAAAGTTAACAAGCCACTGGGGTGATGCACCGCCGCCTCAGTCACGAGCCGCGTAACCGACCGTAGTGTATTCCTCCGCCGTCAACACAAACACGAAGTCACGACGTTTTACGACAAATAACCACTTAAGTCGAAACAAGGCTTATGGGAGATGCGTTGTAACTACGAAATGTCGTAACTCGAGACCGTCGTAACCCGAGGACTACCTGTATTTGTTTTAGAACTGCAAATTACAAAGGATATTCCACAATTTTTCCACAATTTTTCTTCAGTATGGAGTGATTCCATATTTTTTCCACTTCTTGACCTGGAAAACAATGAGACATTTGTTGAAATAATTTAATTTCATTTACAGTGGAATCTCAGAACTCGAACTTCCAGAAGGCCGTTCGAAAACCCATTTTTTCGAAGTATGAATCAAATTTCCCCATAAGAAGTAATTCAAATAGGATTTTCCGCTCTCGACCACTAAATGATTTCGGGGGTTTTTACATCTATATTTGTATGTTATTATGAATTACGTATGCTAACCGTTAACTGCTACTGGGACTGTGGTGGCCTAGTGGTTAAGGTACTGGACTCTGGACCAGAAGGTCGAGGGTTCAAATCCCACCTCTGCCAAGCCACCACTGTTAGGTCCTTGAGCAAGACCCTTAACCCACAATTGCTTGCATTGTAAGACTGTACCAATTGTAAGTCGCTCTGGATAAGGGCGTCTGCTAAATGCTGTAAATGTAAATGTAAATGTACCCGCCCGAAAAAAATAAACCATTCAAATCATTACACATTCAAAATGTACCCAAATCAAATTTAGAAATTAAAGTCAATTTCTAAATTTGAGGTGAGCTGATGGCATACTGGAACTGGCAGGAGAGAAGGAGGGATGGATAGGTCAGTGCTTTGAAGGGATCTGACCCTCTGGGGGTTTTTCATGCACACTTCTTTTTTTATTTTTTTGCCTGACTCTCACTAGCACTTGTACTGGGCCCAGCCTCAGGATCACCTGGCAGATGTCTTACAAGGAAGCGGTCAAAAGACGTTTGTTTATGCCGAAAGCAAGACTGAGGGTCTGTGTCTAATATCGCGTTAATGGGTCTGAATGGGGTGTGAATGAAAGTGTTATAGAACAGTTTATGTCATGATCAGTGAATGAGTAAATGAGTGGACAGGTTCAGATGCACCCTAAGGCTGTGATATACACATGCAACTTTTACTAATGTTCACTGTCAAAATGTTTGTTAAAATTTGAGGGCAAAAAAATGTTCAGTTGGACCAATCGATGTCCAAACTAGTTAACTAAAGAAGCAATCGATGTTCCCAGGGTTCCAGTGTAATTTGTATGAGGTATGCTTCACAAAGTCAGAATGCTCAGCTTGTTTGGTCTCTGATTTGTTTATTTGCTATGAAGTGAAAAAGCTAGATGGGGTGTGGTGATTCCATAATTTTTGCCAGGTTTAGTAGCTTTGGATTTATGGGCGGCACGATGGTGCATGTGGTTAGCGCAGGCACCTCACAGCTCCAGATATCCCTGGTTCAATCCCAACCTCGGACACCAACCGTGTGGAGTTTGCATGTCCTTCCCATGTCTGTGTGGGCTTTCTCTGGGTACTATGGTTCCACACATTCCAAAGAAATGCATTAGGTTAATTGGTTATCTAGATTGGCCCAGTGTGGATGGGGGCCAACATCAGGTGCCGCGATACACCAGTTGGAATTTACTTCGGTTGCGTCAACATGGAAAGTGTACCCTGCATTGACATGGGTTAGAGGCTAGGAAAGAGAGAGTAGTTTTAGATTGTCTGGGATTTATAGTTGATAAAGCAGACTAATCTCATCCTTCATGGAATTATATGACTAATTTGACACCTCTGAACCTTCAATTCTGTGGAAATTTGGTAAGCAGACCTCTAACATTCATATTTCAGTGCCCCTAAGCTATATTACATCTATTTGACTCTAAATTGGTTTTAACAGACTTACAATGTTTGCAGGCTTACCATTGAAATTTACGATAAATGCTAGAGTATCAAAGTACAAGTACAAGTAATCATATATTTCACCCACTATTCCTTTTTATGCTATGGCCTAATTTTAATTACTTCAGACTCTTCGAGTGTGCCTGCCTGAAAGATATGCTGATACTGATTTTTATTTTCAATACTACACAATTGTAAAGTAATCAGCTGAGTGCAGCCAAAGCAATATACAGGTCAAAAGACAAAATGCAGGTGATGTAAATTACTACACATAAACCAACAAAATAAAAAACAGACCAATCAAACTTGGACAATGGACACAGCAGCTGTAATAGATCGTGTGGTTGTTTATTTGTTTTATTTAACATCACACTGGAGTAGCCTGAGTAAACCCATGCGGACACAGGGAGGAAATACAAACTCCACACAGGCAGAGTGTGGAGTCGGGATTGAAGCCGGGATCTCTGGAGCTGTGAGGCAAACCACCACCATGCTGACGAACTATCAATGCTGCACACCTGACCTACTACCACATCTTTATTTATACCAGCTAACACGCCTGGCAATTAGGCGAGATGCTACGCAAGCTTGACAGACCGACACACACAGACACAGACATGTACACAAGAAAACAGATGCACAGGGACGACCTAAGTCCTGGCATAATATGATATACTGTAGTCCTTCGTCAGAGGTAAACCCTAGGGTGCCAGAACAAACACACACAAATGAACACTATCAAATATAACAAAAATATCCACCCCATCCAAAAAAACAAAGGCAATTATGAAACCCTAACTACTAAAAGATTAATGAAACAAAAAATGGGGCAAAACAGAGGTGGAAACATCAAGTTTCATATCCTGGCTCCTGAGAAAGGCAAGGCTGGCAGGGTCAGCCTCAGAGTCGGCTTTTTTGCCAACTTCAACTTGGGAAGACTGTGAAGATGTAGGGTCTGGGGTGGGGGTGTTACCTGCCAAGAAAGCAGATGCCCAATCCCAACAACAACTCTGTTTAACTTATTGTTTTCCACCTCGTACCATTCACACAGCCTCAACAGTTAGACAAAAACAAAAACTGAAGTTCAAAAGGCTGCATAAAAGACACCGTTTCTGGATTTTAACACAATATTGAAATGACATAATTGACTTTTAATTTGAAAAACTCCAGCGTTCAAAATGGGAATTATAAGTTGCAGACCCAGACTTCACAGTTCTAAATTGGTCAGGAACACAGCTTAAGCTCGACTGATCCCTTGTGGTCACCTGGTCTAAATATGGAAGCCACCATGGTAGAAAGCATGGGGCTGGCTCATTAAGCTAGCCTACAATGCAAATTGACTTTTCATCTCATGTGAGTATAATTTGTGTAGCACATTTGCAGATTAATAGCCTCTCTTTTAACATACTGTACATATTTGTGTGTTGCTTACCCCTCCCTTGATACCACAATACACAACCAATAACTGTGAGTGAGACATGGCTAATATGAAAGCTAGGAGATGTAACTCAAACAGTTACCTCTGGCTTCTCGTTTCCTTGTTGGAGTGAGTTACTGTGTGTATGCAGAGAAATAGGATATAGAATATAAATAAATTCTTCTCTCCCTTTTATAATAAATATATAGATGGCTTGCTCTGTACCGACATTCTCAACTTTCTTCTTCAATTTTTAAAAATGCCTTCTTATTTTCATGGGCCTCTAGTGTCAGCTTGTAAAATAACACCCAGCCAGGGTTTGAACTCGGCTCCTCAGGAACCATTGGTCCTAGTAGTTGAGTCTCACAGGAGCTACCACAGTAGCACCAGCCTAGCTAATATATAGCAACACTCATAGCATGCAGGTTACTTTTTCGATGTATAAATGTTCTTGTTATCATATTCTAGTCCTGTTTTAAAGGTTTAAAGGTTGGTCAGGAACGCAGGAATGCAGGTAGGTCAAAATAACCTAGACAATAGTTTGCTGCATCAATACACACATAGACGTTAACATGTCGAAATGTCTGATATATATTACTGATCTCTTAGACTTAAGTAAGAAAGCTTTTCTTTTCTATGCTATGCTGTACATAACATTTTGTCTCTCTAATAAAGAATAGTTATGAGAATGAGTAGTAGTTCACAAAAGCACAATATAATAAATTCATATAGTAACACAGGTAGAAACTGTACAAAAACGCACATAGCAGTGTGTGCTTAAGTTTTTAATTCTGAAGTTTTGTGAAAGTGTGGTAAAGGCACCATTCAACTACAAGGTCCCAATCCCAACAGCAACTCCGTTTAACTTATTGTTTTCCACCTCATACCATTCACACATCCTCAGCAGTTATACAAATACAAAAACTGAAGTTTAAAAGGCTGCATAAAAGGCAGCATGTGCTTAAGTTTTTATTTCTAAAGTTTTGTGAAAGTTTGGCAATAGCACCATAGTGTTCCCTGCTATTTACAATTAAGCTAAGCAGCTTGCCCAATGCATGCTTAATTACAAAAATGCTATTGATCAAATACAATCATTTAAATAGTGTTAAATATACGTAATGACAGTTTTTGCAATTTGTTGGATAGAAACAAATCAATTATGTTCAATCAAATGCTCCATTTACTTGAAATCCCCAAAGCTCCTGTTCTACCACAGTCCCCTTTCCTGTAGCCAGTTCTCAGCAAAAAAAAAAAAACTCTTTCATATCAATTACCTAAGGATTTTTATACATTTATCTTTTGACTTTTTTAACCCGCTTAACCTGGTGACTGTCGCAGGAAGCTCAGGAATTCACGAGGTGCAGATGAGCATGCACTTTGAACAGGGCACCAGTCCTTCAATTTAATGATGTTTTAGCCTTATAAATGTATTGTATTTTAAAATGGTGACATTTCAAATAGATTTTAATATGGCTCTCAGAAATACTGCGTGCCAGCAACTTGTCTTTAGCAGTGACGTTGTTTCTGCATGTGTTCATTTAATCAAAAACTGATTTCACATTTGTAGAGGCACGTTGAGAGATGAATAAGCACCAAGAGCTGCCCACCCCTTCACACATGCCTGCAGACACAGTCTTATCCTGATGTGAGAGTCTGTGGCTGCTCACATCAAATTTAAAACATTGATGCTTCCCTACACGCAAAAAAGCCTCTACCTGTCTGAAGGCTTTGGTTAAACCCTGCTCCTCGCACTCTTCGAGCCAGTAACACAGCTTGACTTGACCCACCATCCCTCAAGACTCATGGAACACAAGCATCAAAGTTCTGTTCTGTACCTGCACTGATGTGGTGGATTGAACTTCCCTTTGAGTCTTCAAACTAGGTCCTGCCTTGCATTCTGCAAAAAGAAATGTACTTTCTGTACCCAGGTGTAGACCTGAACTAGAGATGTTTGCCAAAGAGACTACAAAGCACTTCTCTGGATAAGGACGTGTGCAAGAAGTCGACTCGTAACACATCCACGTAGATAGAGTAATACTCTGAGCGGCGATGAGTTCACCGACAGCTTTAATAATGAATAGCACTGATCAGATTCTCAGAATATAGATGGATCTATTGGATTTAAGTGGATTTATTTCACTGCGTACTTTTATTAACTGGCTGCGTATTACAGGTGGAATATTAATTTGAAACAGCCGTGGTTCCTGCAATGTGTTGATAGTGGGAATTCCACTGAGCAGGACTGAGTAGAGAGTGTACGAGCCTGCATTAAGTGTTTATTTGCCTAATTATGTAGTGTTAATTAAGTTGGAAGCTTTCTCCATTAAGGCAGAACACAAGCATCTGCTGCACAGTACTGGGAGAGCGAGCAACAGCGCCTGCGAATCCAAGACGTCGCGGCCAGAATTCACGCCAAACACAGCTAGTGCAGGAGCATGCATGACTTTAGCGGACCAATTAATGAAGTGATGTGAGAAGGGGAGGCCAGAGGGACAGGACGAAGTGCTGGCATCTGGGTCTGCAGCCCATTAAAAGAGACTATTCTGCTGTTTGAACACCCATAAAAGGTTCATTAAAAAAAGGGAGGACTCGTTTAACACTTCCCTATTGTGTACTAGCTATTCCCCCATCGCATGACTGTGACCACAGAGCAAGACTGGCCAATAAATGTTTTATAGTTGTACAGTCACAGGGCAGTTGCCTTAGTCTCCCTCCATCCCAAGGCACCAATCGGACGCAATTAAAAAGGGATCATGCAAGTGGAACAATTGGCCGAATGCACCTTGGAGACCCCTCGTCTAGAAAGAACGGAGCCCATAATGGTTTTTTAACGTAAATATTTGTTGGCTTAAATGACAGGCGGCGGAATGGTAAAATCTGACTGAGCGAGCCCAAGGAATTCACCATGACTGACTGTGCCAAATACAATAACGTTACACGCTGGGAAACTTTTAATCATCTACCTTTTCGTTTAAGAAGCGCCCTCCCCGGTGTTGTGCTTAATGTGTAGTTTTGCCAAGCTGGACAAAAAGAGGGCGGGTGTCGTTCTTCCAGGCTCAGAGCAGCCAGAAGTCACGTTAGCAGACCTCCATTAGAGCTTAGCCATACGACGGGCCATAGGTCACACAAGACCTTAGTCACTCAAGCAGCAAATATCCCTTTAGCTATAAAGGCGCATGAGTATCATGCTGTCACTCTGTCTCACTCTCTCACTTCCTCTCTATCTCTTACTCTGTCTACCTTAGTTTCACACTTTCTTCTCCACTGGGTCTTCCTGTAACTTGCCTTTCCCTAACCTCTCCTCTCTGCAGTTTTCTGCTTTTCTTTCCTGCTCCTAACATCTCTGCTTTCCTCGGTCTGCCCAACAGAAATATAGATGATGTGTAGAATATTGTGGAGTGTTCTGAGTGACTACAGAAGTGTGTGCACCAGGCAGGGTCTGAAGCTTTGCTTTCCCACACTGGAGACTGGTGAGCACAGAGCACCGGCAAGCACTGTTAAATACTTAAAGACATCGCCCAACAGATGAAGTCATTTTAAACCCGAACTAGTGACAGGAGACGAAGCAAGGCCGGAGCTCTTTTTACAAATAAGTATAGTCTGCAATCTAGTTCCAAATTAACCCTTCACACCGGATTGGTTATGAATGAAATGGGTTAATTCAGCTGCGGATATTTTACCGTGAGCATTGCAGTTTGAACATATTGCAGACTTTTGTCATTACGTGCAGCGGCAGGCAGCAAGAATGAGGGATCTTGATAGCAAGTCATTAGACAAGATGGGGGTGAAGAACGGAGACGGGGAGTTCGCACAGCACTCTTCCACTCCTTCATGTCTGACACGGGCGAGCAAGAGTTCAATCTTTAATGTATAATAAAACATCATAAAAATTAAACCCACAAGATTTTGTTTCAAAATGCATCAGTACATTTAGGTACATTCTCCATGAAAAATTGATGTTGCCAGCAGGCTTCAGAAGTAGATTATTTATTATATATCGACATATGCTAATAAATATGCTTCGACATATTCAAAGTGCATGCCAAATTAAAAATTGATATTGCTTGTGGCCGTCAGACATAGAATATGCATGATGTGCTGTTACAGTCATTCAATACTAGCAGATTTGTTCCATGGGTTAGCATCCAACCTGCAGGCCTGAACATCTTGGAGAACAAAGTTTCCACATATTAAATGAGCAGTTTATTGTATTTACACACACTAGTCCAGATGATCTTTTCGAGTCAGGATTTCTGTTTGAATGGTAGATATTAACACTGGTAAGTGCCGTTTAACAACAGTGTCCGTTGGCTTGATCAGCCGAGGTTGGTCCTCCCTGCATATCTTCATTTACCACAACCAAATAACTCCTCTTTGGTCTTCCTCTCCGTCTCTTGCCTGGCAGCTCCATCTCCAACATCCTCCTACCAATATATCCACTATCCCTCCTCTGTCCAAACCATCTCAGTCTTCCCTCTCGAATTTTGTCTCCCAATGTTCCAACCTGTGCTGTCCCTCTGATGATCTCATTCCTAATCCTGTCCATCCTGGACACTCCTAAAGAGAACCTCAACATCTTAAGTTCTGCCACCTCCAGCTCTGCTTCCTGTCTCTTTGTCAGTGCCACTGTCTCTAAGCCATACAACAAGGCTGGTCTCACTACTCTCTTATTAATCTTTCCTTTCACTTTTGCTGCGACCCTT
>JAJAGP010000624.1:281593-338857 GCA_025084515.1 Ancistrus triradiatus
CACACAAGCTCACCTTAGCTGTACTGTTGCAGATGTGAGGATGCTCTGAGGAAAAATAAGGCCTTAATTGGACCAGATCAGAAAGAGTATCACCGGGAGCTGGAGAGGAATTACAGTAAGCTTAAGGAGGATCTGTGCCCTCTTATTAACCGCAAGATCCCTCAGCTTTACAGAGCAGTGCAACTACAGCCTAGCACACCAACGCAAAGGTAATGACACACCACTTACATGAACATACGGCTATTGTGCTCATTTGTTTCACAGAATTTACTCCTATGTTGAAATCATGAGTTGCATAATTTCTTCTCTAAAAATTATGGGAGTGATTTTTACATTTATATGATTATTTTATAATTTCTATAACCCTATAGCTTGTTCTGGAAAATATACCAAATTCTACACAATCAACAAACAACTTGTTCGTCAGGAACCTGGAGTTGTGCAGCACCAAATACATCGCCATGCCGCCATATATTATAAGATATGATGTCTAAAAATCCTCAGCATATAAATGATTGGGATATTTCATATTTTAACAATAAAATGAGGAGACGTTTGTTTCATATCAGCAGGCTGATGATTATTGGTAATATGCTGTACTAGGTTGGTTGGCCTTAATGCATCCATTTCCTGTGTCCCACTGCTAATATTTGCAAGTAATGCCAGCCTTCTAAAAGCTTTTGCCTGGACTATGTCAATGAGGGTGATGGATACTGGCCATACCTACTAGTAAATCACTTATCTATGAGATAGAAACAGGAAAAGGAACATGGGAGAGGTAAAGCTTTTTACCATCATTGTTGCATACTCCTGGCAAAATAAAAATGTACTAAACTCAAAATATTAAGCTTTTAATGGTCTCAACAGGAAATACTTGGTCAGGAAATTAGGAAGAGTTAAACAGATAATGTAACTTAGTATGGGATAGCCTTTCCCTTTGATTTCCTTAAATGTCTAAGTCTTGTGGGTAAATATGTGGATAACTTTTTACAGAAAGAAGAGTCACTAAGTGAGTTTACATGCACTCAAAATCTGGTTTTGTCAGTAATCCGATCAACGAGTTACATGCACTTGAGTAATCAGGTCATGGGACACCTCTGGGTTAAATGCTTCATGCAGTAATTTCTATTTTGCAACCAGCCAATAATTTCACATAAGGATGTGACGTAAACTTCAAACTTTAATTATTCACTAATAATATTCTTAATTTCCTCAAACGTGTTGTTTGACTTTCCCCAAAAGTGTTTAGTAGCCGTTTTGCAGGTGCTCCATCTCATTCCAGGTTTGCCAACTCCTATGAGAGACAGAAGCACCAAGGTCAATGGAAACAAGCAGCAAAGAAGCAAAGTTTCTTAGAATACAGGATCTGGCAACCGCAGATCTGTTTTATTCCATAGCTGCTTCTGCGACAGCTCTGTGTGCATGCGTTTGGAAGTGGAGTATGTGATTACACGCTCTGAGAAATTCAATTACTGAGCTAAAATCTTGCTCTCATATCTGATTTCTAGATCAGAATATGCTGTATACATGACCACTTATAATCCGGTAACTACAGAGATTCGATAATGAGCGGGTTATTAATGTCATGTGAACACGCTCACTGTTGTTCAACTCGATGGTCATGGCTTTGAATAGTTGGCAAGTACAAAATGTTTCCCATGTAATATTATGTTTTCATTAAAGGTGTGTTTAATGTAAGACCAACTATTCAAATCTGGACTCTGAGCAGGCCAAAACATGAGCCTCACAGACTTGTTCTCAAGTATAACTTCTGACCGGGAGCATTGTGTTTTTGAAAAAATAGCGCATGATCATTCCTCTTTAGAAAACAACTTTTCAATTGTAGGAAGCAAGCCTCTCTGCCATATTTTTTCTCTGCTCCTAAGCATTGACTTTTCACAGTATAGCAACTCACTAGTACCAGCATCTGAAAAGGCTCCTCCCACCATGACACCTCTACCTTTATGGTAGTAGAGATGCATTCACTGCTATTTCTCACTAGACACCTCTCTGAACCATCAACATACAACTCAAATCAGGACTCATCAGTCCACGCAGCCCTGCTGAACCACCTTGAATCAAGCTTTCCACATTCTACCAGAAACTTAATTCTGTTTTTGTTTTCTTAGACAGCTGAACCTTTTTACTCACCTTCTATACCAAACCCTGTATTAGACAGCCTTCAGGTTATTGCTTTTCTCGAAAGAGTCTGATTCTGTACATGTTTTTAGAAGCCTTTTTCTCTTGCTTTTGAGAACTATAAATTTCAACAGGTGGTCATTTCTGCTTTCGAATCCTTTCTTTTTAGCAATATCACCTGTTGTTTCAAGGCATTGACCTTTTCTCTTAACAGCTGATAGGGATTTGCTTTGCTTGTACAGTCCTGTAAATATCACAGCTTTTTTTGGAGCAGTTTTTCCTTACTCATTTACCTTGGAACTACATTGTTTAGTAAGATCTCTGCCTGTAGGTATCTGTTACTCCTATTTAATAGCTTGTTTTCAGGCATGTGATGAGATGCTAATCTTTTAAGACAAAACAAGATGTAAGATACTTTGGAAGATTTTTAACACCCAGACATGGTAGATTGGGATTTATATCAGTTATGTGGCACTGACTTTCCTGCGACCCTGATCATGATTAAGTGGTTAAGAAAATGAACGAGTGAATGAGTGAGTTATGTGACTTGGCCAAACCTGAGCAGATCAGTTCTATCAAATTTTTAACAGTTCCTTGCAACTTCCTTTTCTTGCCAACATTTATGTCAATGGAAACAGCATACAGGATATGTTTAGATATCTTTTTATGGCCTTCCCCTGCTTTGTGAGCGTCAATTATCCTTATTTTCAGATTGTTAGTCAGCTGTAACCACTACACCCGGAGAGGTTTGATGTGATATCACAGATTTCTTTTTTTAGATGTGGAATTGTCATCAGATTTGGATTAAGGGTTAACACATCGGTTAAGTTTTGAGACCTTACAAAAACACTAGTTAATCATCTCAAAGTGCCAAAACCTCTGGACATGTTAAATTATGTTTATTTTTTCCTGTATGTTAAAATCACCCAAAAAAAGGTTTTGCATTAACATAGCTTAGATGTTTGCTGCTGCTGTTAGCTTTGTTTCATTTACAAAATCGACAAGGCACGAATATACAATGGTGCTTGAAAATGAGGTGAACTCTAGAACTTTCTATATTTTTGCATAAATATGATGTTATCAAGTCCTAATTTTAGATAAAGAGAACCCAGTTAAACAAATGAGATAAAAATATAATGCTGGGTAATTTATTTATTGAGGAACTGATTCAATCTTACATATCTGTGAGTAGAAAAAGTATGTAAATGTGCATGTATGTAAATTTGAAGATGAAATTAGACATTTATTAGACATTTAGACATAACTTTTTGGTTTATCTTAGAAGTGTTGTATCTGAAGAAAGGAAAATTTCAACATAAGAACATTATCCCATCTGTGAAACACAGTGGTGGTAATATTATGGTTTAGTCCAGCTTTATCTGGGCCAGGACAACTATCAATGAAACAAGAAATACTGAATTATACCAGCAAATTCTAAAAGAAATGTCAGAAATCTGCCTGTGACCTGAATCTCAAAAGGAAGAGGGCCATGCAGCAAGACAACGCCAATTATTCTACCAAAGAATAGTTAAAGAAGAATAACATTAAATGTTTTGGAATGGCCGTATCAAAGCCCTGGCACTAACCCAATAGAAATGTTTTGGAAGGACCTGAAATGAGAAGTTCATGCAAGAAAAAACACTCCATCCACAACATCTCAGAGTTAAAGCTGCACAAAAGGGTCACATACATTTGCCTCTCACAGATATGTAATATTTACCAGAATAAATAAGTGACCAGATATAATATTTTCTCATTTGTTTAATTGGGTTCTTTTTATATATATGTAGGACTTGTGAAATCTGATGATAGTTTAGAGCATATTTGTGCTAAGATATAAAATTCTATATTTTAGCACCACTGTACATGTTCTAAAATGTTCACAAATGTTCAAGCACCACTGTATACGCTCAAACACTTGTATGCACACACACTTTAGTGCACGCACCCACTGACATGTATGCTAACACCCACAGGGGGGGACTTATTGTACAGTACATTAAAGGAATTCAATCCTTCCTGTTACTTGAAGCTGCCCTAATCAGGGCCAGAGATCCCAGCACTGACTTCCGTACGATCATCCACTCAGCCCAGATACTTTCATCCTTCAAGTTCATTCCACAGATATCTAACTCCATTTCTCTGTCTTCTGCCATTCTGCAGGAACTCCCTCAGCAGGTCCAGCTTTCGTCGGTCTGACTGCTGAAGAGCACCAAAGTCTAAATGGGGATCAGGCTTGAATCCCTCACCCAGAATGTACACTGCCTTCTCCCACACTGAGCATGAGCTATCTGCCTGCTTTTAGAAGAGCCGAAATTGTGTTTATTCAGAAGGGTTATCTTGTGGCATAAACACAGCCTTGCTGGCTCTCCAGAGACAGGGCAGTGATGGCTCAGCCAGCTCCGAAAAGGAGCCCTCTTCAAGCAGGCTGGAGGTAATTTTAGGTTTTGCTCAACATGGGAATCCAAATAGTCTACTGCACTTCCTCCTTTTGTGCTATGTTTATGTTTGTGCATGTGTGTGTGTATGTGCGTGTGCACGTGCACGTGCATATGTGAGGAAGAGCCCTTAGTATTGAGAAATTAACTGCTTGCACTCAGTATATTTAAACCTTGGGAATGTAAGGCCAACCTTAGCATTAATGTTTCGCCACCGTGCCCCAAGAAAGTATTTATCTTTTTTGCGAAATGTTTAAATGTTGAGTGAGCCATGGGCTCAGGAGGGATGATGACAAGTAACAAAAACCTGAAACTCTCCTCCCCAAGTCCTGAAAGTTTTGGCTCACACTGGTGGACTTGACATTCCCACACTAATCACTGAACTTGTATGCTGATGGGTACAGAAGACAAGGAAGGATAAAATGCGGAATTGGGAAGGATAAGCTATTAGTAGTAGCACTGACACAAACCACACTACCACTGCACTGTTAGAAATTCCCACTGTCACTTGTACATAGATCTGCACACAAACACCGACAAACGTGTTTTTAAATGCACAATAGTGCAGTGTCACCTAGTAGTCTATAATGTAGTAGCCTTGAATAGTTTGTAAGTGGAGATGGATGGAACGATACACAATGGTGAAAAATAAGAGACAAGTTTTCAGCATTAAACTACTGCTTTATAATTTTTATGTTCGTGTAGCTATTATAAAAACTGTTGTACAGGCGTCCCATAAGTCCAGCATCATTAAAAAATGTGCAGAACTCACTCAGCTTGTAGGGCATTGCCAGTACCTGAAGTCAACCACTGTACAGTCAACAAGCATGTGGACTTACGGATGCACTTTCCACACCTTCCCATTGACTTCATTTGAGTAGAAATATTTTGTGAATTCATACTCTGTGAAATAAAATGATGCACATTAAGCCTTTCATGCTGAATTTATGGAACCACCATGTATCTACCCTCTTGCACATATGAATGATCCTGTGATCTTTGTCTTAATTTGAAATACTGTGCAAAATACTGACCTAAAACTGTTAACCTTTTATATTTCTGTATATTTCTCTTTTTTACCAATTGTATTAAATTTAATTCTTAACCTTTGCTGTTTAAGTTTTATTACTAAACTCAACTTGATATTGATTCATTAAAATAACATATACAAAAAAAGTTAAATGATGTGCCCCACTAAAATCATGGCAGTAAAAACTCTATTTAATCCTGGATTGATGAGCAGAACTACAGGATATGCCAATCAAGTTCATTATACTGGTCCTTCTAAAAAAATTAGCATATTGTGATAAAGTTCATTCTTTTCCGTAATGTAATGATAAAAATTAAACTTTCATATATTTTAGATTTCATTGCCACACAACTGAAATATTTCAAGTCTTTTATTGTTTTAATACTGATGATTTTGGCATACAGCTCATGAAAACCCAAAATCTCACAAAATTAGCATATCATGAAAAGGTTCTCTAAACGAGCTATTAACCTAATCATCTGAATCAACGAATTAACTCTAAACACCTGCAAAAGATTCCTGAGGCTTTTGAAAAACTCCCAGCCTGGTTCATTACTCAAAAAACCGCAATCATGGGTACGACTGTCGACCTGGCTGCTGTCCAGAAGGCCATCATTGACAACCCTCAAGCAAGAGGGTAAGACACAGAAAGAAATTTCTGAACGAATAGGCTGTTCCCAGACTGCTGTATCAAGGCATCTCAGTGGGAAGTCTGTGGGAAGGAAAAAGTGTGGCAGAAAACGCTGCAGACAACGAGAAGAGGTGACCGGACCCTGAGGAGGATTGTGGAGAAGGGCCGATTCCAGAGCCACCGTGCACAGGCGTGTGCAGGAAATGGGCTACAGGTGCCGCATTCCCCAGGTCAAGCCCACTTTTGAACCAGAAAACACGGCAGAAGCCGCCTGACCTGGGCTACAGAGAAGCAGCACTGGACTGTTGCCAGTGGTCCCAAAGTACTTTTTTTTGATGAAACAAATTTTGCATGTCATTCGGAAATCAAGGTGCCAGAGTCTGGAGGAAGACTGGGGAGAAGGAAATGCCAAAATGTCTGAAGTCCAGTGTCAAGTACCCACAGTCAGTGATGGTCTGGGGTGGGCCATGTCAGCTGCTGGTGTTGGTCCACTGTGTTTTAATTCAAGGGCAGGGGTCAATGCATCTAGCTATCAGGAAAAGATTTTGGAGCACTTCATGCTTCCATCTGCTGAAGAGCTTTAATGGAGATGAAGAGTTCATTTTTCAGCACGACCTGGCACCCGCCCACAGTGCCAAAACCACTGGTAAATGGTTTACTGACCATGGTATTACTGTGCTCAATTGGCCTGCCAACTCTCCTGCTGACCTGAACCCGATAGAGAATCTGTGGGATATTGTGAAGCGAAAGTTGAGAGAACGCAAGACCCAACACTCTGGATGAGCTTAAGGCCGCTATCGAAGCATCCTTGGCCTCCATAACACCTCAGCAAGTGCCACAGGCTGATTGCCTCCCATGCCCACGCCGCACTGAAGCATCATTTCTGCAAAAGGATTCCCGACCAAGTTATTGAGTGCATAAATGAAACATAATAATTTGAAGGTTGACTTTTTTGTATAAAAACACTTTTCTTTTATTGGTCGGATGAAATATGCTAATTTTGTGAGAATTTTGGGTTTTCATGAGCTGTATGCCAAAATCATCAGTATTAAAACAATAAAAGACTTGAAATATTTCAGTTGGTGTGCAATGAATCTAAAATATATGAAAGTTTAATTTTTATCATTACATTACGGAAAATAATTAACTTTATCACAATATGCTAATTTTTTGAGAAGGACCAGTAGGCACTGCATTTCCCATAATGCCTCAGCATCTTTCAAAAAGCTTGAGTGGTTAAGACTTTCACTCAGAACCAATTTTGGTTTTTTGAATGAAGTAATGGACAGCAGCAAATATTTGAAAGAACGGTATTGATAGGTTATAGCTATATGTTATGGCTAGCTACGTGTAACGTATAAAATCCCAAAAGTACGTATTAGACCATTAAAGCAAAGACATTCATTAAACTAGTAAAGGCATCAGTTATTTTAACATAAACAAAATTAATCCAATTTATAGAATTAAAAAATGTACTGTTCATGCGTTCTTCATTTCTCATCAATAGCAGAGTAATGCCCACTTTAGTGTTAAATCACTTAATCTACTTAGTTTTTAAGGCTTATTTTATGCTCAAATATGCTCCTTCAACTGATTGGCAAGAAGAAGGGTACAGCTGTGCCCCTCTGATTTTGTGTGTGCCCCAGTATGAGAAGCATAGTCTAGAAAGGAGCCTGGGTTTTTATTGTTTTATTTTGTTTCGTTTAATGACTGAGAGATTCATTAATCCGAAAACGGTCATTTGAAGCTCGAGGTTATGTAAGGTTTGTATTTCATCTCAAACCCTTGTTGGGTGTTTTGTGGTAGCAACCAGTGTAAAAGCAATGTAGATGATTGAATCATTCTGTATCAGGGATTATAACTGCTGCTTATAATAAGTAAAATCAGGATGAGGTTTGCGTTCGCGGAGCGGAAGAACAGTCACGCAGGGCGTTTAGAAACACCAGACTTATCCACCACACGGATTAGCGGGTTGATGATTATGCTCCATAAATATGTCCAGCCCGCCATGTTGGTTTCGCCGCACCTCACATGTCGGCTGGCGCTTGAGCAAGAGCGGTTGTGCTTCATTTCACGTGATTAATTTTTCAACTGAATCCCAAATATCACTACACTCCCAAAATAGGGCACTCCATGAGTGCACATCATGGGTCCTGACAACAATCCCACGTTTCGGTACACAATTGTATATGGGTGGGCTAGTCATAAGCTTTACTCTGTAGTGACTCGGATTCTTCTGCACTTCTTCACAGCAACATGATGCCCAAACCTCAGTGTGTTGGTTGGTTTAACCTTCTGGGTCTTTCCAAGGAAAATATGACGTAATTTTGACTGGAGCCCAGCACCCTAATCCAATAAACTTGAATACAGACCGGGCTGAGCATCTTCTCACGTCTTTAACAGCTTGTTTTGATCGTGCAGATTTTGGCATTACGTTAGTAGCTAGTTAAAAAAATAAATGCACACAGTGTTCTTGTGTCTCAAAAAATATCAGGCTTTTTTCTGTTGGCCAGCTGAACATTTTGGACCATGAAACAGAGGATTTGCGTCATAGTTCTAGTCCTTATGTGCGTAAATGTGTAGCTAAGACCTTGTGCGTTTGGAGAGCGCGCTGAGAGCGTTGTGTTGCCTCTTTAAGAGCACAGGGAGGGGAGGAGGAATCATCTCACGCTTTGGCTGCGGTGTTTTTGTCTCGCTGTCAGTGTGACTGCTGGCCTTAGACGGCTGAAGGGACAAAAGAGGGTAAGTAAAATGTATATTTTGTGTCTTTTTTAAAAAGAAAATCTTCATTTTTTTAATTTGTCCGCAAATGTATATGATTATTTCTTTGTGATTTCGGTTTTTGTTGTCATTTTTTAAATTGTGGCGACTAACAAAGTAAAGGGACAGACGGTATGTGCTTTCTCATTGATTTATTTTTAACCTTACGTCCACGTCCTCTCTCGTTACGTTGTTTCTATTTATATGTCGTATTGATTTATTACTAAACAGTTTTGGCCCGTTTTATTGTGTGCGCGTGTGTGTGCAGGCGCGCTCACAATGACTTTGAAAATGTCTACAGTCTGCTGGTACTGTCTTGATGCAGGCTACTTTCTTGATGAAAAGTGTGAGAGAAAAATCAAATCACAAGCATACAAAAGCTGTTTAGGTTAAGGAGGGCGTAAATATTTCTATAATTCAAAGGAATAAAGGTTTGGTTTTTCTTTGTGTGTGTGCGCGCGCGCTCCTGGTTCAGATGTAAAGTTAAGAGATGTAATGCAAAAGCTCGTGATGTGTGAGACTCGGGGGAGAGGGTGGGACCGGTGGACTTTTCATTACTTCCAGATGTTGGTCAGATTGCAGCGCTACGTTCACATCCATTTCAGAGTGGTCACATTGTGGCGTGTTTTATTGTAACCCCTTAAAGACGCCTTTTAAGTAGGCTTTGATTGCTCATAATCGCTACTGTCGTCTAAACATCGTAACTAATTGTATTTTGTCTAACTTGAGTGGTGTCTCAAAGCAACCACTTGGGACTTTTTCAGGTTTTTTGCATGGAACTCGTAGTCTAGTAGGTATGCCGTAAAAACATTGCAAAAGTGCAACGTGCATAAATACACTGTTTTCAATACAACATTAAAAACTCTATTATTTCACTGGGACATACAGAACTAAATACAGGCGTGGATGAGTTAGTCCACATTTCTGCTGATGGCATTTGGAACAGGGCAGGAATGTAAAGCCCTAATTTCCATCGGCCCACACGCTGGGAGCTTAACACTTTAAGCAAGACTAACGAAATTACAAAGGGGTATACACAAAGCTGTGTCAAAACCTTGATTTATTACAACCTAGATATGCCTCAGCATATCAGCCTTGTGTGGTCTCAGTGAAGAGCTACAGGAATAAGACTACTTCAAGCACTTGTGTGTAAAGAAGGTACGTGGAAGAAAAGGTGTAATCAGTGCTGTGTTCATACAATAGATGAGTAGGGGTCAACATTTTTGTTACCGGTACTAATCTATATACATGTTACTCCTACACAGTGACTAGAATATGTGTATGTACTGTACATTGAAAAAGTCTTAGGCTGCCATTAGATTTGTTGTTTTAGCAATGGTATAGTGACCATATGTAACATATTGTTGATGATTGACCCAAAATTTTCAAAACTTGGATTCATCACTCCATAATACTCTTTTTCCACAGATCTTCATTCCAATGTTTTGTGAGCTATTGCATATCTTAGCCTTTTCACTCTGTTCCCCTTCCAAAAAAATGGTTTCTTGGCTGCTACACTTCCGAAAAGAGCATTACTGATCAAGATTATTTGGACTAAGGAAGGGTTAACTTGGCATCCCGATGAAGCTGCCAGATGCTGCTGTTGCTCAAGTGTCACGGGTGGTCGAGCTAAAGACTTGCCACTGTAGCCTAACTGAGTGTCGTCCCCCCCCCCCCCCCCCCCCCCAGTTTTTTAATACTGCATTAAAATTTTCTATATTTTCTGGTTGCATTCTCATGAATATATATCTTCATTATGTGTTAAAACAGTGGTATATCTAATCTAATGGTGCCCTAAGACTTTTGCACAGTACTGTGTGTATATATATATATATTAAAAGTAGGTGATCTGGGTGAAGCAAATCTCCCCTTTTTCCCCCATTTGTCACATTGTGTAACAAACCACCCCAATACACACAACTCCAATCTCATCATGAGAATATCAGCTATTATTAGAATAATTACACACTTCCTCAGCAAGAAAGCACTTGGCTTGTATATGTGTTTACATTACATATGCCTTGTTTTACAAAGTGTCAGACCGCAAAGCCAGAAACCATTATCTTCAGTAGATGTACCCTTTATGACGTGTGTATGTGTGTGTACATATATATATATATATATATATATATATATATATATATATATATATATATAATAGCGTCTGATACATGAGCAGTACCTCTTAAATTCCTTGATCATTTTAAAATAAAATGCTCTATCAAAATCTTTAGTGTTGAGAGTAGTGTGATTTGTGTCCAGTCAGACTACTTAAATGTGCCGGCTACTACAGAAATGGCTAGCCAACTAATAATACTAACTAGCTTCTAACACCAGAGATGAAGATGTGTGTGTATATATATACACACACATATAGATGAGCTATTATGGGATTTTTCAGTTCTTCTTTCACCATTTGGTGGTACTGGTGTCATGTGCTCGTTTTGTGATCATGTGGTGCTATTGGTACTTATAAAGAGTTCTAATCTCTTTTATAGTACATGCCTCAGCAAATGTTAACCTGGAGGTGTGAGTCTGTATTCTATTTTGTGACACCTCTCTGACCTCACTCCCCCATTTGTTTATGTTACCACATAGTGTGTGCTTACCTAGACTCCAGGAGGACTATGGCAAGACTTAAGAACCTTATCTCTGTCTATCTGTAGAGTATAGATCAATTGGGCAAACGTCTTTGTATGGAGAGTGAAGAACCCGTTTACTCAAATCCATCCTAATAAGGGTAGCTTTAGCAGTTGATATAAAATCTAGTCAAAGGGATTCATTTTTTTTGTGTTACCAGTTTAGTCATTTGGGTCTGATAAGATATGGATAACACAAATCCTTAGGGAAGTGTAAGTAAGCAGTCAAAGTTAGCTAAAACTTTGAAAGTGTAATTGGTAAATACCTATTTTTTTTTTTTCCTCGAAGCAGGAATCTGTTCATGGTAATGAAACACATGCTGCAGATGTCATGGGTGGACGTTAGTTTGAAATAAAAAACTGTAGGAGTGTTCTTTTAATGATACTTTGCTGTGTATGATGTTTATTTTCACACCTACACAAGTGCCTAAAGGTATTTTCTTTTGTCTTTGCTATTTAGTTCAGTTCAGTTCAATTCAATTCAACTCAATGAGCTTTATTGGCATGACTGACACAGTGGGTACAATGTTGCCAAAGCACCGAAAATACATTTTTTATACAGATGACAAATATGTCTCATTATTAAATAAATATTCTCATTCTCTTCCCTAAGAATGCACAAAGCTTTTCTGCATGTTACTCCCTTAATCCCCCTTATTCTCCAAGGAATTCTACTTTAATGCATTTTTTTCTGTTTGGTTGCTTGAGCAATTCTTGTCACCCCACCCATGGACTGTTTCCGTTTCCTGAGGTCATAGTGACCAATAGAATTATGGCATGTGTCTTGGTCTGCTTTCTTTTTCTCCTGGCGTAACGTGAGCAGGGTGAGGCCTCATCCTGGGCTCCAAGTTCTGGCTGTGGCCCATGCTGCTACGTCAAATAGCGTCTGTTTCTCCATGACCCTAATGCAGAAAGCAGCTTGTGTGTGTGTGTGTGCATGTGTGTGTGTGTGTGAGAGAGAGAGAGAGAGAGAGAGAGAGAGAGAGATGTGTATGCTTGAGATGCAAATTAAAATATTTTTTCAGTTCCAGCAGCCACGCATGACGACACACTACCTATAGTTTAATTTGTTAAGTAAGGTACCTTTATTGGCATTTGGAAAGTTCTCATAATGTTTTTCCACACCCTGAAGGATAAATTGCTTCAATTTCTTTTGGTTTCTCAGTATTGCATTGAATGTCCCCATAAGTACAACATCTCGTTCCTCAGAGTTGTTCACCACTTTCAGTCCAGAGACTCTGTTACTCTTTTTATTTCTTTAATGTATTCTTTAATCAGTATTAATCTCTATATAGGTGGCAGGCATTGCTTTATGGCTGTTCTTATCAAACACCTTATTGGTTAAGCTAGAGAGACCAGTTAACCTAATGCATGTCTTTGGAATGTGGAAGGAAACCTAATACCCAGAGTAAACCCACATGGAAATGGGGAGGACATGTAAACTCCACACATGTGTTGTCTGAGGTCAGGATCGAACTGGGGATCTCTGGAGCTGTGAGGCTACAGCACTAACCACAATGCTGCTCAGCTCTTGATGTTGCTTTGATGGAAAAATCATTTGTTGGCTGCAATACTATGTTCTTGAAGAAGGAAGTACAGTGGTACCTTGGTTCTTGTCATTAATTCATTCCAAAAGGCTTGTCGAGTGCCAAAAACGATGAGTACTGAGCAAAAAGGAATAATGTAAATTTAATGAATCTGTTTGAGACCCACAGAAAATCTACACTGTATAAGGCATTATATGCAGTAATGTAGTTGTATTGTACTGATGCTCCCTGATTGGATATGTTCAGACAAATCCATCATATGTTAAATGCATCATGAACTGAGGAGTTTAACGAGTGTCTGGTAGAGTGGTCTGAACTTTATATAGCGGAGATATGGAAAGGATACTGTGATAAGTAATGATAAGTAAATTGATGTTTAAAGCAATTACATTAACGTACAGTTGGCCAATTATGGTGTAATTAACACAAAGCTTCTTTTATAATAAAGTGTTGAAAATTGTCATGTAATTTAGTGAGTAATGGATTGAATGTCAAAAGTAAAAGCAAAACACTTACTCTATTGATTAACTCCAGGTGCTTTCATAACTGCTAAGCTAACTGCAGCCTGTGTTCTGGAGCATTCAACTCCTCTTTTGCATTCAGTTGGCTCTTATAAACTAAGCTTTTTAGGATCCATGGAGACTTATTTGCACTAAGAATACAGTACTGTAGATGTAAAAATAAAGAAAAACACAATAAAAAATAGAGGAGATCTTCTGAGGCCTATTGTGTACTGAATCATGACTCATGAATCATGAATTGTGAATCGATTTTCGGTCGAAACGAGTCACACAGCTTGACTCATACAAGTTTAAGCAAGTGCGCCAAGTACAGAGCAAACGACGTGAACTGAGACCAATTTTTCTAGTCAAAAAGCGTCGAGAACTGAGTTTGACTAATACTTGGGTAGTGGCTAATACCCAGAGTAGCAAACAATTCTTTTAACTGTTGATGATGTGGTACAAAGTGGTGCAGCTGCTTATGAGGCATAAGTTCCTCATCTTTGAAACAATAAATAGTAGTAAAGTTCAAACTCTTACTAGCGTCATGAATATTATTGGCATAAGTTTTTGTTTGTTTGCTTTTGATTCTATTTAACGTCGCTATCAGCATGAATGGCCATTATAACAACAGACCAAAGGTTACATTGAAGGTAGTCGTGTATGTGTGTGTGTGTGTCCAGACAAAAAAATTAGACACCTTGAGTAGTGGTAATAATTTCAGGCTTCAGCAGATGGCGTTACATGAGGATGATCAGGCTATAAATACCTAGGGGTATGTGACAGGATTCATAGGCTGACAAGAGGTGGCACAGTGCAGTGACTGTCTCGTTTGATGTGTGGAAAATGGGCTGCAAAGCAGATGTCAATGACTGCCAAAAAGGAGCAATTGCTTTTGGGCATACCAAAGGCCATGGTGTGAAGGAAGTAGCTAAATTTGTAGACTGCCAAAAAGGAGCAATTGCTTTTGGGCATACCAAAGGCCATGGTGTGAAGGAAGTAGCTAAATTTGTAGGTGTTTTGACAAATACAGTCATACAGGTCTACCAGCAGTAGCAAAAATCCCAGTCTACATCAAAATCACTTTGTGGTGGGAATTCGATCATCATCATCATCATTATCCTGGCACTTGTCCCGTTGGTGCGGGGTCCGCCCACTGCCATTTGATGTGACGAGAATACTCCAGCCGAAGTGTCACTCTGTCTGTCACCAGAGACCACACGCAAACCATGCCAATTTAGCTTTGGGCAGTGGGAGGAAACCGGAGTGCCCTGAGTAAACCCACACAGGCACAGGGAGGGCCAAGGCCACCCCGCCCTTGGATTGAACCCAGGACCTTCTTGCTGTGCTGCTCTGCGGTGGGAATCCGATAATACACATAAATGAACATTCAGCAGAAAAGTATTTTGAATTGGGCCAATTTAGCGTAATCGGTTAACCTTTTGCAGGCCGTTGGACTGTGGGAGAAATCTGAAGTACCTGGAGTAAACCCACACAGACACGACAACAATGTGGTGTAAATAAGCTGCTGAGAGTCATCTCAAAAGACCTCAAAAGACCAAAAGACCTACAGATACAAATTCTGGAGTATAAAAAGTGACATTGAGCCACCATTTAGATGAGAGATGATGATTTTTGCTGGTGATAGAGCTTATGTGGAACAGTTTGAGGATGTGAGGCCTAAGAAATTAGTATGTTTAATTTTTTCCATATATCTTGGTGGCATCATAATAAGCAGGTTATGAAAACTTCAAATAGGAGAGTTTTCACTCTTATTTGTCTTCGTAGGAGCTCTGGTCAAATTTCATTTAAATAAAATCATGATGGTTTGAGCAGGCAGTTTCCATTAATGTCTGCACATTCTTTTAACCACTAGATATGGTTTTTGCTATAGCCACATGCACTAGGGCCACCAAAGATTATTCCTGGAGCACCAAACTTCCAACTGAATGCAAATTACCCTTAGTTTTATTGGCTTCGACATTTATAGCAGCAAATTATCTAATTAGATGGTAGTAGACACATCATCATTTTGAAAGAAACTGAAGGAAATCAATACATGAAATTATTTAATGTGCAGAGCTATATATATTATACACATACACACTATAACTAGGACCTAATGCTACTGAAATGTTCTATTCTGGGTTAGCTTGTATCTGTGTTCTCCTAATTCATCGGACTTCCCTGACTGAGCAGAGGAATGTGCAGAATATTGTCACAATCACTTAGAATAGGACAGTTTAACCTGTGCAGGATTGTTGTCATTATAGCATTATTCACATTCTGAACTTCAGCTAAGCCAGTTGTAATAATCATTCGTTCCCTTCACTGTTTACTTTGCAGTATATGGCCAAAGAAGGCTACAAAATGTAAGGCTACTAATATTTTCAGGGACTTACCCCAGGAGCTTTCCTAAAATGTAACTAGGCTGGAGCTATGCTTTACTTAACATTTCCATTTGCAATTACCACAGCTTTTTTCCTCATGCTTTTTCCCCCTACTTGTACATCCCATCTCCCGCTTTATTATTTTTCTCTTCTGCACACCCATTTTGTGCCTCTCTCTTTTTATTCAATCTATTCCTCCCAATCTATGCCCTTCCTTGACTAGGTTCGGAGGAAGTGGGGACTTGTTTTGCAGTCCATGGGGATTTACAGCTCCCTTTCCGGTAACTCTTTCTGACCTGGGCTGCACTCATTTCTAATGAGCTATGGCTCTGTGTTCACCATCTTTATCATTTTATTAAAGTTGATCGGAGGTAGTCCGTGTATTTGCCTGTTTTTACAGTGTACTTAATGTGGGCCTATGGGGAAGGAATGTTTAATATTGACTCTTTCTGTCATGCAGCTTCTCACGTGGTCTGAAATTAGTGCTCAATTTGTTAGCCAGTATTAGCAGCCTAGACTTGTTTGCTCAAATGTGTTAAAAGGTGGAATTACCATTGATTTTGTCTTTGGTGTCTTTGCGTGCATTGCACAGCAGTTACAGTATCCTACAGCAGTACAAAGCAGTTACGATATTTGAACATCAAAACCTTGTTGAGTGGGTAGAAGAAAGTTACCTTTCTGCTGTGAAGCCCCAGACACAGACATAATAGATGTGTGTCTGGGAGTCTATGGTGTGTCTGCTAGTTTGTATAAGATGAAAGATTAGCACTCATTGGACAAACAGTTTTGAACGTCGGTGTCAGTGAATGCAATGTAGGCAGGTGCGTTTTACACAGAAAAAAACTTTCCCTTTGTGTTTATTGGACAGTGTGCTATTTTTTGTATCTTTCGCCATGAAGCATGGCTTCTCTTTTGATTGATTGGTCGATCCTCAAAGTAAATCGGTTCTCAAACTTCAATTAATCAGTGCCAAGTCTTACAATTTATTTGTAACTTACACAGTAAAATAACAAGGCGTGTTATTATGTAAAATGGTTGTGTATTTGACAACACAACTAACTGCAGTGCCACTGGAGGATAAGAATCCCTATACTATGGCAAAATAAAAACACCAGCCACCATTGCAGTGTTGAGATCTCCTCTGGTCTTATCGGTGAAAGAATGGGATCTGTATAAGTATTCTGCCTCTCTCGGCTCCTCCCAGCTCTATATTAGAACCAGCTGTGGCACTCAGGTCAGAATGAATGGTTCTTTTGTAATTTGGCTGTCACTGTTTTCTTCTCTCTCTCTCTCTCTCTCTCTCTCTCTCTCTCTCTCTCTCTCTCTCTCTCTCTCTCTCTCTCTATCTCGCTCTTTCTGATTAAATAGCTGGAAGAGTATAACTCACTGTTCTTGTTATGATGGTGCTCTGTAATGGAATAAAGTAGTAAGCTCATTAACATTTGAATATTCATTCTGCATCATTTTATTAAATGTGTCATGAGACGAAACAAGTTGATGTTAACAAATAAATTATTTTAAAACACAAGCACCATATCGGTTAGTATATACATATAACATACAGTGGGGCAAAAAAAAAGTATTTAGTCAGCACTGGACTGTGCGCAAGTTCTCCTACTTAGAAAAGAGAGGAGAGTCTGTAATTTTCATCAGCAGGGGTACCTCAAATATGAGGAGACAAATGAGAAAAAAATCCAGGAAATCAAAGTGTAGGGTTTTTAAAGAATTTAATTGTAAATCATGGTGGAAAATAAGTATTTGGTCACTCACAAACAAGCAAGATTTCTGGCTCTCACAGACCTGTAACAACTTCTTTAAGCAGCTCTTCTGTCCTCCACTCGTTACCTGTATTAATGGAACCTGTTTGACCTCGTTATCTGTATAAAAGACACCTGTCCTCAGACTCCAAACTCAACCATGGCCAAGACCAAAGAGATGTCGAAGGACACCAGGAAAAAAATTGTAGACCTGCACCAGGCTGGGAAGAGTGACAATAGGCAAGCAGGTTGGTGTGAATAAATCAACTGTGGGAGCAATTGTAAGAAAATGGAAGACATACAAGACCATTGATAATCTCCCCGATCTGGGGGCTCCGCAGATATCATCCCGTGGGGTCAAACATGATCATGAGATGGTGAGCAAAAATCCCAGAAACTACACGGAGGGACCTGATGAATAACCTGCAGAGAGCTGGGACCAAAGTAACAAAGGCTACCATCAGTAACACACTACGCCAAGAGGGACTCAGATCCTGCAGTGCCAGGCGTGTCCCCCTGCTTAAGCCAGTACATGTCCAAGTTTGGCAGAGGGCATATGGATGATCCAGAAGAGGATTGGGAGAATATCATGTGGTCAGATGAAACCAAAACTCGTCGTGTTTGGAGGAAGAAGAATGCGGAGTTGCATCCCAAGAACACCATACCTACTGTGAAGCATGGGGGTGGAAACCTCATGCTTTGGGGCTGTTTTTCTGCAGAGGGGACAGGACGACTGATCCGTGTTAAGGGAAGAATGAACGGGGCCATGTATCATGAGATTTTTAGCCAAAACCTCCTTCCATCAGTGAGAGCATTGAAGATGGAACATGGCTGGGTCTTCCACCATGACAGTGATCCCAAACACACCGCTCGGGCAACGAAGGAGTGGCTCTGTAAAAGTCATTTCAAGGTCCTGGAGTGGCCTAGCCAGTTTCTAGACCTCAACCCCATAGAAAATGTGTGGAGGGAGTTGAAAGTCCGTGTTTCCCCCAAACACCACTGCTCTAGAGGAGATCTGCATGGAGGAATGGGCCAAAATACCAGCTACAGTGTGTGCCAACCTGGTGAAGACTTACAGGAAACGTTTGACCTCTGTCATTGCCAACAAAGGTTATGTTACAAAGTATTGAGTTGAACTTTAGTTAATGACGAAATACTTATTTACCACCATAATTTAATTCTTTACTAATCCTACAATGTGATTTCCTGGATTTTTTTTTCCTCATTTTGTCTCTCATAGTTGAAGTGTACCTGTGATGAAAATTACAGACCTCTCTCATCTTTCTAAGTAGGAGAACTTGCACAATCAGTGACTGACTAAATACTTTTTTTCCCCACTTTTTTGTGTGTATGTATGTGTGTGTGTGTATATATATATGTAACATGTTCAAAAACAATCCGGGAATCCTACAAGTACAACCATTCAATAGCATGCCAGGGCAGCCAAAACAATTCAGTGGTGCTTGAAAGTTTGTGAACCATTTAGAATTTTCTATATTTCTGCAAAAATTTGATCCAAAACATCTTCACACAAGTAGTAAAAGTAGAGAACCCAGCTAAACAAATGAGAATATTGGAAATGATCCAATATTACATATTAGTGAGTGGCAAAAGTATGTGAACCTCTAGGTTTAGCAGTTAAGTTGAAGGTGAAATTGGAGTCACTTGTTTTCAATCAATGGGATGACAATCAGGTGTGAGTGGGCACCCTGTTTTATTTAAAGAACAGGGATCTATCAAAGTCTGTTTTTCACAACACGTGTTTGTGGAAGTGTATCATGGCATGAACAAAAGAGATTTCTTGTCCTTTTGTTAATGAACTCACATTACTGAACCCTTCAAAATATCATCAGAAGATTCATGTAAACAGAAGCCAGGATGTAAACAGCAGCTGGCCTAAGTGTTACATGTTACAGATTTTTGCAATGAAAAACCATATGTGTGACATTTTTATAAAAACATCTTAACATTATTTGATATCTTCTATTTAAAATAAAATCCACACTAAAACCATCACTGTGGATTTAGTGATTTTAAACAGAGGACACTGAATAATGGTATAACATACTTAAGATGTTTTTATAAAAATGTCACACATATGGTTTGTCATTGCAAGGGCTCAATAATGCATCATTTACATTTAAAGCTTTTAGCAGACGCCCTTATCCAGAGAGACTTACAACTGGTACATTCTTGGGCAATTGTGGGTTAAGAGCCTTGCTCATGGAGTCAACAGCTTGGCAGAGGTGGAATTTGACCCCTGAACCTTCTGGTTCATAGTCCAGTATTTTAGCCGCTAGGCCATCACAGTCCCACGCATCACAAAATGAATACAACCAAATGAAAGCCAGCAAAGCTAATTATGACAGCAATTGTACTGGTATAAGGCCAGAATATCCAGCAACTGAGAGACCAATCACTGTTGTATCAAAGCCAGTAGCAGGACATCACACCAAATCAAACCATCTAAGTATATTCAGTCAGTATCAGGCTAAATATACAGATTTTTTTCAAATGAAGTAATTAACACGAGTTTTAATGTCTGTTTGGTCGTTTGGTCATTAGATCCAGATTTTACTTTTAGATAGTACTTTTAGATTGTACTTTTGGAACATTTACTCCATTATTAACATCTTAAATGATCTAAAAATAGTTTTTTGCTAAATTATATTTTATGTTGTCCAGAAAAAACTGGATTGCTGAATCATTATGACCTGCTTTATTTCCAGCTAAACACTGGGTAATGTTTGCATCCTCCTCAAAATCAAATTCTGCCAGCAACTGGTTCTAATTTACCATAGCAATTAGCTAGTTAGTTAATCTTAGTACTGACACTGATTCGGCTGATAATTGTCACTCAAATATGTATCTTCATTTTGAACGTGATCCTCAGCAGCAAAGTTGGCTGGTGTAGGTAACATTGTGAGGGAGGAATCTTATCTTTTATTTTATCTAGTTAGCTAAATAAGCTACTGATAAGGATTTGGCAGAGATGTGGTGTATTTAAAGTCAATCCTCTAAGGGAAAAAAGCTATTTAGCAATGAAAGTTTACACAGTATACATACAATATTCAGTATATAATAGACATAATATTAACACCACCATTGTGTTTCCACTCTCACTGTCCATTTTTTACCAGTTCCTTTTAACATATAGATGCACTTTGTAGTTCTACAATTACGGACTGTTGTCCATCTGTTGCTTTGCATGCTTTTTCTTTTCAAAAATAAAGTAGCAGTTTATTTTGCAGTGTTTATGTCTATGTATATATTACTGCCTGGCCAAAAAAGGTCACACACTCTATTTCCATCCACAAGCTTCTGCAATCTCAGAACATTTATTTCTCTCCAGATTTGCATTAACTTTTCCCCAAGATCTTGTATTGATGGTGGGAGATTTGGACCACTGCACAAAGTCTTCTCCAGCACATCCCAAATATTCTCAATGGGGTTCAGATCTGGACTCTGTGATGTCCAATCCATGTGTGAAAATGATGACTCCCCGAACCACTTTCATAGTTTGAGCCTGATGAATCCTGGATTGTCATCTTGGGACACGCCCGTGCCATCAGGGAAGACAAAATCCACTGATGGAATATCCTGGTGGTTCAGTATATTCAGGTAGTCAGCTGACCTCATCTTTGGGCACATAACATTGCTGAACCTAGAAGTGACCAACTGAGCAACCCTAGATCATAGCCCTGCCCTGGCTTGTACAGTAGGCACTAGGCGTGATGGGTGCATCACTTCAGCCGCCTCTCTTCTTACCCTGATGCGCCCATCACTCTAGACCAGAGTAAATCTGGACTCATCAGACCACATGACCTTCTTCCACTGCTCCAGAGTCCAATCTTTATGCTTCCTAGCAAATTGAAGCCATTTTTGTCAGTTAGCCTCACTGTCAAGTGGCTTTCTTAAGGCTACACAGCTGTTAAGTCCCAATCCCTTGAGTTCCCTTTGCACTGAGCGTGTGAAAATGCTCTTGCTTTCACTATTAAACATATCCCTGAGTTCTACTGCTGTTTTTCTGTGATTTGATTTCACCAACCATTTAATTGATCGCCGATCACAATCATTCAAGATTTTTTTCTGACCACATTCCTTCCTCAAAGATGTTTCCGCACTGTCCTTCCACTTTTCAATAATGTGTTGGACAGTCCTTAACCCAATTTTAGTAGTTTCATCAATCTCCTTAGATGTTTTCTCTGCTTGACGTATGCCTATAATTTGACTCTTCTGAAACAGATTAACATCTTTTCCACGACCACAGGATTGGTCTTTCAACATGGTTATTTAAAAAATGAGAAGCTGCTCACTGCATTAGTTAGGGTTAAATAGCTTGCTGCCAGATGAAACATAATGACCAATGCAGTAATTATCCGATGGGAGGCTCTTATCTATTTGCTTAGTTAAATCCAGGTGGTGACCTTTTCTTGACCTGTGTGTGTGTGTGTGTGTGTGTACTGCAAAATAAAGTGCTACTTTCTTTCTTTCTACTTTCTTGTGTGTTTGTATTTATGTATATACACATATACAGGCACTCACTGGCCATTTTTTTTAGGTACAGATAGCTTGGACTGGTTTGGTTTTTGCCTTCAGAGCTACCTTCTTTCTTTGTGGCATAGAATCAACAAGGTGAAGGAAACATTTCTCAGAAATTTTGGTCCATATTGACATCATAGCTTTGTTCAATAGCTGCAGATTTGTTGGTTGTACATCCCTGATGCAAATCTCCTGATCCACCACATCCAAATATGCTCTGCTGGACTGAGATCTGGTGGCTGTGGAGGCAATTCGAGTACAGTGAACTAATTGTTATGTTCAAGAAACCAGTTTGAGATGACTTGAGATTTTTGACATTTCACGTACAAGATGGGTACACTGTTGCCATAAAGGGATAGACATGGTCAGCAACAATAGTCAGTAGACTGTGGTGTTAAACAATGCTCAGTTGGAATTAAGGGGCCCAAAGTTTGTCAAGAATTTTCCCACACACCATTACACCACCAGCACCATCCTGAAGTGCTGATACAAGGCAGAATGCATCCATGCTTTCAGTCTTTTTACTCCGAATTCTGACCCAACCATCCAAATGTTGCAAGTGTAGCCGGGCTCTGTCACTGTGGCTGCCTGGACCACCCTAATAACCTCGGCTACCACTGCGTTGTGTTGTAGTAACTGCACAGGAGTCGGTACTGTCGTCTCTTTCATTTATTTCTCTCCCCTCAGATATTAATGCATCTGGATTGTAAAAGACAAAACAACAACGTGATGTCGGTGAGAAGGCAATGGTAGAACCCCTCTCCCTTCAGGTCTTAATGCAGACTGCAATTGTACAAGTTTACAAAATATGCTTGACAATAGATGTGAACTATTCCAAATGTCACACATTACAAAATAGTAAACTTCAAATTTCCAGCAGAAAACAGACCCTCATATCACTCGACAAAACAAAATTCAATATGAATATCAACTTAACAAATCAATTGAATTAAAATAAAAATAGCACAAAATGCAAAGAAAATAATTCACATCCACATTAAATGACAGACAAAAATTTAGGAGAGCGACATTTTATATTTTATATAAAGCAACAACGTGAACATATATGTCAAAACAACATACCTGGATTGTAAAAGACAAAACAACAACGTGATGTCGGTGAGAAGGCAATGGTAGAACCCCTGAGATAACATAAAAAATATATGTTTTCAATATCTCTATAAACACACAGGGGCAGACGAATTCATTTCACTTCACCGTCAACTCATTGCGCCACAAACTCACTCGACAAAACTCACTTTTACATCCGCAGTAATGAACAAAGAGCTCTAAAACCACGTCATATTGTGTTTAAACAACTTTTTTGTACGTTATACAGTGCTTTATGCCCATTTTACATCAGACAGATCCAATACACACCTCTCCCTTCAGATCTTAATGCAGACTGAAGGAGAGAGGGCGCGAACCCACAAGGCACCTGTATTTCTTAAAGTGACAGCACGCTTTTTAACATCACTTACTTTAGGCTCGTTTTAACTCATTTCTAACTTACAACAAACATACTATATATTATGAACTAAAATATATTTGTACTACTGCAGAGTTTTATGAAATGAGAAATAAATGAGAAAACAATATTACGTTATTTTTCACAGCGGCTACACAAGACTCATGAATTGTAGCTTCAGTTGTCTGGTCTTTGCTGACAAGAGTGGTACCTGGTGTGGTCTTCTGCTGCTATAGCCTATCTGCTTCAAGGTTCAACATGTTGTGCATTCAGAAATGCTATTCTGCATACTTTGGTTGTAACAAGTGGTTACTTTTGCCTTTCTTTCAGCTTGAACCAGTCTAGTAATTCTCCTCTGATATCTGGCATCAACAAGGCATTTTTACCCAGAGAACTGCTGCTCACTGGATATTTTCTCATTTTCAGACCATTCTCTGTAAAACCTAGAGCTGTGACTGAATATTCCAGTAGATCAGCAGTTCTGAAATACTCAGACCAGCCTGTCTAGCACCAACAACCATGTCATGTCCACAGTCTCTTAAATCACCTTTCTTTCTCATTCTGATGCTTAGTTTGAACTTCAGCAGGTCTGTTTTTCTTTTTGGTTTGCTGTTATCACTAATCTTGTTAGGACCTTTGGTGACTTATTTGGTGACACTAAGAATATATGAAAAAAAAAGAAGAGACAGCAGGAGATCTGTACTGAGAGCTACTGTGAGACGGTTTCAGCTGGAAATGGCATACCAGTTGCAAGCCTCGACTCAAAGTTTAAGCAACAAATGTTTCTCATCAAGATGCATCGAGAACAGAATTCGACCTGTTGTGAGGTGGTTGAGTGCTTAGGTATGACTGACTAACCCACCATGAGCAACACTTATTATTTTTGACCCCTGCTACAAATGGGGTACCCTTTAGTGAAGGGCAATGGAAATGAATGAGAGAGAGGTCCACTGTAAGGCCTGCTCTAAAACAAAACTGGTAGGTCTTCTTAGCACAAGGAGAGGGAAGTCAGGACACTCTCTTTCTCACTCTGCCGCTAAATCTGTCATTTTCTCTGTCTGTCCCTATCAACAAAATCGATTTCCAACACACAGCATGTAAGTTGCGGATGTAGGGAACCTCTATCAATTGGTAGCGGATTTCAAGGAAAATCCAGAACAGCCTTTCCAAATTATTCAAAGCTCTGCCTTTAGGATGCTCAAACAGTATAACCCATGGTCATACCCTGACTTTCTATTTAAAAGGAAATGTGTCAACATAGGGAATCGAAACACAACCCTCCAGCTATTTTATGGGCAGCTTATTTTTCATCTCAACAGTAGATACTGCATACGCACCAACTGCACGATCTATCAAACAGATTAATATCAAAGCCATGTAACTTGACCTGCCCATGGGAGCTTCGAACTGAACAGCCCTGTGTTTGTTGTGACCATTAGGGTGTGCATCTCTGCCTCTGGCTTTAGGATTGTGAGTCATATAACTGTTAAGCTGGAAAAACCTTGCTCAACAAGAGTTTTTTCCCAGATGTTCAAGAGACCCGCCAAGATTCATTTTGTTATGGATCTGAGCCAGAGGGTGTGTCATGTCTTTGATGGTAAGCAATGCGGGTCATGGTAGCATATTTCACACTGAGGAAGGAATCGGTTGACAAGTCCAGTCCAGGTCATGGCCTACTGTTGAATCTACTTTGATATTTTTTATGCCTTTGACTACAGAGGTGAGGCATTCTTGGTGTGGTACCATCTAGGAGATGAGGGCATTCCATCCAAATAAAGTATGAGCTGCCAAACATATATTCTCTCAGCATACGCCAACAAACATGCAACTGGTCATTACTTCTGCATATGGTCTGAAGAAGTTAGGGCAACAAAGCCACATTCATAGACAAATGTGAACAAAAAGAGAAAAGTAAAATGTTATAAGCTGTGGTGGGCAGACCAAAACTGCAGGATTGAGTCATATTTTCTGAATTGAAAAAACACCCTACAAACTGTCCTCGTTGATGGAATATTCCTGTGTGTTATCCATTTCTAATGCATAGTAGCATTTGTAAAAGTGCAAATTGTCCTGAAATAAGACTATATCAGACAAGACTGAGACAAATAACACCAAAACACAAAGCAATGCCTAGACAGTACAGCGGGTGTTACCGCTACTAACCAGTGCTTTAAAATTACAAAATTATTTGCTTAAGTTGTAAGTATTTTTTTTTAAATATCAAGCTCAAATAAAATATTAAATAATTTAACCTATTTAAAATAGTTCAAGTCTACACCCTTACCTACCACCCAACCGTTATAAGATTATAATGCTTCCATAGATGCTGCCCACACATTTGGGGACTTTATTAGCTCGATTAGTGCCCTTTTCTCATAATTGGTAAGAAACTGCTGCTGTGTTGTTTGCTACCCCTGGCAAAAATGTTGGAATCACCACACATAGAGGATGTTCACCCGTTTTTTATTTTTTATTTTGTAGCAAATAAACAAATAACATATATGACACCAATCAATTTTGCTCTAATAGATAAACTTTCTGGGTTTGGAAATAATACCTCAAACAAATTATATTATTATTTTAATTAATGGCATATGTTTTCCCAATACAGGAAAATTAATAAATTAATTATATATATATATAATATATATATAAAATTTGTGTTTGTTTGGTTTTTTTTCACAAATTGTCGGTCAGATAGAGATCCAGACTATTTTCTGGCCATGAGTTGATATGTTGATAACACTCTTTGCTCTTTGGCAAAATGTATAATCATCCTGAAAACTGGCTTCATAAACAAATCTATTTTCAACTGATGGAATGAGAAAAGTGTAAAATTGTTGTAAATTGACTGTTGAGGGAATGATTGCTATCTCCCCTGGTCTTTTAGCTGACATGCAACCCGATATCCCGGTAAGTGATTGGGGTGGTTTGATTGTTTTTTTCAGGCAGTCATCTATATATGTTTATATGTCTTTATATATATTAAAATGGAACCGGACAATAGTTGAAGCATTGCTGGGTTTTGACGTTTCTATATGTTAATCCCAATTGTTTTAGGTGATTTCCTGCAGTTCTCTCACAAACATTGTCTCCTGTTTCTGCCCATATATTTTTCATTTGTTTTGTGCATCTCATATTGTCAAGACATGTACACATAATGCATTGAGTTTTTTTTCTTCACGTCTTGACATCATTGCTCTACCCGTAAGTTTTCCTTTTATTTGATGTCCTTGCACTAATTTTGAGACACAGCTGACTGGGAACAACCAACATTTTTTGCCATAAATTGTGTTGGATTTACTTCTTGAATGGAAAGTCTCTGAGGAACCTTTAATAAACCTTTAAGCTTTTTTGAGTCCTCAGTTGTGTGAAATCACACACTGCTGTTCATCTGTGACCCGTCTCCTACTAGACCTAAAGCAGTGAGATGGGTACTTTAGAAGTTTTATGTTAATCATGCTTTTTTTCTTTTATGTACTACATTAGACTAAAATTATCAAGTAGTATGTCTAAGTTTCGTTGAGTTTTTTCCCTCTAAACTGAGAATGATACTTGAGAGATACTAGCCTCCTTTGGGGAGATACTTTGCTCTAGATTGCTTATCTTAATTTGATGGCATAGCCTTGGAAGCAGGCATTGTTAATGTCATGATTCTGCAATGTAGGGGAAGGAAATAAAGAGAGAAGGGGTGGGGTCCAATATGAGTTTCAGGCAAGACGTTTTTGCATTGAGGTGGGAAGAGATGAAGACTAGCCATGGTAGTGAAAGCTTTCATGGAGTGCTGTGGGTTCTGTTCACTATCAGTTGAATGAAACACTTTATGAGCCACTATGCAGGGAGCAAGGTCGCCGCCTCACATGCCTTCGCTCCTACACAAATACATACACGAGCTCTTACACCAGTGCTGCTCTGTTCAGTACGGTGAGAGCGCTGGACTGATTGGGGGAGGGGTATATTGGCATGCTGTCCAAAATGAAGAAACAGAAAATGAGAAATGGGAGGGAAGAATGAAGAGGAGATGATATTAGAATAAGAAGGGAACAGCACTTACTGCACACTTAATATGAATATGATAATGATAATATGAAGATGTTGATGGTCTTCAGTAAAAGGACTGAGTGGGTGGGGATTTTCAGAGGGGAGGACAGTTTGGGTGGTATTGGGATGTTTGTCATACTGCAGGGCTGAACTCCATACTTTAATTATATCTCATCATCTGTCTCCCTGTGAAGTCTGCTCTCCACCCCCCCTCTCTTAGTCACTCATACACACAAGAATAAACCCAATCACAAAGAAACATAGTCATGTGCTCTTGTAAATGCTTAGACTTTTCTCCCCTTTGCAGCTCTGTTTTGTTATTGTCAAGCACTGATCTCCAAGTTCTGTAAAACTGTATTCATTATGCACTGCTCTCCCAAACTACATATTGCTGACAAGGGATGAGAAATCGGACAGCAGCACACTGGGGAAAGGACTTGTGTGGTAGCAAAACATTGGTCAAAGAGATTTTAAAAAAGAACAATAATCATGGCTCACTAGAAGTGTTCAGTTTCCAGTTGTATCCAAAGCAAAACTTACAACTATTTACAGTTTTCACACTTTATATGTAAAATTTGTCATTTTGACAGAAGCTGGATGTATCTGGTTGAAACCAAGCAAATGCAACTCTATTCATACAGCCATGCCCTCAAAATGCATGCACATGACTGCCTGGACTAGTATGAGAATGGAAGCGCTCCTTTTTTGACAGTCAACACAAATGACATGCCTGATTTGCCCGATGTTGGTGGTCTACACCATTTGTTTTTTTTGTAATTTACATAGCCTTAGATGGCTACAGAGGCAGCAGCTGAAATATCAGTAAAAAACTTGAACAGACACTATGTGTTCTGACATAAAGTGACTTGTAAAGACAGCATGGGCTAAAATAAAGATCGAAAAATGGCATGGAATGGAAGATCGTGATATATTAGAAGCTATTACCAATACAAGCAGCCATTACTGGAATCACAGTGCGTTTTATTTGCCCCAACTAATTTAACTATGGAATAGGTTCCAGTCAGTTTCTATTGCTGAGAGGATGAAAGGAAGGGCAGACATCAGTTATCTACAACCTCCTGATCATCAGCTGACTAAGGAAAGAGACATGGAATGTTTAGTGAAAGAGAGACTGAAGAGAAAGGGAGCTGGTCAGAGGTAGAAGGCATGGAAAAGTCTGGGAGAGAAGTGTGTGTGCATGAGCAAGAGAGAGAGAGAGAGAGAGAGAGAGAGAGAGAGAGAGAGAGAGAGAGAGAGAGTTTCCAGTACCTCCATATGGAGAACCACCAAGAGAGAAATGATTCCTAATAAGGTTGCAACGAGAAGCCCATTCTGCACAAGTTACTGTAGCTGCCAGCTTTACTTTCCATTCTCTTCCCTCCAAGTTTGAAACATAAAACAGTAAAATCTCAGCAGTGGACTTTACAGCAACATTACCACTCGGAAAATTATTTGCGACCTGTATCTGGAACCAGTACCAACCTTAATGCGAACTAATATTTCAAATTGTGTGTCAGTTATTTTTATTATTATTAGAAGATATGGACTGACTTTGCAGGCTTCCTTCTCTCCATATCAATGGGCAGAGGTATGCTCATGATTAAGGTTATTTGTGTGTCTATACTCAGAGGAAGCTTCTGGACATACACATCGCTTAGCAATTTTGCTCGTGGCTGTTATGCAGTAAAACATCCATCTTTCTTGTTGTCTTTCTCTGCTTTTGTAGGTTTTGTGTGTGATGGTGTTGCAAGAGGCTACCTTTGAACCATGGCTGAAGTGCTGCATATGGACACAAGTTTCCCTGGTATACTTATACATATTCAAAATACCTTAAACATCATTATGCCATCCTATTGTTATTATTAAGAAAATATAAAGAGAGTAAATGTTATAGCCCCCTCTAGCTGATGGTTAATATACATCACAGTAAACATAAACTTCCTTTATTTCCACTCTCTGCAGGAAAACTTAACACCCCAGTCTCCCCCTCAAAAGATCCAGAAGCTCCCTACTCAGTAGAGACCCCTTACGGTTATCGCCTGGATCTGGATTTCCTGAAGTATGTTAATGATATTGAAAAGGGCAACACACTAAAAAGAGTGCCTGTGCAGAGACGACCACGCTATGGCTCCCTGCCCCGAGGTTACGGCTACACAGGCTCATGGTGGACCTCCACTGAGTCTCTGTGCTCCAATGCCAGCATGGACAGTCGCCATTCATCCTATTCATACTGTGCACCAGGATTCCACAGCTCACAGCGTCCCAACTTTAGTATGGCTCGGGTAGAGAAGACCCTACTGGATGCACGGCGTAAGCTAGAAGAGGAAAAGGACACCAGACGCTTCTCCAACTTGGGCAGCATGCACAGTAGTATGGCTGGCTCCAACACGTCTTTGTCCAGTGCCCACAGCTTTAATCGTGCCCAGGGAGGGGGTGGTTCATACACGCCTGCCAGCTCTGGGTTGTCCACACCCGTATCACCCACCCCAGCCCACCTGCAGCATGTGCGTGAGCAGATGGCCATGGCCCTTAGGAAGATCCGGGACCTGGAAGAGCAAGTAAAGACGATCCCTGTGCTACAGGTTAAAATATCTGTGCTGCAAGAGGAGAAGAGGCAGCTCAGTGTGCAACTCAAAAGCCAGAAGTTCCTGGGCCATACGTTGGGGTTCAACCGTGGGCGCTCACGTGGCGAACTCTACATTGATATTCCTGAGGAAGAGGTTGGGACTGACTCCACCAAGATACAGGGGGGACTCTCGCCCACCACTCCTGATGGCTCACGTCAGGACTCGGGCTGTGAGATTGAGGACACAGTGATTGTAGGTGGGGCAAGGCCAGGGGGCAGGAGGGAAGTTCGAACCATTGGTGTGGGTCCAGATCTACAGAAGAATACTTGTCAGGTGGGTGTTGGTGTGAAGGAGGAAGACTTGGGCTTGCTGCCAGAGACAGAAGCTCTGATGTCCAAAGTGAACCAGTTAGAGGCACAGCTGCAGAGGACCATGCAAGAGTTACAGAGGGCCCAGAAGCATGTAGAGGTGGTACAGAAGGAGAGACAGGTTGAACCCCTGCAAGCCGATCATGCCGTAAGGGCTACCAGCCTGGGCTGGCAGGAGCAGCAGGGTCTGGCACCTGCCAGCCTCAATACACTGGTGAGCTTCACCCAGCATGCCCATCAAAGGCAACAGAGGACAGTTGGGATCCAGGTATACACACTGGAGCAGCCTACAGTGTTAGGGGTTGGCACACTGCTGAGAGCTCAGGACTGTAGCACCTCCATCAGGCCTCTGTCTGCATCCTTTCTGGAGGGAGCACCTCACAGAGGATACGCTGAGCCTCTAGGTATGCATTTGTCAGGTGGATTTTTGGATAGCATTCCCACTCCACTACCTTTACATAGGTTACCTGCCACTTACGTAGTGTGATAATCAATGATGCAAAGGTTTAAACCTGCTATGCTTTGTGTTATCCCTCTCCCTACCGTCACCAGAGTCACCGAAAGAGCTACCTATTGCAATAAGCTCCAAGCATGTGCGAGAAGTCTTGAAAAGTGAATTGTCAACATCAGTTCCAGTAACCAGTTCTGCCATTGCCATAAAGACAATGCAAAATCAAGTGACACCACATCACCAAAGGCTAAAGGAAGGAGAGCAGCAATCAGATACAGACATTACGCAGTTGCGGGAAGATGCCACCCAGTCAGGTAAATGTATTGACAAATGTTATTTAACACAACTGTATTATGTAAATATGTCACAAAAGGTTGTGATGTTTTGGTATGCTGTGATGATAATGAACTCTATTTGTATTAAAGCCTCTCCTCAGTCCAACTTGAGATCAATCATGAAGCGCAAGGCAGACAGAGAAGCACGGTCCCCTTCAACCAAGAAGAATCTGCAGTTCATAGGAGTAAATGGCGGGTAAATCACCTTTGTATAGAACATGGAATTATTTTCAGCATTTTTACTATGTGATTATCCTAGACTTGTGGCAAGGGCAGCACAGTGGCTTGGTGGGTAGCACTGTCGCCTCACAGCAAGAAGGTCCTGGGTTTGATCCCAGGTGGAGCGATCTGTGTCCTGTCTGTGTGGATTCTGCATGTTCTCTGGGTACTCCAGTCTGTGGCAGAAACTGTGGCAACATGGTGGAACAGTGTTCAGCACTGTTGTCTCACAGTTCCAGGTACCCATGTTTGAGTCCCAGCACTGCCTGTGTGGGATTTGCATATTCTCCCCACGTCGGCATCGGTTTCCAATAGATACTCCAGTTTCCTCATACATTCCAAAGACGTGCATTAGGTCAACTGGTGTCTCAGGGTGAGTCAGCAAGCAAGCAAGGGGCCACCTTGCTGAAGATTGGTTCCTTATGCAAAAAGGTTAATCTCTGCCCTTGTGTGACTATACTGCTTTTAGCTACTGTAGTCAGGTATTGGAACCTGCTAAGAATCGTCTTTATTTTCGTGTAGTGAATCATTGTAGTAACTACAGTGGTGCTTGAAAGTTTGTGAACCCTTTAGAATTTTCTATATTTCTGCATAAATATGATCTAAAACATCATAAGATTTTTATACAAGTCCTAAAAGTAGATAAAGAGAACCCATTTACACAAATGAGACAAAAATATTATAGTTGGTCATTTAATTATTGAGGAAAAGTATCCAATATTACATATTAGTAAGTGGCAAAAGTATGTGAACCTTTGCTTTCAGTATCTGGTGTGACCCCTCTGTGCAGCAATAACTGAAACTAAACGTGTCCTGTAACTGTTGATCAGTCCTGCACACCAGCTTGGAGGAATTTTAGTCCATTCCTCCGTACAGAACAGCTTCAACTCTGGGATGTTGGTGGGTTTCCTCACATTAACTGCTCGCTTCAGGTCCTTAAACAGTATTTTGATTGGATTAAGGTCAGGACTTTGTCTTGGCCATTCCAAAACATTAACTTTATTCTTCATTAACCATTCTTTGGTAGAACGGCTTGTGTGCTTAGGGTCGTTGTCTTGCTGCATGACCCACCTTCTCTTGAGATTCTTTTCATGGACAGATGTCCTGATATTTTCCTTTTGAATTCTCTGATATAATTCAGAATTCATTGTTCCATCAATGATGGCAAGCTGTCCTGGGCCAGATGCAGCAAAACAGGCCCAAACCATGATACTACCACTACCATGTTTCACAGATGGGATAAGGTTCTTATGCAGTGCAGTGTTGTCTTATCTACAAAGATAACGCTTTTCTTTTAAACCAAAAAGTTCTATTTTGGTCTCATCCGTCCACAAAACATTCTTCCAATAGCTTGTCCACGTGATCTTTAGCAAACTGCAGACGAACAGTACTGTATTAAATAATAGCAGTGGTATTATTTGCAGGTATGAGACCACCTCATCAGAAAGCAGTTCCGAGAGTTCAGATGAGAGTGACACAAGTGAATACCATGAAGCCACTGAGAAACTACCAGAATCTCCAGCTCGTCAACCTCAACTTGCCTCTCTCAGCACCTCCACTGTTCCTGAAACAGCAACTGCCCCAACAGCCCAGCGTAGTACTTCCTCACCTTCGTTTAATGTTGATCCAGATCTGCAGACCACTTGCCACTCTCCAACCTCAGACCCAGTTGCACAGCAGCAAGCTGCACAGTCACCAGCCTTGGATAATGACAAAACCCACTGTGCAACCCAGTCGTCTACAACTACTGTTGCTCCTCAGGCTGTTGGCCAATCTACAGAAACTGTTTCCACTCAGCAGCATACATCCCAAAGCACTGTCACTCTTCCTGAACCCAGTTCCATTCAGCCATTAGCAACTGACAACCAATCCAGAACCACTGAATCCAGTACTCTGCAAATGTCCAACCAAATAGAGGCTTTACACACTACTAGTTCTTCACAGATAGCCACCAGCCAGTCACAAACCACTGACCTCACATCACACCAAAAAACTGTTCAAGTAAAGCCTTCAGACGTTCCTGCCCAACAGCATACAGGCACATCTCCAGCCAGCAGTGAGACTGAAAATACCAGTTCAAACAAAACGCCTAAACAAGAAAACAGGTGTGTTTGCTGTTACAGTTGTAGTTTCAATATTAACTATAATATTAATGTTTTGGTATTATGAGCAAAGTTCAAGTCATTGTCTGTTTTTTTTTCAGTTTCAGCGGAGAACTGAGTGACAGATTTATGGCAGCTCTTCATAACTTGCAAAAAGCACTTGGTGACCCAAATGCCTTCAGCCAGCAGGGGGCGGTATGTTACAGCTTTTTGTGTTGCTTTAATTTGAGGACGTTTAGTGTTTTTTCGGTTAACCACATGTATCAACACTGCCGGTTCTAGACCATTTCAATTGGGGGGACCAGTCTAAGGCCATTGGTTTTCTTAGAGGGGCCGATTACTTTCTAGTTCACATTAATGTGCTGCTTTGTCGCCATGTGTTCACAGAAGTGAAATGATTCCCGCCTAATTTAGGGGTTCTGTAGGGGGGTCCAAGCCTGTTGTGACAGGGGCACTGCCCACCTCGGCACCCCCCAGAACCGCCAGTGCATATCAATGCTACTATAATGACCACCATTCATTTGTGAACTGAACAATATTATTAGTAAAGTGATTTAATTAAAAACAGCTATAAAAATGTATCAGTACTGATATTGGTTCATACTCAAGGTTTCCCCTGTTGGTATGAGAAAATAAAAAGTGTTTTTAAAAAAAGTGTTTTAGTGTACTACTGCAGTGATGTGCCGTGGTTAGCATTGTGCCTCACAGCTCCATTGAGCAGGTTTTTCTTTTGGGTCCTCAATTTTCTATCCAAATTCTAAAGACGTGCATTCGGTGGAATGGCATCTGTGAAGTTTGCCCATTGTGAGTGAGAGAGAGAGAGAGAGAGAGAGAGAGAGAGAGAGTGAGAGAGAGAGAGAGAGAGAGAGTGTGTGTGTGTGTGTGTGTATTGGTGTCCTGTCCAGAGTTTGTTTCCACCTTGTTCCCTGTACTGCTGGACAGACTCTGGTCACCCTCTAATCTGAATTTTATTAAGTGGGTATGGAAACTGAATGAATAAATGAAGGTTTATGCTTTGTCAGGTCTATAATACAGCAATGTTCACATCATTCTAGTGCAAGGGACTTGCTTTCATCCTTCTTTCAGTAGGTAAATTATACAGTCAGTGTAGTTTAGTTTAAAATTGACTTTGGCATTAATTTCTGTTTTTTCTTTGGTATTGGAAGTAGTATAGTAGTAGTATATATATATATATATAGTGGTTCTGAATTAATGTTCTGAATGAATCTATGCTCCTCCCAGAGAACAGCCTACACTACAGTATTGCAGGAGTGGCTGCGTGTCTCATGTCATAAATCTGCGGACACAGCCGTGGTCCGAGCGTATATGGACGCCTTTGCCTCCATCTCACCACAGCTACTGGAGTTTGTCGTCAACATGGCTGACGGAAATGGAAACACTGCACTGCACTACACTGTCTCACATTCAAACTTTCCTGTGGTCAAACTTTTGTTGGACACAGGTTAGTCTCTATAATTAAGCATGTTAACCTCTGATACACAAAATATGAAATAAGTTCTGGTGTAAATTTTATATTAAACATACTGAAATGACTTAACGACTGATTTGAACTGTATGGCTCTAACCTACAGGATGTATAAAATTGAGAAATGGCATTCCAGAGTAAGACTGTGTGCTGTGTGTACCTCAGAGACAGTGTTGCTTTTGTTCAGCATGTGACAGGACTATGTGTGCCTCATGCAGGTCTCTGTAATGCGAACAAGCAGAACAAGGCTGGCTACACAGCCATCATGCTGACAGCTCTGGCTGCATTCCACTCTGACAGCGACCTTCAGACTGTTCTGCAGCTGCTCCGCACTGGAGACGTCAACGCCAAGGCTAGCCAGGTGTGCCTTCTATTGGCAAAACAGTGTAGCTTAATTAAGAAATTGCCATATTTGTTACAGACTATATTTTCACCCTTTAAACTATCAGTAAATCACATACTGCAAGCATGGTTTGACACTGACATTACTGTGTGCTTATGTGTGCATACGCTATAGGCTGGCCAGACGGCTCTGATGCTAGCAGTGAGTCATGGACGTGGGGACATGGTGAGAGCACTGCTGTCCTGTGGAGCTCAGGTTAATCTGCAGGACGATGATGGCTCTACAGCACTCATGTGTGCCTGCGAGCATGGCCATGTGGACATTGTGCGTCAGTTGCTGTCTGTGTCGGGCTGTGATGCCACTCTTACAGATAACGTGAGTGCAATCGGTATATTGTCCTTCAAAACATACAGATTTTTACATTGATCTTAGTGTTTCTAATGAGTCCAAGTGTTTCTCTTTGTTCACTCAGGATGGTAGCACTGCTCTCTCCATAGCATTGGAAGCCAGTCAGAATGACATTGCCGTGCTTCTGTATGCCCATCTTAATTTTGCCAAACCACCTTCTCCGGTAAGCAAATTCACAATAAAATCTAAATCCAATGATTGTTTCTGCGATTGTTTCTTTATGGTTTACCTTTGTTATTGCCCATAGGTGTCTCCAAAATCACCAATTTTGGGAACCTCACCATCATCCTCTGAAATGAAGTGATCATAAAATAAACGAGATTCTTCCTTTTCCAGAAAAGGTCTTCATTCACTCTGCATTGTGATTATGTATGAAGGAGTGTGTGTGCCTGCACTTGTGTTCATAGAATCATTTAAGGTGTGTACAGTCGACTTGTGGAAGTGTATTTGGTTGTTTTTAAAAATTCAATCAGTTTGAAATTATTTTAACCTATGATAAAGATGGATAAAAAAGTGTATTTGTAATTAATTAGCTTGACCACATATTGAAAATGTGTGCAAAAAAGCAATATTTTTGTCTTATCTGACCATGGAACCTGTCTCCAGGTCCAGTAGTGTCTAATAAACGTTTACGTTGTTTTTAGATGAAATAAATTTTTCCTTTTAGTACACATTTGAAGTATGTGACATGGAGGTAGGAAGTAATTGTAGATTTTGAGATTTAGCAGTCCAAAAATGCTACCAAAATGCTGTTTCATGCCCCACCTTATCCTGGTCAGGGAGGGTATGGGGCCAAGGCTGGAATTCACAGGCAGAGGAACACCCTGGTCAGGGTGCCAGTCCATCATGGGGTTCCAAATATGCACCACTCGACTTTCATGTTTCAGGTTTCATTGTTGCCTTGGTGAAAATCTATTAATAACATGCAACTAAACGAGGTGATTTAAATAAGTAAGCTTTTATCATGTATTTGATGTTGGTTTCTTTGTTTGCTTGGTTTTTTTGTTTGTTTTATTTAACATCGCGTCAGCATTATTGGCCATTCAAGACAGAAGGAAGGTTACAGCGATACTAATCAGACACATTTACACTGTGGCAATTTAGCGCAATCGATTCACCTAATGCATGTCTTTGGAACGTGGGAGGAAACCAGAGTACTGTTCCTCACAAGGATAGAGAAACAAAAGTGTGTGTGTGTGTGTGTGTGTGTGTGTGTGTGTGTGTGTGTGTGTGTGTGTGTGTGTGTGTGTGTCATGTGATGGACTAGTGCCCTGTCTAGAGTTGGATTCCTGCCTTTCACTGTTCCTCCCTAACCCCTTGACTCATACCTGCAACCATTTTGGTGTTCTAGCCACAGGATGATTCATGCAATGTACAACAAACAAAAAAGATATTTTCTATGTGGCCTTTTGTAATAATATTTTTTACATTTTTAATTTCAAATTTTTTTAATTGAAATTTTGATTAAAACAGTATATCAGTATCCAGGTTAATATATTTTCAGTTATATTTGTTTTTCACAGAGAGCATTTACACACTTTTTTTAGAAGTCAGTATTTCACATATCAACTTTCACTAATCGAGTCCTAGCACAATGATAGTTAACAGTAATTGTGTCTTCTTTAAATGCAAATATGAATTTAATATTGCAATAATTGTTATTTCTAACATCCTCAGTACTGTTAGTGATTCACATTGTTGTACACTAACAGCAAAATTACAAGTATTACGCATATGTAGGTTGTAAGAAAGATTTACAGCAGCTGGATACAGTGTTGGATTTCATGGTGGATTGTATCACAATACCAAATGACATTTGACTCCAGTGACATTTGGGTTGTATGTGTGCGTACGGAATGTTTATGCACAAAGCCAACAAAGTTGTCATGAAGGTACTTACTTGTATGAGGACGTGTATGAAGATATTTTCTTAATGTTGGGTGGATGAGGACTTTGATGCTGAAATGTGTATTGTAAAATATGATAGTGCAGATCAGCTCTTCTTTGGGTCTAGAAAGCGTGTAGAAAGGCTCAGAACTATCTGTGAAGAATGTGTTGTAAAAGATGCTTTTTTTCTGAAAGAAGAATAATATATGTAATCTTTGAAGGCTTTAAGCAAATTACTAAAAATAACCTCAGCCTCCATTATTGATAATTGTTCTGAATTGCAAACCTTGTGTAATATGATGGGTAGGTTTTTAAGCATTTTACCTGTATTTACACTTGCTTTGGCTTGTTTTTTTTCACCAGCTAATTGATTTTATAATCTTTTATATTGTTTTTATTTAACGATATTTCTATATCTTTCTATTTGCAATACCTGTTGGCAAGTGCATATGTCTTCTGGCACCTTTGCCTGTGTTTGATATTAATTATCATTTTAATGTTTATAAATAAATCCTCACTTTGTAATGCTTTGTTTCCTGTGAATGCTGAAAAAGAATGTCATGGGTTTTGTCGGAGGTTGTAAGAAGGCTTCTCCAGGAGGACATTAAAGCCACAGTCATATCAACTGTTTCGGAAATTTTGCAATGGCCTTTTAAAAAGAAAATATTCATATTTCTGTGACAAAACTGTCAATTAACCTCTAGTTAACTAATACAAATTACTAACAATTTTTAATAATCACAGATCAGGTACTATTTAGGTGGTGGATCATTCTCAACACTGCAGGGACACTGACGATATGAGTTATGAGTGGATCAGACACCGCAGTGCTGCTGGAATATTATACCACCTCAGTATCAGTGCTGGACTGAAAATTGTCCACCAGTCAAAAATGTCCAGCCACCAGCATCCTACACACACTGATGAAGGATTAGAAGATGATAATCCTGACTTTTACCTTTTCACATCTACCTAGGTGGGGAGCATATGTCTGTAATATAAAGAGGAACAGTGAGTTGGAAACAAGTGTGTTTAAAACTCCAAACAGAACACTGTTGTTGTTCTGAATCCAATCATAACCAGCTCAACAAGCACTAACCAAACTTTCCCCCACACCACATCAAAGTGTCACTGCAGTGCTGGAGTGATGAGAGTGATTTCAACTACCCAAAAATAGTACCCAGGGTCTGTTGTCTGTTGGTCGTCCCTGTGGGGGAGTTCTGGGACCAATTAAGAGAACAGAGTGAAAATGGGATAAACAAAAGTATTAATTGAAGAGAAAACAGATGGACTACAGTCTTCTAAGTATAAACTACAAAGTGCAGTAGAGAGTGGACCCACTAAAACTTAAATAAAAGGGCAGAATATGAATTGGAAAATACAGAATGCCTAAGGGACTTTCAGTAACAGTACTATAATAAATGGTATATATATATTTTTTTCACCGGAAACATTTGTATATACATTTCTCATTTTTACCTTTACGTATGTTTTGTCAACATAAGCGCAAAATTTTTAAATTAACATTAAAGGGACAATAGGGATAACCAAATTCCACAACAGGGGACCGCCCACATGGGAGAGTGAGTTAACAAAAACATAGTTCTGTACAGCCCAAAAGTCAGTACAATGGACATCCCAATAGCAAAAAAAATTAAAGGTATTGTAAGGATTGGCTTCATCAACATTCCAGGAAGGTGGCTGGTCATGTACATGTCTGTAAGCAAGATAAACTTTTCTTAAAAGACTTCAATGGGTGGGTGTGTGTTCCTTTTTTGGAACATATGTTTCAGTTTACAGCTAGTAAGTATACAATTCAAAAGTAATCCCAGACACATGTGATTTATTTTTTCCGTTATACGCAATTTGGTTTTGTTAGAATTCTTGTGTTACCAAAGGATAGCAAATAATCAACGACAATTTCTGGTTATGGTGAGGAGCAAATATTATTTTGTCCACATTTAGGAAATTTCAGGCCAATGTTTATATGATTTGTGCCAAAATGCATTTTCGTAATATATGCATTTTCGTAATATGCATTTTCATTAAGAAGCCAATTGTGAGGCAACTTAAAATGTCAGTGGCCGCACAAAAGGAAGGAGGAATCGTTTTTCGATAGCAGACGTCACATGTCTATAAGACTATGCTGTCAAACATTCTGGAAAAGAGAAATAACTTTTGTTAATGCCAGTGTTGGACAGTAACTAAGTAAATGTAATTCACCACTCTAGCCTGCTTAAGTAGTTATTTCGTGTATCTGTACTTTCTTTCTCTGTGGCTTTTACTATTACTCCACTACATTTCAAAGTCAAATATCTTATTTTTTACTCCACTGAATTATTCGAAATCTGTCGTTCCTTTTAACTTATGTGTGCATTAAAAAGTAAGATATAAAAAGGAAATAATACGCACATTGTTTTGAACTATTGATCTATTGGACTAATTAACCACATTTTCTTCTAAGATTGGTATACCAAGAGTGTCTATTACTCTATTCACCTAAAATTAGTTGATTAGCTAAGCAAGAGTCTTGTTAAAAAAATGATAGTAGGACATTAAAACCATATAAATAATGGTACTGTTACTTGTGCTACTTATGAAGACAAATACTTTTGCCCTTTCACTCAAGTGGACTTCTACTTTTACTGGAGTAATATTTTATGAGTAAAAGTTTAATGGGTATCTATTTTAACTTATTTCGTTCACCACAGGCTAATGCAATTACATACATACACTTTGTATATCCTTCTCGTGTTAATTGATTCTTCCTTGTACTGTCCTGTGACTAATTTAAATACTTCAGCTTCAACTTATTTGATACGATTAATTTTATAGGTTAAGGGGTTGTGTGCAGTGTTTGGAAGTTTATTAACGTTATTCAAAGGAATTAAAATCAGTAAATAGCAAACATGAACCCACCAAAGTCAAAATTTATAGTTATAGTAAAATAATGTCATTTTGTATTTAAATAAGTTATTTATATTTTCTATTTTCACAATTTCCTTATGTCTCTGTTTACCCCTATGTGCCCGTTACAGTGGAGCCAGAGGGGCAGAAACGAGAAGAAATGCTTTAAACTGTTCATGGGTGGATGTGGTAATTGTAAGATCATTAGTTAATAGTGTTCCTTCCTCCTTCGTAATTAAAGTAGCACATTAATAAAGTTAATAAAATGTTAGCTGACCCACTCGTTTATCCTAATGTTAAACCTTTTTAAATTGTGACTGCATGTGCATGTGATAAAACCGCAAGGGGGCGACAAAAGAGACACTATGTTATACACATTATGAGCCTTCATACGGATGACAACTGTTAATAAGTGGTGGATAAGTGGTGGCACTGTCTGTTTGACTAAACAAAATTACAAATACTGCTATATAACTAAACTATTACAAATATACAGTATAGCCCCCCTTGTGCAGCAATAACTGCATCTAAACGTTTCCGTAATTGTGGCTCATGCTGAACATCAGCTTTAAGAACCTTTAGGCCATTCCAGTACAGCTACAACTCTGAGATGTTGAGTTTCTTCACATAAACTTCTTCCACATTTCTTTGGGATTAAACATAGGACTTTGACTTGGCTATTACAAAACATTAACTTTAAACATTAAGTCATCTCTGACTGGGACTATGGTTAGCCATGTACCATGCCACCTTCATTTCCTTCTGCTCTGTCTGAGCCCAGTGTAAGGTATCCCATACACCCCCTGCTGTCAAACGTCAAAATTTGCATTTGATGTGGTGAAGATTTTATTCCAGCATGTGTTCATGGAGAAGCTCAAGGTATTGGTCACTTCATCATTTGGCCACCTACATAACTCCATTTCAGTGCATGCTGGAAGAGCAACCTCATGTATCAAGTCCACCCCTTTTTCTTTTGGCACAGAAAATTATTATAATTATTATAATTAAATTTGCAGACAGCTTTTTACAGAAATAAGAGTCAGTGCTGTTCTACTTAACTCTAATGGCTTCAGTTGATAAGTAGTTGAAAAATGTTTCCTGGTTGGTGTATGTTTAATATGAGACCAAATATGTAAACATATTGATGTCAACAGGTGACTGTAATAATGAATGGTACAAAAGCAATATCCATGAAAGGCGAAGTCTTTGAGGAGCAAAGGTGAGCAGAGTATCTCCAGTTTGTCGACAAATGCATGAGGAAATTATTGAAATGTTTAAAAACAATGTTCTTCAAAGAAAGATTGGAAAGGATTTGCATATTTAATTATCTACAGTGCATAATATCATTAAACGATTCAAGGACTGGAGGTTTCCTAAGGATGCAGGCCTAAGCTGAACTCATGTGATCTCCAATCCTTCAGATGGCACTGCCTCAAACACCATCATTCATCAACTGATGATATAACCACTTGGGAAAGGAATTATTTTGCCAAATTTACAGAGTTACAGACACAAATGCCACTAAAACTCAACTCTGCAAAAAGAAGCCTTATGTTAATCATGTCCAGAAGCGGTGTCAACTTCGCTGGACTCGGAGGCACCTGGGATGGACCATCACACAGTGGAAATCTGGAGAAGTTGGGATTTTATGAAAAATGCAAAAAGAAAATAATGTGTTCCTTACATTTACTTTGACATTTTTTCATTGAAAACAGAATGAACCAGAGATAGTTCATGTTTTGTCTGGTCAATTTAATTTCATTTTTTCATTCATAAACAGCCATTCCTGCATTTCAGGCCTGCATATCATTCCAAAAAGAGTTGGGACAGGAACAATAAATAATGACATGATTTCAAACAGGTGATGACAATAGGTGACTGAAATTATGATTTGGTACAAAAACAGTATCCATGAAAGACGGTCTTTGAAAAGCATTAGGGCAGGGGCTCCTCTTTTTGTCAACAAATGCATAAGAAAATTATTGAAATGTTTTAAAAAAAGTTTCCTCAAAAAAAAGATTAGAAGGGATTTATATATTTCAGCCCTAACTTTTATTTTTCTTGTTTTGTCTTGGTCTTGTTGAAAAAAATGCATGCCCTGGAAAAGATGTCATTTTCCATGCAACATACTGTATGCTGCTCTAAAATCTCAGTGCACATTTCTGCATTAATGCTGCCATCACAGAAGTGTAAATGACCTTTACCAAGGGCACTGACACAACCCCATACCTTGACAAAGGCTGGCCTTTGGACTTTTTGTTGATATGAAGTTAATTTAATTCAAAAAAGATCTGGAATACTGATTCATCTGAGCACAACACATATATTCACTGTGTGATAATTCATCCTAGATGCCTCTGAGCTCAGAGTGTTCGATGCTGCTTCTGGAAATGGTTAACATAAAGCTTCTTTTGTGCACAGTAGCATTTTAAGTGGCATTTGTGAATGTAACTCCGTATTGTAGTCCTTGATAAAGTTTTGATAAGCTATCAGCTATTGACGAATGACAGTTTTTTTTTGCAGTGCCATCTGCATGAGGGAATGGAGATCACAGTGATTCAGTTTAGGCTGGCGTCCGTACTTTACACAGTGAAATTCATCCAGATTCCTTGAATCAGTTCATTTACATTTACATTTATATTTACAGCATTTAGCAGACGCCCTTATCCAGAGTGACTTACAAAAGTGTAAGTCATGATATTATGCACTGTAGAGGAAGAAATATGCAGAAACATTTCTTTGAGAAACATTGTTTTTAAACATTTTAATAATTTCCACACACATTTGTTCATAAACTGGAGATACTCTGCCCAACTATGTTCTTCAAACACTCAGCCTTGTGTGGATACTGCATTTGTACCAAATAAAGATTATAATCCCCTGTTGACATCACCTGTATGAAACCACATAATTATTTAGACTTTTTTTTAGCTCATTACTCGCTCTAAATGGCCCACATTCCAAGTTTTTTTGGAATGTATTGTAAACCTGGAATGCAGGAATGGATGTATATTAAAAATAAAATGAAGTTTACCAGAAAAAAAACATGAAATATATTGGGTCTATACTGGGAATATACTGTCTGTAATGAAATAAAAGTCACAGTAAGTGTAAAAAACACAGCAGTTGTTTTTTTTTATTTGCATTTTTCAAACAATCCCAATATTTTATGATTTGGGGTTGGAGGATATGCTACACAAGGAAGGCCAAAAGTGGTATTTCATATGCCAGACATCTTACTTTGAATCTGAAGTTTACTATGTGTATATGACATATTTAAATTATATTCAAGCCAGCAATGCTTAATTTTAACAGCGATAGCACGTTCATTTTACCTCGCTTTTAAATGCAGAACTACCCTGCTAAAGGAACAAAGAGTGAATTCTCCATGGGTCAGACATGCATGCACACACCCACAATATGAGTAAACCCAAAGCGCTTTAGACCAGGGGTATCCAAACTTTTTTAAAGCGGGCCAGACTGGACCATATCAAAGTACCTAAGGGGCAGTCTCTCTTTTAAAAAAATGTTATTCATAAATTACTCAAAACATTGTATTCAAACGTGAAAAATACAAAATTACTGAACTAGTTTTTAACTACTGAAATTCATTTTTGTGTAATGGCTACAGCATGATATCAAAGAAGGTATTTTTCACTTGCTGCAAATTATTTAGGCTGAACATTTTCTTTACAACATTTATGCATAATAATGCATCTTTAAAACATATGAAGTGTCTTCCATCAGGATGTCTCTTGTAGATTACATTTTATTACTATGCACCATATAAAATAATGTGAGGGGTGATGCATTATACACTTTAAATCTGCTATCTTCTTTCCAGAGCTGAGCATTTATGTTGAGTGTTTACAAACTGCCAGGTAATCAGCAACCCAGGTTTCCTCCCTTTGACAGTACTCAACTATGACTGCTTAAAAATAACATGATCTAAAAATAGTAATTAGTATTTTGACACAATATAACATCCAGGACAAAGCACATCACACTGTTAAAAACCAAAATAAGTATGAGCAGGAATTATTGGGAAAGGTGGTTGAGGGGGGCGTGACACGAATCTGAAACTAAAGCCAGCTGAAGAAAAATTATCCTGCAAGTGAAGTTTCTAAAATAAACGCGTTTTTGTGGTTACCCCCCCCCCCCCCAACACACACACACACACACACACACACACACACACACACACACACAAAAACAGACACATCACTTGTTGCAATATCGCTTGTTGTTTAAACATTTATTACAAACAGGTCACAACATTAACATCTGAAACGAGTAATGGTCCTCGCTGTCATTCAAAGCAAATTGAGCGGCTAGTGGTACTGCCTTCCGAGAGCAGACACTACCACAGCCAGGAACTTCTGCAGAACAGCCTGCACTTCAGCTGTGAAGCTGGTGCCCATGGTAGAGGCAATGACGATGGTGATGCAGTCAGCCAACAGCTGTAAATGGAAGCAAAGGAGATGAGTATAAGAAACGCTTCTAAACGTATAAAACTAACTGAAGTCGTAAAAAATAAACATGACGTACCCTGAAGTTGTCGGGATCAACGTTCAGTTTCTCAGAGTGCAGCACACTCAGGTCAGCAAAAGTTTCCTTGATATTGTCCATGTTCTTCACAGCTTTTTCCAAACCACGAAGAACTGTCAAACCATGGGCAGCCACATTGGGGTTTCCTGAGATGGCAGCGGCGTTATACAAGTTTCCAAATTTCCCGAAATACCTCTGGGTCCATGGGTACACGACCAGACACCTGCAAGGGAAAAATGAAAGGCACGTGATAATCACAGTTACACCATATTTAATTTTAAAGTTATACATGGGATTACATTTGCATGGACGTGCCTTGCCAGTGCCTGATGACCAACGGAACTGTAATCTATCTTCGAGAAGATGTCTTGGACGGTAGTGCGCTCGAAGTCTGTCCACTGAACCATGTTGAAGCCTTGAGAGATTTCTGAATGTTCTGCTGAACTGAGAGACCTTTAACTTCAGACTCCTGGTCGCGGCTTATATATCCACTGGACCACACCTTTAAAATTAAAGCGACCAGGAAACGTCTTATCGGGTTAATGTTGAGCCTCAGATTTTGAATTGGTCTTGGGTTGTACAAATGACACAGCTAAATTTGTAAAAAGTGGAAGACTAACCCAGGGGTGGAGTAAAGAGATAACTTTTGCATTGTATGTTTTCAGTAGATAAGAACTTTTAAAAAAGAAAAAGAAAAAAAGGAAGTTATAGAAATAGCTTCGGCAATGATCTGCGTCTGTTTTGGACAAGATCCAGCACAGAAAAGGTAAAAAAAGTAAAAAAGTAAATAAGTAAATAAGTAAATAAGTAAATAAGATTAATGGTTCATTTCAGGCAATAAGCCCAGTCAATATGGCACAGGATGCAGACCTAATCTACTCAGCAGGTCATACGTTGTTAACTGCTATATTCAGGTTTTATAGCTATTAGTTCACACGTCTTGTAACGCTATGAAGTCTGTGTCCCCAATGCTTTGAACTGATGAAGTAGCAATTGTGACACAAGGATAAGTTATTGCAAGGCAAAGCAAGTGAAAAATAAGTGGTATGACATTTCCGAAAGGAATTAGTGTGCTTTACATTAACATGTAGGTATGTAGCTATAAAAGCATAATGACATACAGAATAAAGGTAAAATAAAAAATATAATAATAATATTAAGAAATACCATCATTTTATTAATGCACACGAGACACAAAACTGCACTGCATACCTTAGAGATTTACATCCAAGACAAAGTGAACATTATTATTATTATTATTATTATTATTATTATTATTATTATTATTATTATATTACAGAAACCGACTAATATATTTACTTGAGCTTTTTCTTAGCTGCTTACACTCTACAACTGGTTTTATGACCAAAGCATCCTAAAGCACAACATTCTATAATTTACACAGAATATATTTAATTGGCAATTACAGTTAATATTAATAGGTTTATATGTCATATGTTGAACGTAGACTAAATGTGAAAATATCCTCCAAGTCAGGATGTAACGATAATATAACTGAGGGAGGGATTAGGCCCTGCTCAGTGCCTATAAAAGCGGTCAGAGGCAACAAATCTGTCAGGAAAGTTTTGACAACCAAACCTGAGAACAATGAGCCTTAACGCAAAAGACAAAGCCGCTGTGAAGGCTTTCTTTAGGAACGTCAGTGATAAGGCTGGGGAAATTGGTGACGAGGTTCTCTCTAGGTAGACTACTACAAAAAATAATACATAAAATCGTGATTTAGCTATTGGATTTAATCCGTTTACTTTTAAAGATGTACTGTTAAATGATACCTATTATTATAACATGTGTTTTGTGTTTTGTAGGACTTTTGTTGTCTATCCTCAGACGAAGACTTATTTTTCACACTGGAACGACTTGAGCCCAGGTTCTGCTCATGTGAAGAAGCACGGACTGACAGTGATGCAGGGAATCCTCAAGGCCGTCGAAACTATTGATGACCTCAAGACTGGACTGCTTAGCCTCAGCGAGCTGCATGCCTATACGCTGCGTGTGGATCCCACCAACTTCAAGGTAGTTCCGATTATTTCAAAATGGACTTTTCTTTTCATAAATAATTTAATATATGTTCGTGATATAATTTTTTTTTTTATTTCAAAACATTGAACACCATTTGAACAGCATCACTGCAGTATTTGTCTAAATGTTTTCATGTAAATTCACCTGAGCCTAATTGTTCTTGTATTGTATGTCTTTTTCTTAGATAATCATGCACAACATTCTTGTGGTGCTTGCCTTAAAATTTCCGCATGATTTCACTCCCGAGGTCCACGTTTCGACGGACAAGTTCCTCTCTCAAGTCAGTCTGGCTCTCTCTGAGAAATACCGCTAGAGACAAGCATCCGGTCAGCACTGTTCAACAATGTATTCTACTCGAACATGTGTAACAAATAAAACTACCTGCCTATTAAAAACCTTCTGGTTCTTGGTTACTTACACGCTTACCACAACTGGTTCCTCATCACAGAAATGTAAAGTTTTAAGTAGCAGTAAAATTTTAAGTGATCTAGTTGAGTGTAACTCATATTGCAGTGCTTGACAATAATAAACTTGTCCATGTGATTTGTTTTAGTTTTAGAGAAAAGCAGAATGAATACATTTTTTTTTTTTTTTCTTTTCTTTTTTTTTCTTTTCTAAATGCCTATTCCCATCTGTTTTTGGGGATGTGTTGTTTGCAAAGCCTTGAACGGAAATGGCAGGAGGACAGGAAAGGAAAGGAAATGGGTGGTGTGTTTTTTTTAACCAAAATTGAAATAAAATAGACCCAGACAAAACATGAAATACTTGGGGTTTTCATCGTGTTTGCAATTAAATAAATATGTTAAAGTAAACAAAAAGACAGGTTTTATTTTGCATTTTTCATACTCTCCTACTCTTATACTTATTATAAATGATTTGGGCCCTGTCTTGTAATTGGACATTTATCTTCTATATTAAAAAACATTACTTGGTTTTTGGTGGGTCACTGCACTTTGGTGTTCACAGTTACCTGACATCTTATTTTCCTCACCATACTTTGTATTGTTTCCCCTTTTTTATGTTTCTCGGAACGATCAAGAGAAGTAAGAAGTGTCCCCCCCACTGTGACTGAAAAAAAATAGTCCACCAGCCCAAAAAAAATATTTTTTCAAGCCAACCAGGCATTCCTATAGGCAGCGGTTTCTCTGTGGAGGCCACCAGTTTACATCAGTTACAGAGCCTGTAAAAGCATTAGAGGATTTGAGAGTAACAAAAACTGTGGCACCAAAACTTGATTGAAGTTACTGGTCTCTGAACTTTACATTCAGGTGGGAGATATAAGGTGAATGTCTCTAATAAAAGTGGACCTTGGGTTTGAAACAGTCGTTAATATTAAAAAATGCCCAGCCGCACTGCTGTGTTTGATCAAATTCTACCAGATCAACCAAACATTAACACACCACCAACCAACGTCAGTGCGTCAGTATCAATACAAGTGCTTGAGGAATGGTGGCACCCACATAGTAACCCTGATTGCGGTTGATGACCTTTGGGTAGGGGTCCTGACCATTAGAGTAACAGACTAAAAGGCACTATAACTTACTACTAACAATTGTTATTGTAGAGGAAAAAAATAATATTTGTTTGCTTAGTTTATGGTATTGGTTTGCTCTTCTGCATCAAAGGCAATCAACCACACAGGGAAACAGGGTTACATTCAACACTAAAAGTTATATCAAAAAACTAGTTATATTACTGTACATATATACTCAGATCAGAGGCCAATGTAGCCATTTAAAATCAATTAAAACCATATTTCATGGTCTCTTTAGGACTTGTGGGGGGGAGGAAAACTGTAGCCAACCTGGAGTTATATACTCACACCACCCACACCATTGCAGACTCCAACAGAACCAAAAACCCCAGATTGCTACCACCCTTGGATGAACCCAAGATTTTGCTTCCACCACCTGGGGATTGAAACCCAGAACCTTTTCTGGCTGTTGGGGGTTGACAGTACACTGACCAGAGAAAAAAAGAATTTAATATAAACTGAACAACATAGAATGCCTAATACTTTTGCACAGTATTGTCTATATACTCTATGTTGTTGGTGCTAGAGGAGCTGGCCTGAGTATTTCAAAAACTGAGAGAGCTTGTACAAAGGCACTAGTAACATAAATAATCACTACAGCAGCAGAGGAATACACTGGTTACCACAACTCTCAGCTAAGGACAAACAACTGAGGCTACAGCTTGCATAGGCTCACCAAAATTGGACAATGTAAGATTGGAAAATTGTTCCTGGTCTGATGAGTCTTGATTTCTGAGATAGAAGTGTTAATAGTTTATTTTTCTAAATTCACAAAATGCATAGTGAAATAATAAAGATTTGAGAAATTAACTGGGTGAGGAACAGCCAGACTATGCTACAAAGTTGAGCTTATGGAAGACGGTTTCATATCACAGGTCATACACGTGGCAAGCCTGACTACAGCAACAAGTCACACGGTAGTCATATGTCATCAGCAAGGTCTCTCCCATCTGCCATTCAAGCTCTTTTGAAGAAGTACAAATAAATCGGCAACGCTGAGGACCATAGATGCAGTGGTCAGTCAAGGAAACATAGGGCAGGAAATGAAGACATTACATGCTTACTTCCCTTCAAAATCAGAAGATTTCTACCAGTGCTATCACCTCAGAACTGGCATAAACCAGGGCCATCCTGGTACACCCATCTACTGTTCAGAGAAGTCTGACCAGAAGTGGTCTTCATGGGAAATTTGCAGCTAAATAGCCATACATTTGAAGTAGAAACAAGGCCAAGCGACTCAAATATGCATGAAAACATAGGAACTGGGGTGCAGAGAAATGACAGCAGGTGCTCTGAAGTGATCAGTAGACATTAGAAATATCTGGCTGTAACAGAAGGCAGTTGGTTCACCAAAGGACTAGTAGAGCGGTACAGTAATTGGTGTCTGCAGGCAACAGTGAAACATGGTGGAGGTTCCTTGCAAATTTGGGGCTGCATTTCAGCAAATGGAATTTTGGATTTGGTCAGGATTAATGGTGTCCTCAATGCTGAGAAATACAGGCATATACTTATCCATCATGCAATACCATCAGGGAGGCATATGGTTGGATCCAAATATATTCTGCAGCAAGACAATGACCCCAAACATACATATACAACCAATGTAATTAACAATTTCAGCATGAAGAAGAACAGGGAGTTCTGGAGATGATGATATGGCCGCCAGAGAGCACTGATCTTAACATCAAAGAGTCTGTCTGGGATTACATGAAGAGACATAAGGATTTGAGCTAGAACACACACCCACAGAAGACCTGTGGTTAGTTCTCCAAGATGTTTGGAACAACCTCGCTGCCATGTTCCTTCAAAAACTGTGTGCAAGTGTTAAAATGCTATTGTGAAGACAAAGGGTGGTCAAACTGAAAATTGATTTGACTTAGGTTTCTCGATGGTTTATTCATTTTGCATTTTGTTAAATAAGAAAAAAATTTAAGACCCACTTTTTTTTAAAGCATTCTTACTTTGTAGCATTTTTCCACACCTGCCTAAACCATTTGCCCAGTACTGTATATACAATCATTGCCAAAAAATAACTCACCAACAAGGAGTTGGAATCGAATGAAATCGAATAAAACTTGTAAATGTGAAAGTAATGATGATATAGGTAAGTGATTGTAAACTTCAAACCACTGGATAGGCTTATTGGAGAACGCTGTACAATTGAAAGAAGGCTCTCGTACCCTGTTAGGCCACCTCTAGGTTCCATATGGTATCCTGAGGCACAATTGTCCACAGATGTTGAACCTGGGCCTGTAGAACCTGCACACTCATAGGCTGCTAAAGCTGGCATTCCAGCTTGTCCCATAAATGCTTGATTGGAAATAAAATCTGGTATTAGGCAGTTCAAGGATTTGTTGCAGTCTATCAGAGATACTTATTGGGAATCCTTACCAATGTGTGGGCAGGCATTACCCTGCTGAAAAATGCCAGTTAGAAGCCCTGCCATGAGAGGCAACACATGTGGCTGCAGGATGTCCTGCACATATTGCTAATCTGCTAATGTCTCTCATAATACTACTGGGGGTGACAAACTATCACATGCAATGGCTCCCTAGATCATCACACTAGCAGTTGGGGCAGTGTGTCACTCCACAACAAAGGCAGGATTAAACTGCTCACAACAAGGCCTCCATACTCAAACCAGATTAATCACTAAAGACAATATGGTTCCAGTCCTTAGCAGTTCAGGTTTCTTGCTCACAACAAAACTGCAAACGAAGGCAATGGTGGCTGGCTGGCAACGGCAGGACACATAATGGGCACTGGGAAAACAAATGTCCTTCTTCTAAGCACCTAGAAATGGTCCAAGCAGAGACAGGATTGTGTAGTAAAGGTGCCACCTGTGTCTTGGTAGCTTACAAAAATGGTGGCAGCTGCTCATGCTTGTCAGTGGATCAAACACTGGTGGTCTACCTGGGACAGCTGGAGCCTGTTCACCATGTGTGCATGTGTCCTCACAAAACCACTCCTTCCAACACCTAACGGCATGACTGTTACTAAAATGAAATGGCCATCCAGCTTCTCTCAGTCCAATTATGCTTCCCCTCTAAAAGTCAACTGGGCAAAATGTCTTTGAGTGCATCGTAGAGGCATGGCTATCAGTCAGCAATCTCTCACCAAGAGATACTTCTTCTTCTTCTTTCAGCTTCTCCCTTTATCAGGGGTCGCCACCGCGAGTTAAACGTTTCCACCTCACCCTGTCCTCCACGTCCTCTACTCTCACCCCAACTCCCTGCATATCTTCATTCACCACAATCAAATAACTCCTCTTTGGTCCATCTCCAACATCCTCCTACCAATATATCCACTATCCCTCCTCTGCACATGTCCAAACCATCTCAGTCTTCCCTCTCGAATTTTGTCTCCCAATTTTCCAACCTGTGCTGTCCCTCTGATGATCTCATTCCTAATCCTGTCCACCCTAGACACTCCTAAAGAGAACCTCAACATCTTAAGTTCTGCCACCTCCAGCTATGCTTCCTGTTCCCTACCAGCACATCTCAACCGCTGTCACAACTGTTGTTCATACAATGGTTCTTGCAATAATCTAACGTTTACTTTTCAGCCCACTCGAGGACTTCCTCATTACACCACCACAGTCCTCCCTGGCACCCTTTGGTCATAAGCTTCTCAAATCCCACCAAAAAGACGCAGTCAAGTTTTTGTTTTAAGTTGGTGTTAAGCTCTGTTCTGGGGACATCTCTATTACTTCTCATCAGCAGTCTCCAAAAGGCGCAAAAATCGCATCCATGGTGCTCTTCCTTGGCATGATAACCATATGGTGTTTTCACAAAATGTCAAACCTTCCTGTCTCTGAGCCTTAAGGCTTCCACAACTCTCTCCCAAATCTTCATGTGTGGCTCAAATTCAACTTTTTATGCCCCTGTAAGAGCCACCAAAAAGACTCTGTACATCACCCTGCTGCTTAAAAATCGGTTACAAGACCCGTAAACAACTTTTCCTTCCATTCCTCCGGGCATACTCTCATTCCCACCAGAATTCCATTGATAAATCTAGTCAAAAAAACCACCACTCCCAAGCTCTCCTAGGACTTTCCATAAACCTCAAAACCGGTTATATTATTTTTTATTAATGTCTTCCAGGTCCCCCAACTGCTTTTTTACGTCGTTCAGGCCTTTTTTCAAAAGGCTTTCCTAACTTCGTTCCTTTGTTAATCTTTTTGCTACATCCTTGTGTTTCCACAATTTTTCTACCACCATTCAACCTCTTTCCCCTTTTCATGTTTCTAACATTCATCAACTCCTCAAAAAATAACTTCCTTCCATCTTTTTCTTTCACCTTTCTCCTCAACCTTGCAGTACATTTCCCAATTTCCTACTTTGATTCACCCTGACATTGGTCCACAATCTTTCCCAGGCTCTTATCTCTTTCTGTCTCGCCAGGCAAGAGATTAACAAACTTCCTTTTCTCTTCCTTTCCTTTACTGTCTAAACCTTTTATTATAAACTTTCATCGTTAGGGGCCTTCTGCTTGGGGCCTTTGCTTGCTACCTCCCTTTTTGCCCGTGTGCCGGCATCTCCTTGTACTGCCTGCCTAAATCTCCTTTTAGTCCTGTTTCCCTGTCCCATTTTTCTTTGCTGACCTCTTCTCTGAAATACCTCTGCACTTCCTCGTTCCCACCACCAGGTTTCCTTTTCAGCCCTTTGCCTCTGGTCCAGGAAGGACACACCCAGTTAACCTTTCTCTACTGTCTGTCTCTAAACACTGTTGCTGCCTGCTAATAAACCAGTCGTTCTGGGAGCTCTTTTCCTATCACCCCAACGGCCTTTTTTCCAGCTCCTCTCTGACTACCCTTACAACATTCTTACTTTCTCAACTTCCAACCATTTGGTCCCTCTGCTCTGGCCTTTGTTTCCTATTTCCTCTTCCTAACACCACCAGAAGATTTAATCATGCCACACCCACATCGGGATGGCTTCTAGCTACACTCTCACCCTGCACTTACCTTACAATCACAAATTCTCTTTAAAGCCAAAACCTCTTCTACATAGGGATGTAGTCTTACTGTGTGCTCTCCTTCTTTTGGGGAAATATTTGTGTTAACCACAGCCATTTCCATCCTCTTTGCAAAATCCACCACCATCTGTTTCCTTCTAGGTTCCTATTTGCATTAAAACCAACCAAACTGCCCATCACTTCCTAATCCTCCTTTATTACGTCACCCAACATGGGACCATTGAAATCTTGCACCAATCACCAGTCTCTCCTCCCTGAGAATGCTCTCAACCACTTCATCTAACTCCCCCCAGAATCTCTCTTTCTCCTCTAATTCACAGCCAACTTGTGGTGCATAACCACTAACAACATTCACCATTACACTCTCAATTTCCAGCTTCAGACATATTATTCTATCTGACACCCTTTTCACCTCAACGACATTCTTCACATAGTCCTCCTTCAGGACCACACCAACTCCATTTCTCTTCCTATCCACACCATGGTAGAACAGTTTAAACCCTCACCATTTATCCGGGCTTGGGACCGGCACTAGAAATACCCTGCCTGAGCAATCTAGCGGCTGGTTTCTCTCACCAAGAGATACACTTCCCAAAAATAGCTTTTTACAGGGCAGAGAGAGAAGCACTTTTATGCCCTCTTGTGACAAGACCCAGTGTCTAATCAGACCACACCTGTAATCATATCAAACATATCTGCCTGAGACATAACTCCATGCCGGGGTTTTCAGCAATCTGACATTTCTTGCCTTATTATTTTGTCATTGAGTACTATAAAGTACTATTTTTTTTCAATAGTACTATTGCATTTATTTAAATTTTTTAATTGATAAAATTGTTTATTTTGCTAACATAACTGATGTTTGTTTATTTGGTTTATTTAACCTTGATACCAGCATTAGTGGCCATTTCAGTGACACCACAAGGTTGCAACAACACTAGTATGTATATAGTGGTGCTTGAAAGTTTTAAAGTTCATGAACCCTTTAGAATTTTCTGTATTTCTGCATAAATATGACCTAAAACATCATCAGATTTTCCAGAAGTCCTAAAAGTAGATCAAGTTACTAGGTTCCTAGTTAAACAAATGAGACAAAAATATTATACTTGGCCATTTATTTATTGAGGAAAATGACCCAATATTACATATTAGTGAGCAGCAAAAGTATATGAACCTCTAGGATTGGCAGTTAATTTGAAGGTGAAATTAGAATCAGGTGTTTTCAATCAATGGGATGACAATCAGGTGTGAGTGGGCACCCTGTTTTATTTATTGCCACTTACTAATATGTAAAAATTGATCATTTTCCTCAATAAATAAATGACCAAGTATAATATTTTTGTCTCCTTTGTTTAACCTAGGCCACTCCACTTTGGGATTGAACTCAGGAGCTTCTTGCTGTAAAGTGGCAGTGCTATCCACTGAGCCACTGTGCCACCCATTGTAATTGCTCTCTTTGTTAGTGTAATGAATGCCTTTGCTTTAGTGGTCTGATATGCACTTTTGATATGTTATATGGTTCTAAAATATACATAGAACCAAGAACTAACATTACTTTGCCTGCAGCATGGTTGACTTGCTCTGACTGAAGTGTAGTGAATTTGTTAGGTGTGTCCTGTAGTTCTTTTCAGCAATTCAGGATAAAACTAACTTTTTACTGAAATTTACCTGATTTTAGCAGCGTGCAGCCACATTGTACTGGGGCACGTGTCCTATTAAAGTGGGTCTGATGATGCCCCTGTTTAACAGTAAAAATAATTATCACAGCCCAGGTAAAAATGTACTGTGAAATTTCATAGTACAACTGAATTGTTTGAGAGTTTTATTGTGAACTTTCACAATTTATTCATAACATATTTCAAAGTTATATTATGAATTTTTGAAGGTAATGTGGCAAATGTGAAATTTCATCATATACAGTGCCTTGCAAAAGTATTCGGGCCCCTTGAACTTTTCAACCTTTTGCCACATTTCAGGCTTCAAACATAAAGATATGAAATTGTAATTTTTTGTGAAGAATCAACAACAAGTGGGACACAATTGTGAAGTGGAACGAAATTTATTGGATATTTTAAACTTTTTTTAGAAATAAAAAACTGAAAAGTGGGGTGTTCAAAATTTTACTTTCAGTGCCCCTTTACTTTCAGTGCAGCAAACTCACTCCAGAAGTCCAGTGAGGATCTCTGAATGATCCAATGTTGACCTAAATGACTGATGATGATAAATAGAATCCACCTGTGTGTAATCAAGTCTCCATATAAATGCACATGCTCTGTGATAGTCTCAGAGTTCTGTTTAAAGCGCATAGAGCATCATGAAGACCAAGGAACACACCAGGCAGGTCTGAGATACTGTTGTGGAGAAGTTTAAAGCCGGATTTGGATACAAAAAGATTTCCCAAGCTTTAAACATCTCAAGGAGCACTGTGCAAGCGATCATATTAAAATGGAAGGAATATCAGACCATAGCAAATCTACCAAGACCCGGCCGTCCCTCTAAACTTTCAGTTCAAACAAGGGGAAGACTGATCAGAGATGCAGCCAAGAGGCCCATGATGACTCTGGAAGAACTGCAGAGATCTACAGCTGAGGTGGGAGACTCTGTCCATAGGACAACAATCAGTCGTACACTGCACAAATCTGGCCTTTATGGAAGAGTGGCAAGAAGAAAGCCATTTCTCAAAGATATCCATAAAAAGTTTGCCACAAGCCACCAAACAGAGACACACCAAACATGTGGAAGAAGGTGCTCTGGTCAGACAAATTTTTGGCCACAATGCAAAACGTTATGTTTGGCGTAAAAGCAAAACAGCTCATCACCCTGAACGCACCATCCCCACTGTCAAACATGGTGGTGGCAGCATCGTGGTTTGGGCCTGCTTTTCTTCAGCAGGGACAGGGAAGATGTTTACAATTGATGGGAAGATGGATGGAGCCAAATACAGGACCATTCTGGAAGAAAACCTGTTGGGAGTCTGCAAAAGACCTGAGACTGGGAGATTTATCTTCCAACAAGACAATGATCCAAAACATAAAGCAAAATCTACAATGGAATGGTTCACAAATAAACGTATCCAGGTGTTAGAATGGCCAAGTCAAAGTCCAGACCTGAATCCAATCGAGAATTTGTGGAAAGAACTGAAAACTGCTGTTCACAAACACTCTCCATCCAACCTCACTGAGCTCGAGCTGTTTTGCAAGGAAGAATGGG